>CM076971.1:35109590-35354981 GCA_039105355.1 Benthosema pterotum
CCAAAGTCTCTGATTAATTCCAGAAGGGATGGGAGGGTCTGAGATACATTTTTCACAAACAGTAAGATGTCATCTGCATACAGAGCAAGACGGTTCTCTATACCACCTACTGTAATACCAGTAATTGTCGGGTGTGCTCTGACAGCTATGGCAAACATTTCAATAGCAAGTGTAAACAATAATGGAGACAAGGGGCATCCCTGTCTTGTAGACCTAGATAATCCGAAAGGAACAGATATCATACCATTGGTCATTACTTCTGCTCTTGGTTTATCATAAAGCACCTTTATCCATTTACAAAATGTTTCCCCAAATCCAAAACGAGTCAATACATCAAAGAGATATGGCCACTCAACACGGTCGAAGGCTTTTTCCGCGTCCAGAGACAAAATGGCCGCCTCTGACACGCCCCTCCCTTCATGAATAATATTAATAGCTCTTCTAATGTTATGGAAAGCTTGCCTGCCCTTGACAAAGCCATTTTGATCCAGACTTATCAATGAAGGTAGATAATTATCCAGCCTCAAAGCTAATGTCTTTGCCAATAGCTTGGTGTCAGAGTTAAGTAGTGATATTGGTCGATAGCTCTCACATTTTGAGGGGCATTTCCCTGGTTTTAAGATGACTGTTATCAGAGCACTTTGTAATGTTGGTGGAAGACCCTTTTCAAAGGCTTCATTTATCATTTCTAAGAATGGAGGTAGTAATTTTTCTTTAAATTTTTTATACAAGTCAATGGGAATCCCGTCAGGACCCGGTGCTTTTCCACTATTCATTGCATATACTGCTTCAAATATCTCCTCAAGCTGTATTGGTCTATCCAGTGCATTTTTTGCATCTTCAGATAATTTGGGAATTTCAAGAGCATCTAAAAAGGTTTTTTGTACCTCTGAGTTTGAGGGAGGTTCTGATGTATACAATTTCTCATAATATGTCTTAAATGTGTCATTTATTTCTTTAGGGTCTGTTGTTAAGACTCCTGACGCGTTCGTTATTTCACTTATGGCCCTCTCAGTTTGTAGAGTTTTGATTCGCCATGCTAATAACTTTCCTGCTTTTTCACCCTGTTCATAAAATGACTGTTTAAGTCGTGTTAAGTCAGAAAGGGCCTTGTTTGAAGACAGTTCATTGTATTGAGCTCTTTTTACAGCTACTTCTTGTTGTAGTTCTGGGGTGTCATTTGAAAATAATTCTCTTTCCAGTTGTCCAATTTCTTTTTCCAATTCTAACATTTGTCGTTTGAATCTATTTGATTTAGAGCTTGTATAACTAATAATCTGTCCCCGTAAGTAAGCTTTGAATGCTTCCCATCTAACAGAGGGGGAAGTCTGTGTGGTATTTATTTCAAAGAATGTATCTATACAACCCTCTAGATATTGTAAAAACTCAGAATCATGTAACCATTTAGTATCAAATCGCCATCTCGGGGGCCCTTTAAAGGTTTTTGTTGGTATGTAATCAATAGTTAGTGGGGCATGGTCAGAAATGACAATACTGTTATACCAACAACCCTTAACATTTGACACGAGACCCTTTGAAATCAAGAATAGATCAATGCGAGAATGAGTGTGATAAGTGGCAGAAAAACAGGAGAACTCCTTTTTACCTGGGTTTAAATCCCTCCAGATATCACACAGGCCCAGCTCTGTCATAAAATGTAATATTACTTTTCTTGCTTGTGCATGTGTTGCATCTCTTCCTGTTGACCTGTCAATATTAGGGAATGGCGCCACATTCATATCACCTCCTAATAAAATATTGCCTCTTAATGTGGATAATGTCAAAAAGAGATTATTAAAGAAATGTGGGTCATCATTATTTGGCCCATATACATTGACCAGATTTAAATGTTCTCCCAATAATGTTCCCTGTAGTATTATATATCTTCCTCCTGTATCCTTAGAGATATTAATAATCTGAAAGGGTATGGATTTATGGATCAGTATTGCCACTCCCCTCGCTTGTGAAGAATAGTTTGCTGTGATGACTTGACCCTGCCATCTTCTTCTCAGTTTCAAATCCTCACTCTGTGTTAAATGGGTTTCTTGCAAAAACACCAGTTTAGATTGCAATTGTTTTATCCTGGTCATGACCTGTTTTATCTTAGTTAATTTCCCTAGTCCCCTTACATTCCAGCTAATTATTTTAATGTTATTGGATGTCATTAATCATTGTTTACATTTTTTGTGTATAAAAGAGAATCTGTAATACTGCCACGTCATCTGACAATTTGAATCCCAGGACCTTTCTGCTGTATTCATACATGTATAATGAATTTGAAGGGGGCAAAAAACCAAAAAGACATATTTACACACATCCACACATACATTCATCATAACAATAATAATAATAAAAAAAACTCCACTCGACTGCCTAATCTACAGTCCAACTCAACTCTTATCCGAACTTCCTTGATTATAAACAACCGATCCTACAAAGAGGAGCAGTTTCGAACAAAAAACCACCACAATACACAATATCCTGCTCCAACCATAGAAAAATGCTAGTTTGTTTTTCCCTATAATCCCATATAAAAGCAAAATTATCAATAACCAGCCAACTGTTGTATTCACTATTTGGCGTATCCGGAATATTCCATCGCCTAGATTTCTAACCCTATGACCTGACAAATTAGATAAATCGTTAGGCCCTATAAAACCCTATTTGACCCTCCCCCCCTCCCCCTCTCCAAATAAATTACACTAAGGGTGGAATATATAGAACCTGAGTGTCAAAACAAAGCTACATATGGTTAATAAAACTTAAATCGTCCCCTTTTGTATATAAAATAAATTATTCGTATCACAGTAATTACCTTCCAATGGGAGGCAAATCAAAAATGTATATATTCAGTCTATACCTATTCAAATAAAAATGAAACATTACCAAAAGAAGGGGGAAAAAATCATGTCACTTATCTGCTGGACTAGAGTTACTTAGGTTAATATAGCATTACCTTTCTGGAATGTAGTAAGACTATAAACTCTTTCCAAGAAGATGTCCAAATCCACCGAAGTCAATCCCACCGTTTCCAGATAGGCGACAGTATATCCATTTAGTCTTGCATCGACATAAAACCATATATGTAGAGAGTTCACTCAGATAGTTGTTCATCAACATCCAGTTCTCAAAGTAACAAATAAAATAAAGGGAGAAAAAAAGGGTCTCTTCGTAGATGATGATATCAAAAGGTCCATAAGAAAAGAAAAAAAAAAAAAAAAAAACGAAGATCAACTATTCATAGTCATTTATCAACATTTAGTTCTCAAAGTAACAAAACAAAGTAAAAAGAGAGAGAAAAAAGAAGTCTCTTCGTAGATGATTGCAAAACAGCAATAAAAAAGTAACAAAAATATCCAAAATCAAAGATCAGCTATTCTAAAAAAAGTCATAATTGCGCACACCTATTACTGGTCTGCTTCTACAAAAAAAGGGCAAAATTGCGCACACCTACTCCTGCCGGCCTGCTTCACGCTACTCGTCTTCACGCTGCTCCTCTTCCCGGCTGTCGGTACCTCCACTCCTCAACTTCTTTAGAAAGATGTCCACCTCGGCAGGGGTCTCAAAGACGTGACGTCGACCACTGTGATTGACACGGAATCTGCTCGGATGGATTATTCCAAAATCTTCTATTCCCAGGCGACGGAGAGCCGCTTTTGTTGCATCGTATTGTTTTCTTCTTTCAACCACGGACTGTGGGTGATCATTGAAAAACATTATGTGATGGTCTCCATGCGTCATCTTCCCCTTAGCCCGGGCTTTTCTCATTACCCTCGTTTTATCTCTAAAGTTTAGAAACTTCAGAATGAGTGGTCTGGGTTTGATAGCTGCTGTTCCTCTTGGCTTTCCAAGACGATGCCCTCGTTCTACAGACCCAGATGGAAGGGGGTCCGTATCTCCAATCATCTCCGGAATCCATCTCTCCAGGAACATCTCCACGTCTTTGCCTTCAGTTTCCTTTTCTGGCAGACCTACTACAATCATGTTGTTTCGTCTGCTCTGAGATTCAAGAGACTCGCACTTGGAGGTGAGTGTAGAAACTAGTTGTTGTGTCTCACTCATTTTGCTTTCCAACGTTGTTATGGTGTCCTCTGCTGTGCTTATGCGCTCTTCTGCTTCGTCCAGTCGTCTGGCGTATGAGCTGAGGTCTTTTTTAACATCTTGTATTGCACTTAGCACTTCATCATGACGAGTACTGACTTCTTTCTTCAATGAATGAATTGCGGCTAGAATCTCGCTGTCTCTGGATTGTTGTTGAAGAGTAGTTGCATCGTTGCTATCGTTAGCGCTGTTAGCAGGCCTGGTAAAAATGTCACTCTCGTCGTCAACTTCTCCACGGGGCGAAGTATTGGCCGGTTGTGGAGTTTTCTTCTTGGTTAATGACTTCTTTATCTGACTCATTTTCACTTCTTACACAAAGCCGTGCACTGGTTGTTAACTTTCTTATGTATAAGTGGGTATTTTAAATAAGCTGGCTGGAGCCTTCGGAATTGCGACCGTTCAGCCGTCCGCCATAACCGGAAGTCCCGTCCAAAGAAGAAACCTTTAGTTTTGGGTCTGTGGGGTGAAAATCAAATTGGTGGTCCCTGGCTCAAATGCTGAATAAACAGTGGGCCCTGGTATCACAATGGTTGAAAACTACTGCATTAAATCGTGGTCTTGGTCGCGCTGTGTACTTCATAAGTGCAATTATACAATCTATTGTAAGCTCTGAAAACAAAGAAAGAAACGGAAAACAATAAAAATTACCAAATATAATCATTAACCCAATTAACCACATTAAAAACCATTGCAGAGCATTATTGATTGCCAGAAGTAAAATATCGATCCTAGTCTGTTTTGTGAGCTGGATGTGGTGTAACTAACAGACTCCACGCAGGTGATGAGAGGGGATTGGTTTCCAAGGCTGCCTGCATGCTGCTCCAAAGCATCATAGAATACTCCTGAGAGATGGTTATGCGAGATGTGTGTGAGATGTATGTACTGTATGTGCAATCCCGTGTGTGTGTGTGTGTGTGTGTGTGTGTGTGTGTGTGTGTGTGTGTGTGTGTGTGTGCGTGTGCGTGTGCGTGTGTGCGTGTGCGTGTGTGTGCGCGCGCGGACCACTGGTTTTCAACCAGTGATCCAGGGACCAACAGTGGTCCTTGAGAGGGTTCCAGGAGGTCCCCAGCTAGGTTGGTTAACCAGATGTAACTCTTGAGAGCGTAAAAATGAAACTTTCTTGTTTACACTCTCAGGAGTTAAAAAAAATCACCATCTGAATTATCCCAAGTCTACACAACTAGAGAATGTGGAAGATCATTTTAATCTGTAAGTTTGACTGTTTTGTTTCTGAAATCCAGCATGGAATGGTGGACAAAGGCAAAAGAAATCTTTAGTTTTGGGGTCTGTGGGGCTAAAATGTCATCAAATGGTGGTCCGTGGCTCAAATGCTGAATAAATGGTGAGCCCTGGTCTCAAAAAGGTTGAAAACCCCTGGTGTAGACGATCACAAAACAATAATTCTTTTGTGTCTAAAAAAGGACATACTTTCCAATGTCAGACATAACATTTCAGTGTATGTTTTTATGCCTGTGTCTGTGTGCCCTGTGCCTCTTCTTCAGCCTCTGTCTGTGCTGTGGATATAATTATTCTGAAGCGTGGTTTTGGGTGTGTCGCCTTTAACACTGGAACCTCGTCTCCCGTCTGCCCTACTGAAGTCACCCATTTGGCTGACACAGTTTAATGCTGAGGTTTTTGTCTCCATGACTCGTTTGGCGACAGCTATTTAATGGTGTACGTTTTTTTTTTTTTTTCATCCCCCTGCAGGTGAAGTTAGTGTGATAAAAATATACAATCCTCTCTCTTTTATTCAGTGCAACGGGATAAAATAGAGGATCAGCACTGTTTTTATTATGAAAAGGAAGGGGATAAAGCAGGCTACCACACTGCTGATTGTGATTGTAGCTCCGACACTAAATCTGGAATCACCCATATGTGGCACGCAGGTGTTGCTTTGTGTAAGATCGACCACGTTTCACCCTTGCATCCCAAATTCACATTTGCTTGAAAACACCACATCTACACAGTGCACATGTGTTTTTGCATTGCAACACGTTGTGAGCTTGTAGATTGCCTGTTTTCCAAGTATAATGCCGTGATCAGAAGGCAGAACCTACCCCCCCCATGTCCATGTGCATGGACGGAGCATAATGACATTACAATAATACAAATGTGCATTACTGCTCACAACATTTCAGTACCACTAACATCAAACCATGCATCATATTCAATGTAATGAGCATGCATGCATTGCAAGGAGAGAGGGTGGGGTTGAAGAGTACGCGGGGAGACAGAGAAGAACAAAGGAATCAGGGGTGGGGGGCGACCGTGTGGAAATGCGATGTGTGAGAAAAGGTGATCACTTCCCGGGTTTAAGTGGTGGCACATTTATTCTTGTTTTGTCACCGTGGGATTTGCACCGTTGCAATTCACACGGTCTTGTTGCAGGAGAGACGCCGCGAAGCATCTTTAAATGCAAGGAGGGTGGGCGGGTGGGTGGGAGGAGGGATGGAGCAGCACAGGAGGGAGGGAGGTATAGGAGATGGAGGGAGAAGCAGCAGAAAGCTAGCAGGGAAGGGAGGGAGGGAGGGATGAGGAGGAGGGACCATTGTTGCGTGTGCCGCCGCTGCTGTCATTTCTGCTGCTGCGCGGTTCAGCGGCAGGCAGGAGGAGGAGGAGGAGAGGGTGTGCTGCTCTGAGGGAGGAGTGTGGAAAAAACGGAGGAAGGGAGAAACGACAGGACAGCAGGGGAAGGAAGGGAAGGAGAGAAAGGGAGCGCCGGGGCAGCAGCAGCAGCACCACCGCAACAGCTGCAGCTGCAGCAGCCTGTCAGGAGGGAGAGAGAGCAGGGGGGGTGGGATCGCAGGAAATCTGTCCTCTCAGGATTGCCCCATTGTTGCAATTTCTATTTTATTTTTCCCGTTGTATCGATAAGGAAACAAAAGATGGGGGGTCTGTGTGAGGAAGAAGAAGCCTCGCCCCCACCCTCCTGTTGACGCTTTCTCTAAATGGTCTCATGCAGGAGGCATGCTTCATGGGAGTAGCGTGAAAGGCAGAAAGAGGAATCTGAAGATGGAGCATCGCACCGACGGCACCAAGACGTACAGCCAGGCGGCCGAGGGGAAAGCCGTCGGCGTGGCGGCCAAGAGAGCCAAGCCCCCGGCGCCCCAGGGCGCGCAGCAGCAGCGCGCCGCCGGGGAGCTGAAGGTCTACCGGGCAGGTAGCTCCGAGGGCCGCCTGCCGGTGCCCTCCAACCTCCGCAAGCAGAGGTCCATGACCAACCTGGCCGTTCTCACCGACACCGAGAAGAAGATGCACCTCTACGAGCCCAAGTGGTGCGACGACATGGCCAAGACCGGCCCAGCGGGTCAGCCAAAGGTGGGCAAGCCTAAGATGGCAGGAGGAGGCGGAGGAGGAGGAGGCGGCAGCGGCGGCGCCCCGCTCTCTCGCAACCTCTCCAAGTCGGAACATTCCCTGTTCCAGGGCAAATCCAAGCCCTTCAGCCCGCTGGCCGCCCCCTCTGCCCTCAGCAAGCAGAGCCGCATCCCTCGGGGGCCCTACGCTGAGGTGAAGCCGCTGAGCAAGGCACCCGAGGACGGGAAGTCTGACGACGAGATCCTCTCCAGCAAGGCCAAGGCCGCCGGTGCGAAGAAGCAGGCCGCCGGAGGAGCCGGAGGGGAGTCGGGGTCCAAGAGCCAGGGGGAGGACGGGGGAGATAACAAGGCCTTCCTGAAGGTGGACCCAGAGCTGGTGGTCACCGTGCTGGGAGACCTGGAACAGCTGCTCTTCAGCCAGATGCTGGGTGAGTACAGGGGCTGTGAGAAGCTCCTATCAGCCTCTAGTCTAAGCCTCGCGCCGCCTGGCCGCCATGTGCCAAAGTTGAACGCCCATCTTTCCGCGCTTTTCAAAGTTGGCGTAAAGTAAACCCACCCCCCCATACTCCCTATAGCACCTTTCGCTTACTATTCACATCACTAACACCTGCCTGCTGCTGCAGCCCCTCAGGTTTTTCCCTGAATGGAGATCAGGTGGTTTGCCTGTATGAATTCAGTCACTTCTTCTCTTCTCTCTTCTGCCTGCAAAGCATGTCCAAAGCCAAGCTGCCTTTTTTGGTTCCTTGAATGCTGAATCAGTACAACATTTCCATACGTTTCCGCAGTATGGTTTGTTGACTTCAGAGATATTGATTCAGTTATATTAACAAGGATGGCCGCTGCTCATAGCTTTCTTCTGCTGAGGTGTGTGTGGCATGATGGCATCAATTGTGTGGAATTACGCTTGCTTCCTACAATAACGCTGCTGCTCGATTGCATGGAGGGAAACAAAAGGAGACCCTGGGGGTTAATACTTGATCAACACTGATCACTCTTTCTGATCGATGTCATTTCTGTCATTTGCTGTGGCCAGTGGCCGTGACCTCCATGGTATACTGTACATTCAGGGATATCCATGGATGGTTCCAAAACACTGGAGGCCGGAAATTAGCCAAGGCATATTGAATTTATTTTAGGCACATGTCAGACACATATTTAGCCTCCTCCCAGCCTCATTCATCCATAGCCATTAACAGATGGTGTCCACACGATCGGCAATAGGAGAGAAAAAATGTTTTGTCTGTCTAAAAGTGCATATAACCACATGATCCCTCTATTTCCAGACAGATCTACAAGCTCAGAGGCGTTGTGAGCTTGTACTGTAGATCAGACATTTCCAGTGAAGCGATATGTAATGGAGGGAAAAATGTAGGCTTTCACTCAGGTGTACATATACAGTACATCCCACACACTCTGAGCTATAAATGAACACCTACTACCTTACTGTGTATAATGGGTAAAATATATTGACTAATCAATGTTGGACGTGTGATTGTGATGTGGTGATGAAGTCAATGAGAGTGAATGTGATGGTTCTACTATACATGTAGAGCTCTGTTTTGATTGTCTATTACAATGTGGTTAGTGCATGTCAGTATAACACTTTTATTTATTTGGACAAAGGCAGATGAATCTGCAGTGACTGTGGCTTTGTATTGGCTGTATTTGTATAACACTGGCCATTTGAAATCCAATTTCTCCATAATTGTTTTCCCAGGAAGCTTGTTTCATGGTCATTTTCCCCCTACAGAATACTGAAAAGAAGTGGTCTATTTCTGGTAAACCATAAAGACACATGTTATTATAGTTATAGTATAGTGTTATATAGTGTGACTGAGAGCGGTATGGAAGAGGCTGTAAACTAGCACTCCAAACAACAATAGTCTGTACTGGACTCTCTGGACTATCTACGGCGCCTGAAAGAAGGCAGCCCAGTCTCAGGCTTTGGGCCTATTTTGAGGCCTGACTCATGGTACCTGCTGTGAGCTTTTAGATATTTGGATATACGCACGTATAAATTGAGCATACACTACAGTGTTGTGCATTCGATATGTGTTATTTGCTAAGGCAGATCTTTTCCTTAATACTACCACACATGGCCCTTCATGTCATCCAAATGAAAACATTAACGGTGATCGAATCTGATATTCATGCCTCATTAGTTTAAATCACTCAAGTTAGTCACACTTGCAGGCTAGACATTGACATCCAGCATTCATGTCACTGCATTAATGTGCATTATACTTGATTCAATGATTATATGACTTTTCAGTACAACAACAGTTAAAGCTGCTCCAAACTCAGCTAAAATACAGTACCACACCCATGACTGTTAACGTCATTTAACAAAGAACACTTGTATAGAGTAAGTGGTGTAACTCCGTGTGGGGGTCTTTGGGGTGTCTCTGAAACTTCCAGACCCACACGAGACCCCACAAATTACCCCAGACCCCACGAGTTTTGTTTACCAGTTAGTAAGTTAGTCAGCCAGTCACCACAAGTTCATGCTCAGACAGACAGACCCAGCCAGGGACTCAGGGATGGACAGACACGGCTCCTTGAGGACGTGATCGCACCACTTAAAATGTCAAGAGTTTGCAAAAAGTAATGTATGCTTCAGGCTAATGCGTCTTTTCTCTTGTGGAATGTGCATTGATTTCCATTGCGTTTTCCCACAAAACAATTGCTGACATTGTTTCACCGAATAGGGAATGCTACTTAAAATATCTCCTTGATGAATTATTCATCATCATCATTTGAGATGATAACACCCTGCAGACCTTGGAGTGAAGGTTTTTTTTTTGGTATGCCTTTATTGGTACTACAGTAGATTGACAGGAAATGGGGAGGGAGAGAAGGGGAGTGACATGCAGCAAAGGCCGACGGTATGGGACTCTAACCACCTGGGCCAGTAAAGCATTTTTCTTGATGAATGGGAACATACAGTATGGACTGTATAACAACACCTGTCCATGACAGAAACATTATGTTAATATATGTAAAAACGGCATACTGTATATATTGACTTTTTCACCGATATCACGATATTATCTTAATTTCCGATAGCGATATCAACCAAGGCTTTTGAGGGGTCTTGGAAAACCGTCAACAGACCAACAACATGTGCACCAAGGCCTTCTCTCACTCGATCATAGTTGGAGTAAGACACGCACACGCACATATTTTATCCTTATTTTGTGGCTCAATACATCTCTGTAAATGGTGCTTTACCAATTTCTCAAAAAACAGAAAAGTCATAATTTCATCATTTTCCCAGATGCCGATATTTTTTAAAGCCTTTATCAGCCGATACCGTCGGGAGGGCCAATATGTCTGCCCATCCGTGTTTTAATCAGTAAATTGGTGTTTTGAGAACTCATCTCATTCATCAAAACGATTTGTATAGTTGATGCTAGCAATGCATCGAATATTTGTCTGCATTTTCAGCGTACTCTGTTTGCTACCCAGAATGTCACCGAATAGTGTATGCAATTAATGCATTCAAAAGCGCAGAAAATAAGTTCTATGAAGTGATTCATATTTAAGTTATGTTTTGCGATAATCAGGTAGCTTTTAAGGTGCGTCCATGGCAGCAATGTTAGGAAAAAAAGATTTATAATATCTTTATTTGGTCTTCGGCCAACTGTTTCTTCTATTCGGTATTAGGTTTCACCCACTGGAATTTCCCTTTTGGTGCATCCCTAATAATGACAATAATGTCATGACTCTATAAATACTTAATTTTCCTCATACTAGCATGCCGCCCGATGAATTAATATACATTTTCAGATTCATCAGGTTTCCAGGCTACAAATGTACAGGGTTCAATGGATGTCCCACGTCAATAGATCTATTATGCATGGCATTCTGTTCATTCATAGCACAGATAATACCACGTGCACACTCGTGTGTCTTTTCTTGTACTTCAGCATAAGTCTCATTATGACGCTTATGAAAGGATGCTTGTCCTGCATCACAGAGGCTTCCTTTGTAGCTCACCATGCTATCACTTGGTGGTCAGCTATGTTATAATAAATAATAGGCCTGTTTATCAATTTTACGCCATAGTTTTGTGCAATGTTGCAGAGAACACCACATCACATCTCGTACCCTTGTCATAAGACTGTACCGTTGGTTAGGAAACTTCCTTTCGACCTCCATAAAACAATACCTACTTTGTTTTGGTTAATGCTTTCCTTCTACTGTGTTGCGGTCTAGTAGAATCTAGATTGTCCAGAGAGTGTTGTTGAAAACCAAGGATGGAAGTAAGTCTTGTGGAGCCATGAGGCCCATAGGGCTGGAGCCTATCTCCTGTTTCTGTAGCGTGAGGCAGCCTGATGTAGCAAGTACAGTACACCCCCTGGACATGATGCACAAGTACAGTAGTACACCCCCTTGGATATAACACTAGTATATCGCAAGGACTTACCTCAATCCAACTCTTGATGCCGAGTGCCAAGCACGGACCACTTTACAGAGTCCTACCACAAGGCCACTGAGCTGGCCAAGCACACTTCAATATAAATCTTTGAAAGTCAATATAGCTCATAATTACTAAAGTACTCGACTTTGACAGTGGCAAACCCTTCCAGATTGTTCAGATGCATAAACCAAGCAAGTCAAGCAATTGAAAATGGTCCAGGTGCATGCCACATAGTGTATAGGCTTTGCCCTAACAGCGTGTTGCATGTTCGACTCCTGTTCATGACAACCTTTGCTCTCCGTCCCTCTTTCCCTCTGTCTATCTTCACTTGTAACTATCAATAGAAGGTAAAATGCCCTCCCCAAAACAATCTTTAAAAAAGGAAATGAGGCTAACATTTAGTGGGACTAAATTTACTTGGTTGATTACCTCCAAAAGGTGAGCAACTGCCACAGCCACAACACTAGAGGGAGGGTGAATACGTGTGTGGTGCCACCCACTGTTAGATTGTAAGTAAATCTCCCTCCTTCCTTTCCTCAAAACAAGAATATCACTGGTTAACTGCAAAACCCTTTTGGTGTTATAACAATTCTGGACAGTATGCACAGAGAGAGAGATTAATGTCCTTGTCTGTAAAGGTGCAGTATATAAGACACCATGGAATAGGTATGGAGATGGAAAATGAAATGGAAAAGTATAATCCATCCAATTGGCTCTTTGACCAGGAATATCTCCCTTGAGGTGCAGTATATTCATGGAGAGAATGGAGCAGAAGGTCACATTCCCCATAGCTTGCTGCTATAGAATGTGTGCAAGTTGAATTTGGCAATAAACTCTCACAATCGCAACTTCCTGGAGTCTTTCTGCAGTGAATGTCTAAACTTTGGCTGAGATCTTGATCAAAAGGCATTTCTCTGCTGTGTAATATCAATGGCTGTTGTTAGGCCACGGAACGACACTTGAGTTAGTGGGGAAGACAGATTGCCTGTACAACTTACTGTAAGCAGAGTAGCAGAGTGTCAGTGATCTATTGATCAGCACATAGCTCAGGAAAGAAAGCCTTTTTTGTACAGTGAACACAGTCTCTTAATAGAGATAAAAAGTGTTTGATTGATATTTTACATGCATTTAGAACCATTTCACCTCTGCCACAGCATCACAGAAGAAAAATCCTTATGACAATGAATGTGAATAATGATGTGCTACCATATATAAATCACTATCCGCAGGCCTATCCCCTTTCAGGGTCTGCCTCAGTTTTGTGAAAGGGTATTTCACTATCTGTGTCATTCACATCACTGCATTGCAGTGCAACAAGGCACTGTCTGTCAGTCACAGCACAGTAGTCGACCCTTTTCTTTTCACCTCATATTCCAGGCTAATCCAGAGTGACTTCCAAGTGCACGAGATACAGCATGGAGTGCAAGCATCAGCGCTGTGGTGCACGCAAAGGCATATTCCTATGACAATATATGACAGAATGAAACAAATAAGACATTCAGAAGGAAAATATTACAGAATGCATTAATGGGATGACAAAGATGGGAGAAAAGTGGGAGAAGACAACGTGACAATGTGTGATTTTTAGAAAGACTTTTGATTGAAAGGATTAACAGCATTATCTTCCAAACATATGTAGTACGGTATATATTCATTCTGTGTCCAAGACAACTCCCTGTTTTTGCATTGTATCATTGGCAATTGTGTTACAAACTACAATGTTGTCACTATTGGGTTGAAATTGATACATTGCAAGGTCACTAAGATGTGTATCGTAATTTAATATGTAGAATAGAAAAAATAGTATAGTAGCATAGTATTTAATAGTATACATTGCAGTATAGAGAAGGCTGCTGCTTTTCCCTTGCCTTGCAGAGCACTTACAGCACTTTAGAGATCATATAGCATGGTGCCAAATGACAGCAAAACAACCCGCTTTCCTGTTGGCCACAGTTACGCTTATCATAAGGATTGCAGATGACTAAATGTGAAACTAAATATGGAATGATAATGGTGTGTTTCTTGATAAGATAATGGGAAGCTATGGCTCAATGTAATCCCAAATGCTTATCCACACTGGCCTTGGCAAGGACGTGTAGTGTGCTGTTGTAGACAACTGTGTGTGTTTCCGCTGATACGGCAGGTCAACTTATTCTTTGTTACACCAGTTACAGTAAGATGTTTCAACTAGGGAATGTAGCACAGGGTGGGACTAGCTCTTTTTGGAGGATTCTACCTGATGGGTATGGTGGTTATATGCTTAAATATAACCTTAATCTCACAAAAACTATGCCTATTATAACCTTAACCCTAATAAACACTATGCCTAACCCTAGCCTTAACCCTAAACCTAACCTTGCCGAATAATAACCTCAAAACCATGCACGCCCGTCATGTAGAAATCTCAGAAAGAGTGTAACGTACCGTAGCACATGCAGAGGAACAAACTATCCTCCCCACTTCTGCTCCTTACTGAGCATCCACCCAGTCCCAGACTGACCTATAGGAGTCTTTAGTGCCCTGACAGAGATCCCTTCCCAACTGGCCTCTCATCTGCAAAGTAGTGTGCTGTGGTTATAGGAACACCCAGGCAAGTCGGATGAAATATGGGGGTTTCGATCTATGGTGGTGAACAGGAACTTTAGCCCTGCACTACCCGGAAGCCCCATGCACCATGCAGTCACATTTTATAGATCTATATGCCTCAGCAGTACTGCAGTGCATGGAGTCTAATTTGTATGCCTATTGTAGTGAAACAGATGTGAATTACTGTCAGCCAGACACCTGTCTCCTCAAACCAGAGACAAATTATTCATGCATTCAAGCACGTACTGTAGACGCACAATGTTTACACGCATGCGCATGCAGTCTCATTAGTAAACGGGCCAAAACAAAACGGCGTGCTGTGCATTTTTCTTCTTGAAGACCTAAATGTTTTATGGTCTATGTTGTTGTGCATGACTGACCCACAGACCCAGAATCACAGAGGAAGAGGACCGTGCAGAATGTCCTTGACCTCCGGCAGAACCTGGAGGATACCATGTCCAGTCTGCGTGGATCCCAGCTCAGCCATAGGTAAGATGCAGAACACCTACAACTATTATGTCTTGTGAGTATTTGCTAAAAACTTTATTAGTAATTAGCAATCAAATTAATAACACAAGTTGTATTATGTCATAGTCTAGTGAGCCAGCTAGGGTAATCCACACCTGCTTTAAAGTGAGCAAACAATGGATGAATAATTGGATTGATACATAACACAATCATGTGTTATCAATTGTCAAGTGTGCTTGGAGAGACACCACATGGCTAGCATCTGGCATGTACCTTTCTCAAACATCCAATTTCTGTTTTCTTGGCTTTATAACCTGAATGAATTGAAACAGCCTCTGAGCTTTCGCGTGGGCATTTGCGCAAGTAGATCATACATTTAAGAGTTGAATATTTTACTGTAGAACTTCTAATAGTAGCCATGTTTTTGTTTTTACTCGAAAAATGATTTCTTTATCTCTTATGTTAATTAGAAATTAATTAGAAATCAGAAAATATATTATATTACCGCTATGCCACTTTGAACATCAAAAGTCCCTTGAGTCTTTTTGAAAGGGAGGTGGTGTCAGGCATTCACCCATCTGAACCTTAAGCTCGGCATGACTTTATATGAGACCAGGCATTTGTTGAAAGGCCCCTGAAATGGTGTGAGTGTGACTGTTGTTCTTTGAACTCTCTTACCAATTCACCAGCACATCAACTCATCTGTATCATGGTGAAATATTCAATATAAAGATAAATAAATCACACTAAAGCGTGTAAGCTCAAAATGGATATTACAGTGACTCCACAGAAGACAGCCAAGACAAGAGTCATTCTGTATTCATGGACTGCTTTGCCCTACATACGCTTTCATTTTGGGCTTCTCTTATCACCAACCAGCAAAAATGAGCATGGCTTCTCTCTGCTGGGGTTCTTGGCTTTGAAGTTTTTGACAGGATTTTCATTTGACATGAGCTAACTCATTTGACCTTGTTCGGTTTACAACGTGTACAGTCTGTGACAAACATGGATTAACATTGGCAATAGCTACTGTAGGTGAAATGGGAAGAATTGCATGACACACTTGCAAAGAAGATTTGTATGGGTTTTCATATGTTCAGTCAGTAATCGTCATCAGGAAAGTCTTTCACTTCCTGATTAGACCAAGGCATTTATACAAAGATATAAGCCTTGTATTTATTTATCAAATTATCAACAACTCAAAATGGTATTCACTCTCAGAACACAAATAGACAGTGTGGTTCAAAGTTAATACTCTGTGATATTGTCAATGGTTTTTGCAGGCTCTCACCCCTCACTAACCATAATCACCATCTAGAAATGGATAAAAATACTTTCCATGGTCGCAGCTATTGCATTATTTACTTGCGTGGGTTGATGCATTCTGTTATGTAATCGCCAGACCTAGAAGATGCTGCCAGTCATGGCAAGGGCATGCGTTTCAGAACCTGACCCACTTACAGACTTTAGAAGGAAGAATGCTGAGCCCTATCTACAAGAATGCACAGGATTTTTTCCTCCATCTTCAATCAAAATCAATTTCTGTTTTTCACCAACATTGTAGTGAAAGGAATATCTCAAGGGGTATGAAATGTATGAACTATGAACCTTTCAATTGGTGATTGTACACATACCGAGAGCGAATTAAGGATGATGAAGATGCCCCTTTAAACACACACTTGTCCTTGAGTTCTGAAATGGCATCCTTGAGGCTTGAGTCCCTGAAGGTTTTCGGAACGGTTTCTGGGTCAGCAGAAATTAGATGACACTATTGATTTATTTTTAAGCTAGATATTTGGATGAGTCTGTATGGTAGTATGGAGTACAGTATATGATATGCACATGCAACTAGAGGTGGTCTCCCTATACTCCTTGTCTTGTAGGGCACCTACTGGTTGTCAGTCCTATATAAAAAATGTTAATACAGAGATCAGTCAGTCAGATTGGAGGTGTGATGTACAGTAATGTACTGTAGGTGTGAGGGCTGCTAGTGATTATAAACGACATCTCTCTGTCAGGACAGGAGTCAACAGACATCAAACGGACAAGTTGTAGCGCAAACTTCTGCTGACAAACTGTTTGTCTTTATATATGATTTATGTTTCTATTCCACGGTCTATGGTATACTGTAGCATCCATAAAATGTAATATCAGGGACACTGGGGCAGTGTGTCACCTTGGCACATACGGTAATGTTTTTGTGTGATGTGGCTGTAGGCTAAGCTGTCTAGAACAGTTTGTCTTTGTCTCATGTTGTAACACAGTCGTTACAATATTAGACCCTATTAGTCCCTAGAACTCCCTAGAAAGTTTTTGCTCTGGAATCAGTCTCTAATGTACTAGTCAATAAAGGCAAGTCCCAGGCCAATTCTCAATAATTTCCTATAAGTCAACTAGTCAAGTCCAAATGCTAACCATTCACAAACCATAACCAGTCACAATGCCATTTCAATTATTAATATGTACTGTATGTATACGCTTTCTCTTACTTGCAATATATTTTTAGGATAATTCTCAACTCATCCCTCATCCCTACCTGTTCACTATAGGCTTGGATGAACCAGGAGGTTTTCAGTTTGTAAAATGTATCAAAGAGAGGCCCTGCATAACATAATGATCAATGTCAGTGTGCACAATAAAATGCGTTTTGACTATGAGCCTTAATCAGAGCCTTATTTGGGGCTTTAACTAACTAGTCTGTCGAGTCGACTGTGGAAAGTTAACTAAATCTTTTCTCCCCATGCCCCCTAGCTGTGTGGAGAGCAGTAACGTGGGCTACGACAGCGACGAGACCAACGCCCGCAGCATGTCCAGCCTGTCCAACCGCTCCTCGCCGCTCTCCTGGCGCCACGGCCAGTCCAGTCCTCGTCTTCAGGCAGGCGATGCCCCTTCCTCCACGGGGGGAGGTTACCAGGGAGGTAGGACGGGTTCTTCGCAGTACACGGCCCACACCATGCCGGCACGCTGCCTCAGCAGCACCTCCCGCATTGAGCTCATCGAGGGACTGGATGACGTCGACCTCAAGTCCGGTTACCTGAGTGACAGCGACCTCGTAGGCAAGAGTCTGCCGGATGATGACGATGACAACCTGGCTAATGGGTAAGAGAGACTCAAGATGGATCATACTGTTTGTATGCCAGTATGATCTAGACCAGGGGTTTTCAACAGGTGATCCGGGGACCACCAGTGGTCCCTGAGTATTCTAGGTGGTCCCCCGGCTAAATGATGGACCGGTAACCAAATGGACCCTTATAGATCTGTAACTCTTGAGATCTCTCAAGAGTTACATTATATTCAAACATATGAATTACTTAATTTTCAAGAATCTACACATTTAGAAAATGTAGAATGATTGTTATTTTGATGTTATCTCTCCAGTTATCTCTCCTAAATTGTGGACAAAAACTCCATAAAATCCTTGCTTTTGGGTCTGAGTGGTCTGTGACTCAAATGCTGAATAAATAGTGGGCCCCGAGATCAAAAAGGTTGAAACCCACTGATCTAGACTAGAGCCAGAACAATGTACAGACTCAAGATGAGTCCTTGTTTGTATGACAGTGTGATCTAGACTAGAGCCAGAACAATACACAGACTCAAGATAAATGCTTGTTTGTAGGACATTATGATCTAGAGTATAGCCAGAACGATATACAGCCACATGGTTTGAATAGTTTCTGACTCTGGACTCTGGTTGGCAGTGATCTGCTGGTACTTTCAGCTGTGGAAATACAGCATTGACCCAATTACCTTCATTCTTTCCCCGTCCTCTTTCCATTATTTCACTCTTCTTCACTTTTGCTGCTCTCCTTGCACAATCATTCAGCTTATTCTCTCTCCTGAGGTTATTGAGGAGAGAGAGAGAGGGAGAAAGAGGTGAAGAGAGAAAGAGAGAGAGTGAAAGACAGCAAGAAAGAGATTGAAAATGAATCCAGGGCAGTTCTCCTGTGTGATTTGAGCGGCTTTATCACAGCTGCACATGCAGTTGGATTTGGGCTCAGATGTGGGCCTGGGAGCCAAGAGTAGAAAGAGGTGAAAAGTGGTGATACGGAAATGGGTTATCTTAAAATGTGTCATAAATAGGCTTGTCTGATTTCTCAGTTTTGCGGCACTCCACATGCATTCCACTTCCAGTGCCTCTGTTCTTTGGGGAACATTCAAACACAATAGTAGATCTACAAGATCACAATGTGTTGTGTTGTGTGATGAATTGTGAGGGTGTAGAGTGAATAAAGAGTCTATCAAGTAGTCTACAGGTCAGTATAAGGAGAGGAGAAAGGGAGAAATCCAGAAAGGGAAATAAATGGGTTATACATTTTAAAATTTTAGGGTTTATAATTGTAGTAGATTAGAGCGAAGTGAAAATAAAGACATTATAGCATTTATGAAGTCAGGGCTAAAAAGGGGGTATTTTCCATGGGCACCCCAAATGAATCTGCCCTGCTTTCTGACCTCATGCCTCTGTATGAACCACGATGGGACTGCTAATAAACATGATTAGCAGTTGAGTTGGACCTGACACAATTTATTAGTCCTGCAGGCTACAGTGATACTGCTAACCTGCTGACGTAGTATAAATAAATAAACATAAAGTCCCATCATGCTTGGTGTATTGCCAGTGCCACCCATGCAGACGGCCTCCAGGGCGGGTTTCAAGGTGACTGTGAGAAACCCCGGCATCCCTATTGCGTACCACCTGTCTCTAGCTTATAATCACACCCACGCCTTTTTGCATCTCCATTGAAAGAGAAAAGCCATTGTGCTGACTGTGCATTGTGCAGTATTAACAATTGTAATGACATTGAGCATGGAGGACTTTTTCCACTGGACTATGACATTCCTTGAGCAATGGGGAATCCCCAATGATTCTGAATGTGTACACGCCAAGAAAGGCGAGATCCAGTAGCGACCAAAGACCAGGTTGCAAGTCGTGACCAATAGCTTCTGGTCACATTTGGTTAGGGCCAGGTCATGACCAGTAGCTTCTGGTCGGGTTTGGTTAGAGACCAGGCCGCAACCAGTTACTTACTAGTCATGCAAGCTATAGCTTCTGGACACGTTTAGTTAGGGACCGAAGTTTTATTATACCGAACATGCCAAAGGTTGGTGAATATGCACTGCGGTTATGTTTAGGCTTAGCGTTGGAGACAGGGTTAGTAATTCAGCACGTGTTCACGATTATCTTTTGGGTAAGGGTTAGAGAGTGACCTATAAATTAGTCACTAGCGCTTACTGGTTGTTGGTCGCTTCTGAATCTCTCAAATACTATGGTATGCTGGCCTATTGCCATTGCATTGGTGTCATTTAGAAAATGTCCTTGTCATCTTATTCTCCTTCAGGAATAAGGGCATGCTAATGATAGTCTACCAAGGGTTAATATTACAGTGCCTCGTGTATATAATGGCGGCCCCTTTGGTGTGGATAATTGCTTAATCCAGTTTCCAAAATAGGAGCAACATCACTCGCTCTAGTTTCCTCCGTTACTTACAGTGTCACTTTGCATATTTGTGAATGTTTGCATTTCCGCTGCACAGCCCTTGAGAACATGATTAATCCAGACTGGTGACAGCATCACACACACACACACACACACACACACACACACACACACACACACACACACACGATACAGTCACACATGCATGCTCACGCCATTTAGCTCATTGAGAACCATCAGGCTCATCGCTTTAAAATGAAACAGACTGGCTCCTCCTGCGTATCCATGGAAACCGTAGAGGAAAATGACTGAAACTGAGCGGTAGAGGTGTAATTTCTGCATCCCCCTTCTTCTTAAACCCACATTATTTATACATTTTCACTGGTGTGACGGGAACCTGGCTGCAATGTGGCGTATGCCTGATGAAATGTTGTAGTAAATATCACAAAGCTATTTAATAATGGTGTTTGAAAAAGCAACACAGGGCTTTTGCTTACCCTTATCGCACTGACAGAATAAGATGATTTTTTGTGCATTACAGCCAGATAAGGAGTAAAGCACTGCAACAAATAACAGTAAAATAATCATTCCGGAGTGCCTGCAACATCTCCCTTGTGTGTTGTCTCGGTTGCACAAACTCCAGAGCTGCAGTACATGGCTGGTGGTGTAATGGCTATTGATTAACTCACCAGCCAAACACTACTGGATGCATGAGCCTACATGTATACACACACACACACACACACACACACACACACACACACACACACACACACACACACACACACACACACACACACACACACACACACACACACACACACACACACACACACACACACACAGTAATCACTGCTACTGTGAGCCTCATCACTCATCTAGTATTACCTCAATCACATTTCTACTCACAGGATCCATCTATCAGGCATAGGAGAAATAATTACTTCCCTTTTACACAAATACTCCAGACAGGGGGAAACGTACAATGCATTGCATCTTACGATGAGGCTTCATTTGTGACTTTATCCAAGCCTTCCTAGATTGCCACTGGTAGAGAGGAGAACATGTTCAGCCATCAGCTAGTGCTTTCTTAAAATTTTAATGCTAATCCTGCTGAATGGTACATTTACCCTATTGGCTGACTATGTTTTTTTTTTCAATGGAAATATCCTAAAAATGGGGTTGTATTATATTTTGAGGCTATACTATTTGACGTTGGATGTTCTTTTTTCCAGTCTTGAAAAATTGGGGTTGTCTTAAATTCAGGACAATACGGTATATTACACCACTTTGGATTAGTGTATTTACTTAATTGCATTAACCCATTCTCACACACATTCATACACCAATTGTGGCAGAAACAATGCAAGGCACAACCAGCACAGCGGGAGCAATTTAGGGTTTTTGTCTTGCCGGGATTCAAAACGCCAACCACAACCTGTTCTCCTGAGCCACAGTCGTCATGAAAACGCTGCACTCCAGTATGCGTCCTAATTACGTTGTGTATTGATTTTAAACGCCTATCTTCTATTTAACTTTGTGTCTTCTGCGACCTCTCCTCTCTCTACCTTAGTTATATTTGTGCCCCCTGCCTATTAAACTTGCCAAGTTTTGTGGTTTAGTTTGGTAGAGCGTTTGATAGCCAGAGTCACACCAAAGGCTATAAAAATTGACCCAGCTTGGTAACCAGCATCAAGGGCTGGATTGGGGTTAAGTCCCTGCGACATATTAGTGTCATGCCCTGGGGGTGTGCACATAGATCATGACTTAGGAATTTGTTATAGATCTTTGAATAAGTCCCAGATATACTGTATGTTAGTTCAGTCAGTGCTATTAATGCACAGGCATTTTCCCCATCCTCTCCTTCCATCCCCCTCCTTGCTTAGATTCGGTCTGAACTAGAAAAGTCAACTGACATTTAATGACATAAATTGAGACACAGCATGGAAGTAGCAACCATAGCTATTCATCCATGGAAAACAATGTTGTCTGTCCAGTGGTTCGCAAACTTTTAGGTCAGACCCAAAACACAGATTTGACATTTGCGTGGGACTTGCGTGGGAACAGAAAATGTGATTTTTACTCAAGTCGTGACCCATAGAAATTGGTTTGTGACCCACAAATGGGCCCCGACTCACTGTTTGGGAAACAGTGCTCTAGTGCAGTCATACCTTAGGTCTAAAGTTGCAATAAACCTCCATTTATCCCTGACCACCTCTAATGAATGTTGGATTTATGATACACCGTTTCCTGCAGGCTCAGCGTTCACGCCACATAGCGGTACAGTACAGCCATCACTCATACAGTATTGTATTATTACAAGCCTTGTAAGGTTATTTTCTGAGTCTCGGTTTATGAATAGGCGCAGTAATCACATTACATTATGGGTGTAGGTTTGATTTTTCCATACCTGGTATATAAATTATAACTGCTCTACAGTGCTACTCTGTGTTCATCGCCATTAAAGCGGCGTTGGGTCAATTATGGTCAGAATCCTCAGGCTCACCCAGCTGCAGTGTAAGCAGTCTGGTTGAATTTGATGGTTGCTTTAGGCTTTTATGCACGATTCAGTTTGTCTCGCTGGGAGATGGTTGGGTTTGATCCCGATGGCATGTGATTGATGAGGTGAATGCTGCTCTAATGCTTTAAATAGGACATGCCCATGCTAATAGATAGATGCTTTTTTCAAGAGGAGGCTGTACAAACATGTTTATCATTACCGTCATATTCCTTTTCTTGGCAGATCTTAACTGAGAACAACAGCTTATTTCTATTGGGGTTTGTTTTCACTCAAGAAACAAGAACATGTTGTCATGGCGTCTGTCAGTGTTTGGTTCGGCTTCATTGACTAAAGCATTGTTCCCAAATCTGGAATCCCTGGAAGATGAGATTGATACAAATAATTCAACTCTCGTACTGTACTGTAGTAGTGTACTGTAATGCTGTATTCACTTCTTTTGCTGGGGACACCCTGGAACCCCCCTCAAGGGACCCTGGGGATCCAAGACCACATTTCTCAATCCCACGTTAGGAACCACTGGGCTGAAGAAAAGGCACTTAGCTGCTTGTAGCAGAGAGCTACAGTACAGTATCGATGTTGAAGTTGCCTCACAGGCATTCCATTAGAGCTGGTGCACCTTGCCTCGAAACTGTGGGATGAAGCTGACTGACTGACTGACTGACTGACTGACTGACTGACTGACTGACTGACCGTCCGACCGAGTTGCATTTATTTTTTCCCTCAGTAAGCCTTAATGTTGCCCCTGTCAAATGGAAACCTTGGATGCCCAACACTGTTACTTTTATCTTCCACTTAAAAAAAGACAATCTGCTAATTGTGCCGCTTTCGTGTGACGCTGCAGTATGATGAATTGTGACATTGATTTATGAAGAAACATGAAAAGCTGAAATATTGAGATACTGTAAGAGGTTCCTGCCTGACCGCAATGATGGGTCATGAAAACATGAGTATAGTGTGGAATGTGAAGAGCCATTCGATTAGACTGTGCTGTGTTCTCCCAGTAGCATACATAGAGGCTGCACGGTGCAGCAGCATCACGCCTCTCATCATGCGGCAACATGGATGGGGGTGTGCTACCATGGCAACCCTCCTCCACTGACCCACTGATGAGCTGCCTTGTGTGTGAGTGTTAGCTGTTGAATGAGTGTGCGTGTGTGTACATGTGCATGTCTTTGTGCATGTGTGCATGCATACAATTTTGAGTGAGAGGTGGGTGTGGAGGCTGCTAAACATTTAATTGGGCTGTATTGTGAGTAGAGTTGTGGTGAAAAATGGCTGTCTTCGTAACTATTGTTATTCCTGCTTGTCCCATATAGGATCATCATAGAATTATTGACTATGACAGTCTGCTTTCCAGACGCTGTTGTTCCTTCACTGAATATGCCAGGCTTTATAAGTAATGTCAAAATGCATTTTTATATTTTAAGACAAGATCCGGACCGTGCTATGAGCAAATATTGTTCTTTTTTTGCCAACGTTGGTATGTCAGTTCTGTTCTTGTCCACATTTTACTGTAAAATAAGCCCCTGGCTTAGTTTGCTCCTCTGGCAATATCATTTCCATGGTAACAGTAAAAAAAAGCTTAAAGCAAGGACTATAAGGACTCTCTTTGTTTCTTATCAACAGCAAACGCACAGCAGTGGTCTATCTATTTTAGCACATCGGCTTTCCTCTGTGTTTCAAACATAACAGTAAAAATCACACTTGTGTGTGAAGTATCGTCATACCTCATCACATTCTGTGCTCAGCCAATCAAACCATCAATATGCGCCAAAACAGAAATACACACCAGTCAAATCATTACAAATGTGACACAAATGTGGTACACACAAACACTCAAAAAGCTGCCTGCACAGTAAAATAAGAGAGTTAAAATGACACTCATTTGAGTCTATTTGCGCTCTCCTCTCTCAGAAATGAATGCAGGATTTTATTGTGTGTGGATCTGCTTAAAAACTCTGTCGAGTTCCAGATATTGAAATACTTCATGGTCTCACTCAATCATGGAAACTGCACATATCGACATGCCCGTGGCACACAAGAGAGTTTGCGTGAGCAGTCATCTGATCCTAGGTCTGTGCCTCCGGCTGTCTGCCTTCAATTTCCCTTTTCCTGCCTGAGCTGGATGGAGCCCTGTATCCTCTACCGACGCCAACTGCTTTCCTGACCAGTGCAGCCTCACCAGGGTTCTGACCCACTTTAACCCATCCGCTCCCTGATTGGACCTGCGTGGGCCTCCTTGGCTAAGGCGCCATAGGTCCTGGAGGCATTAGGGTTCACTAAGACGACCACCACTACTTTTACTTTTTATGGGCTATGGTTCAAATGAGGAGGGACAGTTACTGTTTTCCGTTGGGGAGATTTTAGCATCCATGCACTCTTGCTCTCTCTCGCACGCGCAAACACATTGTGTACTTGGTCCACACATATTTCTCTACACCAGGGTTTTTTCCAACAGGTGGTCTGGGGACCACTAGTGGTCCTTGATAGAGTTCCAGGTGGCCCCCAGGCTAAATGATGAAAAGTTGGTTAACCAGGTGTAACTCTTTGAGAGTGTAAAAATAAAACCAAATGGACCCTTGCGGATCCAATTAGTTTCATTTTTACACTCTCAAGAGTTATTAATTATGAATTAGCCCAAGTCTACACAACTAGAGAATGTAGAAGTTAATGGTCATTTTGCAAAATCCAGCCTGGTATTGTGGACAAAAGCAAAATAAATCTTTAGTCTTGGGGTCTGTGGACGAACACAAAATAAATCTATAGTTTTTAGCTCTGTGGGGCTAAAATGTCATCAAATGGTGGTCCGTGGCTCAAATGCTGAATAAATAGTGGGTCCTGGTATCAAAAAGGTTGAAAACCACTGCTCTACACCAAACATCTTAAATAATTGAACCACAAACTCACAGCACACCTCGATACAAAATATGCTATAGGGTTCAAATATGCTATTGTGTTGTTGACTATTGATTGAAGACCTGTGTTCTGTTACTGCAGAAAATGGACAAATGCAAAGCTGGTCCATTTAAACTTAAACCAAGACACCCCAAATACTGGACGTACTACAAACACACACACAGAAGTCACACTCACACTCAGCAGTTCTTCCAACATCTGGCTTCAATATGGCATTTCCCTTCCCCACTGAGAGGTTTGTCTAAAATACTGTATGGACACGACCACCCCACCAACAAGACCACCACCACCACCTCAGTCCGTGTGAATAATGGCTCCGCCATTACAGTGGCCCCCTGGGGAGCATGAATCATCTCTGTATCATGGCCATGACGTATGCTCCCTGTTTACACTGGCCATATGTGGCTGTCTGTGTGTGCCGTTTTCATTACAGACATACATACATGCATACATACAGTGTCATGAATGATTACAGTACAGTGTGTGATAATGTACTGTTTTATATCATGATGAATAAGACTGCCACTTCCTTAACTCTTTTGAGCGTACATGCAGTATGCAACCCAAAGGACCCAGTTGCATTGGCACACTCGCAGGGAGGTAATTGATAAACAGTAAGGATTTTACTGTGTACACTGTCTCACTCTTGTCTCCACCGCGGCATGTACTCATTTGTAGTCTGACACAGGATTGCCACTTTGCCTGCTGTACATGTGTAGCACATGAAGACAGATTGGATTGTGTTTAACTCGTCTCTCAACTTTACTCCATCTAGCTCTGTCTCATTGCTGCCCTGCTGCTTGAAGTTGTGTTTTTCCCACGATAGGTCACACTGAACCAGATGGGTTCTTTGTGGATACATGCAGCCTTCTGTCTGACTGAGGAAATACTAAATAGGCCTCAGCAGGGAAGGAGACAGCAATGCACCCAGCATCCAGTATAGCTAGCTTTCGTATGGTCAGAGCTCTGTGTTGGAAGGAAGCAGTGGTTCCCAAACTTTTCAGGTCAGCAGGTCAAAACAAAGATTTAGACGTACACCCGGGTCCACCGAATCTACAATAGAAGCTGTATTGAAAGAGTTTGTAGATCTGCCTGAGATTTTGTAGATTATTTGTATTTTTTCATGCATGGAATTCCTGATTCCTTTATTTATTTTCTGTCATTTTTGTAAATTGGATTTTTGAACCATATGGAAAATGTCATATATGCAAACTCTTAAAAAGTGGCACCTTTCATACAAGCCACTTTCCAAAAAATACAATGGATCTTATCTGTTTTGTATGTCATATATAATTCATTTTCCAAAGTTTATTCTCTTATATGAGCATTGTATGAAGCGTGCCACTTTCAACAGTTTGCATATTGTATATAAAATTTCCCCTATGGGGACCAATAGAAATCCCCCTAAAGGTCCACAAAATACATCCCTGTGTTTTTTAGTTTTCTCTCCATGTTGTTGCACCCCATGTGTCGTGGCTACAGTGGGGAGCTCCCTGTATGAGACTGATAAAGATTGTGTGCTCATATCCGAGCCTAGCAAGTTGGACATCAGAGCCATGATTTTCAGGAGGCTGGAGCAACCATATAATATTCTTGGACACATTCACTGATGCATCTCGGACTCATTTGCTGTACTGCCACGACAGCGCTATGCGCTGATGGTAGCACAAACCTGCTTGCTTCATGGTCAAGCTCAATATAGATCAAAATTACTGGAAGCGGATCCTTGATGTTCTGGACCGATGCCCTGCCAGCTTTCCTCGTGGGCAGACTTATTGATCGGTTGAAATGCTTGAATGGGAATACAGCGTAGGCCCAAATGTCAGGGTGGATTTCAACGAAGCTCTTACAACCTTATTAAATAATTACCCATGCTGTAAGATGGGATCGGGTGCAGTGAGCGAGGTGATGACACTTGTCTCTCAACAGTGAAGGGTTGGCCACGTGATGCGCGTGCACACACACACACACACACACACACACACACACACACACACACACACACACACACACACCACACACACCACACAACACACACACACACACACACACACACACACACACACACACACACACACACACACACACACACACACACACACACACACACACACACACAAAATGGCCAGGCATTATTGAGTTATTGTGCCTCCTGCTGGAAATGCTGTGTAAAGGCACTATAGAGAATCAAAAGATTGTAAATTTAAATCAGCAATGCTGTTGTTAGAGGAGCATTCCTCTAACAACAGGGTTAATTCCCTGTACTAATATAGGCAAGATCTGGGAGGAAGTAATCAGCAAGCACCCCGTCCTTAATGCCCAACATCAAAGTGCCCTTGAGAAAGCTATTGAACCCCCAACTGCTCCAGTGAAGCTCCTCCGTGTCCAAATGTATAAAAGTGTGGGTTAAGATACTCTAATAAGGTAATGAATTTGCTGTGAATGTAAGGTCACCCCAGCAATTTCAGCAATTCTCATAAACTTCAGTTATAGTCTTACTCTTGGTAGAGTAAGTGAATTATTTTAAATGTATCTGTCCACAATTCACCTTGCACCATATAGATCACCTCTGTGGGATTTTTCAGAAGAATGTTCGTACAATGTCTGTGCTCAGAGCAATTGCTGAACTTTTAACTGTTTGAAATAACAAAAAGGTCGGGACATAACTTAGCTTTCCTGTCTGCTATCCTCCAGACACCACGTGTTGTTGCATTCATTCAACCATCCTTTGTGTCTATCCTCGCAGACTGGGTGAATCTCTTTTTTTTAACAGCTTGTAAATATCCTGGCTCACAAGGCAAATAACACTGTGTGTTTTAGAGGTCAAACCCTGGGACTATAGAATTTATTTTTCATATCAACAAACACTGCACTCTAATGAGAAATGTTGCATACACCTTGTCCTCAACCATACATTTTCTATGGTATTCATTTGGAGGTAGTTTTTACTCGGTTTCATTATTTACACAGTCACATATGCTCTTGACTCTCACGGACAGTATCCAATGGGCCTCAGCTTTAGCAAACATCCCAGAGGATGTTTCAGGCACATTGGTTATCAATGGAGGACAGCCTTTTTTAACTATACAAACCTGGTGCATGGGGCCGTTTAGAGGATGGTGTGTTTAGCGGGTTCAGTTCAGATAAACAGGGGATGTGAGGGTTGTAAAGTGCTTGTCTGCATTGTGTACAATCTATATCACTCATCCTTCCCAAACAAGGGGTTGTTTGGCCATTAGGAGAAGTAAATATATAAAGAAAAACTTTTTTACAAGCTGGATTTAAAGGGAACAAACACAAATATCAGAAATGACAACTGCCACCGGAGGCTGCCTATACCCTCATGTGTTCATGTCAAGTTGAGACATCAAAAGATAAAGGCAGACACAACAAATACTTTTATCTTCAGTCTATCTGTTGATGTTTTCTTTTCATATAGCAATAGCGTGTTTGGTGTCTGTCAGAATGAAAGCAGCACAATGGCCACATTCATTAAAAAAGAGAGCAAATCTAATTATTCTACTCCTTCATACACTGTGTTCTGGTATTTTGTGGTGGTTGATGATGGAAGTACAAGACATTTCGCGGTGCTTTTGAAATAATGAACATGATGCCACACAGGAAACCCAGTCTGACCCAGAACTTGCTCTAAAAGATGAGGGGACTTTCTTGACCCACGGATTACCTTGTTGAGTGGTTGCAGCACTCTGGCCTGGTGGTGAGATCATCACGTGAGACTGTTCCACTACTAATAAAAGGCCATGGAGGGGGTTGGTTTTCCAAGGCTCCTCCTGTCCTGTCTCACTGGAGGTCCTCAACTCATCCTAGGATTTTGTGGTTGCCTCCCCTGTGATTCAGAGAGTCAGACCTATACCTTGAATGTTTCCAGTTAATTTGGTCCCAGAAGGAATTTCACATGTAACTGTGAAAGAGAAGAAAAGTGATTTTCTGCTGTTAAAATAAGCTCTACTATAATGATTGCAATAGAATAGTGTTGGTGTTCCAAAACACACCATTCATTGTGAGCTAATTAGACTCAAGAACTGTCCATTTCTCCTTGTGGTTTTGTGCGGTGCTAGAAGAGACCCCGCAACTCCAAACTTGTACAAAATATAAAGGTGCTTGCTTATCATCTTGCCCAAATGTTGGCGTGCTTCTGCAATGTATTTCTCCAAGTTTTCAGTAAACAAGTGTTTTAATCCCGTTTGTGGTCGAAGTGAAGTTCCTAATGGTCATAGATGGCGGTAGTGAGGGGGCGCATCCGGTGAACGTCGGTATTACGCTAAACGTAAACAAGGTGAAAACGAGGGGGAGAAAATTCGTTCGACCACAAACGTGATTAATAAACGTCTTTATTGAAAACTACCGGGAAATACATTGCACAGGCACGCCGACAGCCTATTTAACATTTGGGGCAAGAAGGTAAGCACATTTACAATATTGCATTTATATTGGTCGGAGTTGCAGGGGATCAGAGCTGTCCCAAACCACACGGAGAAGTGGACTGAAAGACGTAGAATGAAAAAGTCGAATCAAATAAGAATCTGATGGTAGAACCAGGAACCCCCTCAAGACCCCTGTGAGCTATATGTGTTGTTTCTATTAACTCAAAAAGACTCCTAGTCCTGGGGGTCCCCGGCCCGAGCCCCACTTTGAGAACCACTGCGTGCAGCTTGCTTCATAGTTTTTGAACTGAGGATGATGAGCAACAGCTGTTTGCCATCAGTGAGGAGAGTAGGGGGTTTCACTTTGGGGGTGTTTCCCTGCTAGCGACGGACGGACCGTGTTTTTTTTGTAGGGAAACGAGTCAACGACCAGGCGCTCGCTCTTGCGCTCGCTGAGGATACAGACAGGACGTACATGACAGGGAGAATCTGAGTCCACCGTTCTCCGCATCTTTCAGCACTTTGGAAGGTTGCGCACATATGGTTTCGCGTGGATGTAAAAACCTCATATAGGCTACAAATGAACGGTCGCGTTATCGGAAAAGTGCCACCTTTACAATCGGCGTCGAGAGCTAAAAGGACGTTACGTTTTCCGACCAGGTAAATTAATTTGCATACGATTTTTTATTGGTGGTGCAATTATGATTCTGATAAATGAATCACGTCCTTCCTTTGTCTAGTTTTGTAATTATCTTAAATATTATCATCACCATTTGCTGGTGGTCGATACAGGCCTGGATAGATGGATGCGCAAAAACGGATACCCAGCGTCTGCGATTTTCATGTGAATTAATGTCAGAATCACCGGTTTCTAGACACATTAGACATTATGCATTTAAATTGTGCTTGTTTTTAGGGTATTTTAGTTAACTAGATGAACTTGAACAATGATCGGTTATGGAAGTTCACGACCATTGTCCTTGGTTTGATATTTCCCTTTGGGTGAAAAAAGAAGGGGTGTGTGTGCGCGCGCGAGCACGTGCGCGCAATAACTATTATAGAATAGCCTAACATTAGTGCGACACATTTTAATTCTGGAGTTGTGACCACAACACAGCATTAACCTGTCAGCACAGCATAGTTATTGCCTACAAAGAATAAGAAAAAAAAAAACAGAAAATTATTATTGTGTTATTATTATTTGCCTACCATTTATCCTTGGTGCAAATCACCTTCATGTTTCGTTTGGTCTGTTTTCGTTTATCAGCTAGTTCCACCACAAATCTCAGAGACAAACCTGCAGGCTACTCCAGTGTGATGCATGCATGCACCCCAACTGTTCCAAGTTTAACTTTGGAATGCAGTCAATGCCCTGAATATATTGTGGTCATTTTAATGTTTTCCCACCCTATATGCTGCCCCATAATATTTCAAACCAAAGGCTTATATTCAACTAATAGCAGTAACTCACAAATCAGGCAGAACTTGGAGCTCTGCCACTTAAAGCAAAGTGTTAATTGCCAGCCTAGTATGGAGTATGTACTGTTTGAATACACCCACTCTGTCCCTGTCTGAATTTCACCTCAGAGAACAAGCAGTTTGGCTTGCATTATCAACAGCCCACATTCCCTCCTGTCTATTTCTTATTGGTCTCACATCCCTATGGGCCCCATGATGGCAAGGCAGCGGCTTTGCTTAATCATCAGTTAATATAGAAGTTGATGTTATTGTTGAAGCGTGCCAAGCCCCAGTCAACATGCTGGACGGACTTTATTGTATAACTTATATACCGGTAGTTTAGTTTACCATCAGAGCTGTTGAATAATCCCTATGCTCAAATACAACAATTTTCTCTGTCTGGCTGGTAGTATTGGTTTTTGAGGTTAGGCACATGTGCCTGACAGGCCACAAATCATTAGTTGATATGGTCTGCAGAGAGTGGATTTCATGCATTACCATCTAGTACATACAGTATGCAGAGCAGACATAACAGTAAATCTTCTACCTTTCCCCTTTTCCCTTGTTTTTTGTATTATTTTGTTATTTATTTGCCTATAGCAGCCTATATTACATAGCCTACCACTTTCACACCAGGTTGAAAGTGGTTAACTCTCCGGACTTTAAACTTGCGGGACACTGTACACTAGTACCTCCAGAACTCAATTCTGTTTTAGAATAAACCCATGTGATTAAATCCCATTTCCTTCGCTGTTTTCAGAATTTTGTATGAGCCATTTTTGTCTCTCTCTGCATTTTTCTTACATATGCAATTCCATGTTCCTTGCCTCTGCTAATTGCAGACTATGAAGCCACAAAGAGCAATTCCAGCTCAGTGAGGCGAGGCAAAGAAACAGAAGAGAACTATTCTCTCGCCCTCGGAATGACTCAGCTTCCCAGGACTCTTTATTAATCTTTTTACCTTTCCACTGTGCCACGTTTTAGTGAGCTGACTGATTGCTACCTGCGGTTGCCAGTACTATAATATAATAATTATATACCTCTGAGCTGTCCTCACATTTTCAATTCTGTGGAGATATTGCTCTTCTGTTCAACACCGTGTTATCCTCAACAACCAACTCAATTCAATTTCATGCTCTCTTCACTCTCAACTGTTTTGTCCTCTCTGAACTTTAATCTGAACCCAGGCTACACACTGCATTCAGGCACACATTACATTCTGCATTTTAAGTGAAATCTCATTCAACATATCCTGGCAGACATTGTGATGAAAAGTGGTGCCCACAGGTGCTGAAAACAGCCAGAGCTTCTTGACAGAGGCCTGGCTCATTATGAAAATCATACAAATGATTAACGGTTGATTTTCATAACAGGCCAAGCCGCTGTTAAGATGATCTAATTTGACACAAAGTCAAACTATACCCTATATTGCTATTTACATGTTGAAATATTTTGATTTATTTATGTAGTTAATTTATCGTTAGACCTGTACAGACTGACCAGGCAGGTACCATCTGTTCCAGGGCATCCTGGGAGGTTGGTGGGGAGAAGCCAGGGTCGGGGGGAGTACCACAGGAGGCTGTCTGGTCCTACATGCTGCTGCCATTGTGATTTTTCTCATGCTTCTCAAAGACCATGCCAATTGGCTCTTATGATGAACCCTGAGCTGTCATTCCCTCTGCAGAACATTCAGAATGATTTAGCATGCCTAGTGTACCGGGAAGCCCCCATTTGACCACCATCAGAAATTGCAGTATGGTACTGCTCAAAAACTGCCCAAATCTTGTTTTGTTTGTATCTATTTATTTTAATTACATATTGTAAAAATCACTAAATGAGCACTTCACTGCCCCTTTAAAAGCACCATTTGAGAAACACTAGTGTGATGTCATAATGCAGGCATTGACACAGAAAGCATGACCGAGTTGTGAACTTTACAAACTTTGGCTTACCTTTCTGGTCTTGAACATTGGTCCTGCTTCACTCAGTTCTAACAGGATTTGATGCTCATGGCTATCCGGTCTATCAGCTGAATGGCTTGAATTATAATGTGGATAGTCCCAAGCTGTGAATATACATTGATTGATCATCAAATAAATTCATCAAATAAATTGCTGATTGTGTCTTTAGAGTAGAGCTTATTTACTATCCGATGGCAGGACAGTATATCCTGGCCCCTTATGCATTAGCCCATTAAAACAGGTAAAATCTGTGTTATTTTAGGTTTTTGAGTTGGCTATTAAAATTTTGAAAACTCACTGCACATCACTTGCCACATTGTGAGCTTGTTTCATCTGCTACTTCTACATCTTTGAAAATCTATGAAGAGTAAGAACTATTGTTTTAGAAGGCACTTGTAGAATTAGACCTAGGTCTTAATGAGTTAATCCTTATTTTTATGTAGCTGCCTTGATGTTGCACACCAAACAAATAACAGATTGTACTTGCTCACACAGTGTGGCACTGTGGCTGGTTGTAAGCTTGAATATATGTTAGTTTGGTTATTGTTTCTATTTTTGGTGTGCAATATATCGTGCACAACCAAGTATAAATCATGCATAACTTGGATGAAGGCCACTGCATGCCATGTTGGTATTACTTGCTTGATTGAGCATGTGGTCACCTCCAGGGTGATTCTCTCTGAGGACAGATGGAAATGTCAAAGTCACTGCCAACTTTTGTTCACTTCAGATGATGCGGTGCTGGAGTTCTGTTTGGATAACACAATATTGTCTTTTTGAGTATTGCCAGCCACAGTATTGTCATCTATCTTGTATTTTACCCAAAAATATTTTTTGAAAACTATCATTGTAATGTTTTTACATTAATTGATTCAACTTATTTACATTAAAATTCAGAAACATGGAACAGTTTACAGTTAGATCTTTTTCCCTCAAAGATGTAACTTGATTTGTATGGCAATAATTCCGCACAGCAGTGTGCTGAAACAAGTTAATAAACAAGCTCACAACATGTTGTATTGTTGTGAAATGACTGTGAAGGGACAACAGGTTGATTTTAATGAGTCCTCCCTCTTGTATTGATTCAGTTGGGATGAGAGCAGCTCCATCAGCAGTGGTCTCAGCGATGGAGATGGTGATGGTTCAGACAACCTCAGCTCAGAGGAATTCAACGTCAGCTCTTCTCTCAACTCTCTCCCGACTACTCCACTGGGGTCCAGACGCAACTCCTCTGTCATGGTGAGTTCACTGTATATCTATTATAGCACTTGGAAAGAACAAGATTCAATTAGGATTGTCCTGTTGTGAGCCACATGAACATTAGGCTTCCCTATTTTGAGCATAATGGAGTAACTAATTACACACACTTGGCAATGCTGCAAATGCTTGTAGATTGGCTATTTTTTGGCAAAGATACAATTGAAGGGGGAAAAAAAGAGATGGCCTTTATAGACCCATATGGGACCCCAGAGGAAATGCATATTGTATATAAATACTGTAGTTAATAAATATGTGATGATTGATTGGTTGAGGTAAAGCTCAATTCAAGTCTTTGTATGCGTTCTGTTGGCTGTAACAGAATACTACTGTGCTCACAGCAGTAGTATTCTGATTCTGGTTTACTGTAATTGTACTGGTCAGGCCAAGTACAGGTCAAGTACAGTACTGTATGTGTATAACTGCCAAGCTCAACTACAACAACAACAAAAAAAACTATGACGTGAGTCATTCTGGACTGTAATTTCTACCCTCACTTTTCTGTCATCAATATTTGTGTTGTTTACTATACTAGTCTAGTTTGGGCTTTGGGAGAAATGTCTTTGTAAGCTCATTTGGTATTTTATCTCACTTGTGCAGTTTAGTAATACCTGTACATGTTTACTATATATCATTCTGTTCTTTACTAGTATTGAAGATCAATTGTAATCGCATGGCCCGTATCATGAATCTTCATGCATCTAAAATATACCCTGGATTAGGTTTTTACATTTGTGACTGCTTTGATTTTTTTGTAGGCCTATTCATATTTTTATTGTTATCCAAGATCATCCTTCCCCTCATCCCCTCACAAATGGAATGCAGACATAGAGATTTAGCAAAGATTTCAGAGAGTGGAGAGATTACATACATACAGTCTGCTGCTCCTCAGATAACACAGATACAGTCTGAGAGCGTCCTGAGTCGTTACTCTTCTTGCCCTTGTCCTCCCAGCTCCGCACCGATGCGGAAAAGCGATCGCTGGTGGAAAGCGGACTGTCCTGGTACAGCGAGGACGGCAAGGCCGTCCACAAGCTCGACGGGGGCAGCTACGACACGGGCAGCCTCAAGACCGAGGCTCCGAGCAAATGGAGAAAGAAGCCTCCAACGCAGGTCATGGGTGAAGACACAGGGTGCAAAGGGGAACCGAGGAAACCTCATAGCCTGGGACAGTCGGGAAACTTCAGAAAAGGACGCAATCCTCCCGTTGGTGTGACCTCCCCCATCACCCACACCTCTCAGAGCATGCTGAAAGTTGCAGGTAAGATCGGTTAACATACTGTATGGATGCATGTTCAAGGGAGACCAAACTGCTCATTTGAGGGACAGAAGTATTGCATGTGTGGGACAGTTTTACTAACTGCAGCGGCAGTTTTACACTAACTGCCGTGGCAATTTTACTACTATATCTAACCCTAACCCCTAACCATAAACATTGCCTCAGTAAAATCCCTAAATCCCTAAACCTAACCGCTGACTGTGACAGTTAGTAAAACGGAAGTTTTAGTAACTGTCGCCAGTTAGTAAAAAGTTTTGATATCTGCTGGGACAGATCTATACCTGCCGTGACACCAGCCACAGTTGCAGATTGATTTCGTCCCTCCTGGCTTTAGCTTGTAGCGGAAAATGTGTCATGTTATTATAACATGAGACATAACATATATATATAACAGACTTAAAAATACATCTAGCTGGAAAAGTGACAAGGAGATGTAGATTTACAACAGAAGGCCAACTATTAGGCGACTAACTTCAGAGAATTTTAACACAGATGGCTGTCAGTCACAATATATAGTCACAATGTATAGTGTCAATATGTGGGACACTTGAACAGTATTTGAAACAAGGGACTGTCCCACACAAAGGGGGACATGTGGTCACCCTACCATGTTGAAATGTGGTGTTTCGCAACCCTTGAGTATGGCATACGCGATAAATGGCCTGTGTGAGTACAGTCAATTATGATCATATCAGCATTTGACCGGACAGGGCTATTTGTCTGTGACTCTTGAGAAAGTCTGTCTATTCTTGTCTGTCTGCTGTTATGCTTCACTGCTTTACTTTCCCCGTGTTTCTCACTCTCTTGGTTCTTCTCTCCCCCTGGAATTCCTCTCCTTAAGTGGATGAGAGGATTTATTTTTGTGATTACTGACCGGTTTTAGCAAGAAATGTATGTCATCCATAACCCCTGGTAAATGGAATCCAAATGCGAGCTTTGTTTGTAGAGAAGCCAAGGCGGATATCTGCTCGGTATCAAATGAAATGTAGAAGCTTGCACTGTTGCCCAGATTTGATTGGTAGCACTGCATAGTATGTCAGGGGGAAAAATGCAATGAACGGTTCACTTAGTAATTGAAAAGACCTGTCTTTTATTTTGCCCAAGTATTTGTTTCAAATATAATAACCGAAGGCATGCTTCTCCTTTGTCTCAGTGAAAAGCCTATTTCATTGTCCCCTGCAAACCATCATCATCTTTTGCTGTCTTTTAATCTCTGCCTGTGCATGTTGTATAATTAACTAATAGGTGGAGTTCCATTTCCTCGCTGATGTAATTTAGTACAACGCCTTCAAACATGTTTGTGTTTTCATTTCAGCTTATATGAGTGATTAATAAACAGTGTCTGATTGCATGTTTTGGCAGCAATCTGGTGGAGAAAAACACAAGTGCTTTTCAGTTTGTGTTACTGCTAGACGACACAGGAATGATTCCAGTAACCAGTAAGGTTTGTTTGACTCATTAGTTTAAGTAAACATTAGACCCAAAATTAAACTGGAAAGGAAACCTAAATTTACCGTTTTTATTTATACATCAACCTCCTCATCTATGGAGTTGATATATCTGTGCTGAAATCTGAAATATATGTGCTGAAAAAAAAACACTACCTGATGATGATGATGAGCACAAATACATCCTGGAAGACTATATCATCATGATATTATTTTATGCTACAAGAGGGCCAATATCCTTATGCCAAGGACTCCCAAATAGTCATAGTCTCTGCCTCTATTGCAAAAAAAGAAAGATAGAAAATGTGTCAAGGTATTGTAAGATAGTTTTTTTCCCCATGTTCCCCTCCTTTCCTCCCCCCTCTGGCGCCCTCTGGGGGCCACAGCCCCCACTTTGCAAAGCACTGTGTTTTCTATTCATGCAGCCTTACAGTCCATCCAAGATTTATGTCAGTAGGTGAGTCATACAGCACACTAGATCTCATCACGGGCACATAAAAACATCTGTAAGTAAACACAGATGTTCCCTGCCTATGTTTGTGTGTTGCTGACTGTGCTGTAATAGCCTGACTGATATAGCCTGGCTAAAGCCAGACGTGTGTCTCCACCCAGTTAGAGAATAATGATGTGTGACCAACCTGATTTATCCATTCCAATGTGACTCACAATGCTGTCGTCAGGCCACCTTACTGCTGGCGTTTTCCCCTTTAGATCACCATCTGTCAGTCACCTCCAAGCACAACTGGACCTCAATGTGAAAAGCATACTGAAATATTTAGTGAGAGACCTTTCTTTCTTTCTTTCTTTCTTTCTTTCTTTCTTTCTTTCTTTCTTTCTTTCTTTCTTTCTTTCTTTCTTTCTTTCTTTCTTTCTTTCTTTCTTTCTTTCTTTCTTTCTTTCTTTCTTTCTTTCTTTCTTTCTTTCTTTCTTTCTTTCTTTCTTTCTTTCTTTCTCGCAGCACCTAAAAGCGAGAAGCCGCTGGACAAATCCAAGATGTCCGTCAAGACATCGGGCCTGCAGCGTTCTCGCTCTGATGCGGGAAGGGACCACCACGGCGACTATCGCAAACCCCCGTCCGGCTTGGTGAAGCCCAGCGTGGGAGCCTCCTTCGGCTACAAGAAGCCAGCCCCGGCCACTGGCACTGCCACGGTTATGACAGCGGGGGGCACCACCATCTCCAGCGGCTCGGCCACCGTGGGCAAGACCCCCAGGTCCTCTGGCATCCCTGTGAAACCCGTGGGCGGGGGAACGCCTAGCACTGGACGCAAGAACAGCTTCGATGCCAGCAGCGAGCACGGCGGCTTCCTCGGGCCTAATGCCCGGAACAGCCTTCAGTACCGCAGCTTACCGCGGCCGGCCAAGTCCAGTACTCTCAGCGTGATTGGCCGTCCGGCGGCGGCCCGGCCCACCGTTGGCACCACTGATGCTGGTCTGCTCAGCCTGAAACCCATGCCCCTGGCCTCCACGAGCCCACGGGTCAAGGAGCCAGCGACCAGCGGCAGTAAGATGGCCAGCCGGAGCAGCAGCACCGGCCCGGTCAACCAAACGGACAGGGAGAAGGAGAAGGAGAGAGCCAAAGCCAAGGCTGTGGCCTCCGACATGGACTGCTGCTCTCTAAAAGGAGACAACAGCCAATCCGAGTGTACAGGAGAATCCACTCCCAAATTGCATGGTCTGAGGCGGACCAGCAGTAGTAAATACCCTGAGCTGTCCTCGCCCACTACACCAAGGTCTGTAAACAGGATTTGACGTTGACAGAAATAAATGAGATCTACTCTAAATGACGTATATTAAAACTTTTTCAAATGAAACAATATACACCTGTATATAATATATAGCTATTCATATAAGCAAGGGAAAAGCAACTGCATGATTCAGTATGTATTGTGTTGTGCGCTCATGCCTTATGCATAACTCTGTGAATATCTCACAGACACGAATGTGTCTGCATGTGACTCACCCTTGTTTCCTGCGCCACCTGTTGACTGTCCTGTTTCCTCATGTCTAATTCATAGGATGCTCAAGTCTCTAGGCCGTCCTCCTAGCTTGGCTCACCTGGACAAGGTCAACTCCAACAGCCTGGATTCCTGCATGATCATCCAGGACCTGCCGCCCAAAGTCCCCCCTTACTCCAAGCTCCAGGACCTGGCCGGGTCTCGCGTCGCCCCTCGCCTCACCCCCAGCCCGGCCCCCGTCCTTCACATCGACTCCCCCGGGACGTACGCCAGCGAGAGCCTGAGCGGGCGCAGCTCTCCCCTGCTGTACCCCAAGCTGTCGGGCATGCACCGCAGCATGGAGTCGCTGCCGCTCCAGATGAGCGTCCCGCCCTGTGGCAGGTTTGTCAGGACAGAGACACATTACAAGGAGGAGACGAGGGGAACGGGAACCTGGGGTGCAGGGAGCAGAACATCCCTAAACCTCCCTGACAGGTGAGTCAAGGCTGGAGAGGTTTGGCACTCAGTGGTGTTGGCACTTTCTCCCTGTAACCTGTCCGGTTTCATTCACACTCTTATTGCTGCTATGACACCTGAATGAATCTTGTATTACCGTACATTCTATCCTTCTATCAAAATAGAGAACAACCTTAATAAATCATAGTTCACATTCACAAGGATATGCAGGAATAAAATAATGGTGATACAGATCCTACGGTTGTGTTATCATCACTTAGGAAGATTTCTTTTTATAATATTTTAACAAAGATAAAATATTTAAGACAAAGGCAGAAACCGTGGTAAATCGGTGCATTCCATTGGCTTCCCTTTCCAATAATAACCAATCTATAAGCTCACAATGCATACCAGCATGACATGTTAAGAGCAAGTACATTTTGCAGCTAGTATAGAGCATGTAAGTCATTGTTCAACATTAGTTCCCAACTTTCCCAAATTCATTTAGAACTGGTTATCGGATAGCCCCAAAAATTATTTGATCTATGGCCTTTAACATTGGTGTGTTGATGAATTGGGGAGACTCTGTGACACCGTCCAAACGCAGTGCTGGAGCACCCTTCAGTGATAAAACAATATCATTTAATGGAGTCGACTTGGACTTCGTCCAAGCCAAACTCAAAAACAACTAAAAAGGGAACATGCCCTGCGTTGACAATGACACAAAACTGACACACACCCAATGGCTGCAGTGGAGCTTCAGCGAAACACTCATCTTTCTACTGCATTGTTTGACCCCCGTACCTGTACTGTTCTGGTGGACTGTCTCTCGTTATGCTTATTTATTATTCTCTCTGCTTGTCTTTGTTTTTTACAGTTTGCAAACTGACAGGAACACGCTACCGAAGAAAGGCTTAGAGTATGTCTCAACAATTACTTCTCAATAATTAGATATGTGCAGTATCTGAAGGGCTTATGCTCCGTCACTCACAATTAACGCTCTCTCCCTCTATCTCTCCTCACATCTCTTTCCCTCTCTCAGACGCTACAGCTCCAGCCTATCGGATAGTGACGGAGCAGGGAAACAACATGGGAGGCGCCACTCCCACAACATTGTCAGCATGACGGAGAGCGACAGCCCACCTCAGCTCCCCTCCCCCACCCGGGTGCTGCACCCCTCCTCTGGCAAAGCCCCTCTCACCAACGTCGGTGAGTCTCCACTTCTATTCCATCAGCTTTTCCCTGCCAAGTTCCGAAAAGTTCTCCCGCAGTGAGCGTTGAACCTGATAAGGCTGCAGAGACTCGTTAAGCTGTCAAAGTAATGGAGCTTATTGGCTGTTTAAGCTTCGCGAAAAAGGAGGACAAAGTGCCGTCCATGTCAGCTTACATGTTGACTGACCAGTTAACACTTTTGTGTTCTCAGATGATATCCAGTTATTATTATGCTATTAAACCAAGGGAAAATGACTATGCCACATGTGGAGTAATTTCTGGCTACAAATATACTTACTATACTAAATAGATGAAAAGTAGTGTGTTCTGTGTGTATGTGTGAGTGTGTATGTGTGGGGTGGTCACTTAATCTATATTTATCTCTTCGACTGTTGTGGACCATCAGTGTCTTCTTACACTGTGTCATCAGAATAGGGCGGCATCCCTAGATGGTGTGTGTGTGTGTGTGTGTGTGTGTGTGTGTGTGTGTGTGTGTGTGTGTGTGTGTGTGTGTGTGTGTGTGTGTGTGTGTGTGTGTGTGTGTGTGTGTGTGTGTGTGTGTGTGTGTGTGTGTGTGTGTGTGTGTGTGTGTGTGTGTGTGTGTGAGAGAGAGAGAGAAAGATTCAGACTTTTGGACACTAATGTGTTTACCCTTACAGTTTGATTGCTGTCACCCTCCATCACAACCTCACTCTCTGATCCTTTCTTGTATCATAGTTGCCCCGATTTCGAGTGGCCCCCACAGGATCACCCGCTCTAACAGCATAGGCCCCCCCAGCGAGCCAGCGTACGACCTCTATGGTTCATCTCCCCTCGGCAGCAGCATGTCGCTGGCTGACAGACCCAAGAGCATGATGCGATCTGGGTCGTTCCGTGAGCCTGGCGAAGATGGTGAGCATGCTCAGAGAAAACCCCCTTCTGGGGAGCCACGCAAACATGACCTAAAGCCTGACTTGTACGAAGTTGCAGAAAGATGCCCTGCCATGGAAACAACACATTTTGAGCTTGTAGATTGGCTATTTTTGTCATAGCACACTGGTGTGCAGTGAAGTATGAATCAAATCAGGCTTAAAATGAATTATCTCTTCGAAACGCAAAATCGGGCTTGTTTTTTCCGAACAGAGAGAGATGAAGAGCAAGAATTTGGGATGAGTTATATAAGGGCCTAATGAGCTGACAGAAAACTGGGTCAGCTTATTAGTCCCATTTTTAAGACTTGCTCTCCATCTTTGCTCCATTGCTTCAGTATTGTCAGCGCTCTATTTGTATGCTAAAGTTCAACATTTCCTCTCACCGTGTCACGCACACAACCATGTCGTGCTGATCCTGTACATTGTGCTGTTTATATGTAATAAAAATAGGTAGCCAATAGAATAAAAGTGTTCCACTTTTCTCATCTGTTATTTTCCAGTACATGGTTCTGTCCTCTCTCTGGCATCGAATGCCTCATCCACGTATTCCTCGGTGAGTAGATAGATATTTCTTACAGACTGTGTTGTTTTTGTTGTTTGGGAAATGCCAAGTGTATTAATGAGCTGAACTGCTTTTTGTTCACTTTACCAAGTGATCATTTAAGATAATTTAAGAGTGCATTAAAGGGGAAGACAAAGTATCTCTAGACCGCTTCACTAGACCAAATTATGTGCAGTAATAATAGGCGTGCGCAACACGAGTGCACACACAATCTCACACTCACACACTGTCTGCATTGTGCAGGTGTATTTTAGTCCCTAGATATTGCTTGTTGAATTGACAATGGCATAATTAACAATCTTGAAACATCTTTATTGAGCAGGTGCAGACAACGTGCAGGTGTATTTTAGTCCCTTGATATTGCCTGTTAAAATAACAATGAAATAATAACAATCTCGATGACAGCTGTAAATACAGTTCTAACCCCTGGCATCAACATACTCTTATAAGCTCTTATGGCTATAAATACTCTAGGCCGTAAACAATCCAACAGTTACCATTTTTCGATTTGCTTTTTTATCCCCCTAAAAATCTTACTCTCATTCTGTTAATTACATTTCAGTGTCACTGTAACATCTGTAACAAAACTGCAAAAAGATAAATGTCAGTGTGATGTATGGAGACAAATACAATTGGCAAGGAACAGGCATTAACAGTGTTTGTTTACTCTTTTTTCAACTTAAACTTTACGTCTTTAAAGGAAAAAGTAAAAAAGTTTTCTTTGAGTGCATTAGATTCATTAGTAAACAGCAGTGTGCCTACATTTAACTCTCTTGGGTTACCATCGTTTAAGCATATTTACATTCAGTGATCTCTTAACTGGTCTTGAGCTCATTCCCACAACATAATTCGCGACCTCAAATGCCCGCCATACTGTAAACAGTAAGTCGACTGGCCTGCTACCAAGCACATAATTTAACACCTGGTGTCTATCTCTAGCATCATCGCACATGTTATTTACTATGTCTAGTTAGTGGCCTTAGCTGCCCCTGAAGCTCACCTGACCTTGTGATCCTATTCCCACTACTGTTTGTTTATTTACCATCACCATGCCGTCGTTAGAACGAGGAGAGGATACAAGGAGAGGTAAGGCAAACAGGCTGGTCAATCCATCCAAAAGCATGTCTTCATTCCACCAGTCCATCCATCCAACTGTGTTTTCAGTGTGTTTCTCTGTCTTGAACGACTTCACAGCCAGGTTCATTTCCATTAATATCTAGTTGACAATGTCTGGCTACAGACATTGGGATGACGTTTTTGTTCTTCCAAGTTTAATTTCAGTGTCATTAGTATCTCATTACACTGTGTACAGTATCTCATACTCATGATAAACCATCCACCATACAATACTTGTGTGATCAATGTCAATTTGTCTGTAAAGTAGTCTCGACACGGCTTGGTCTTACTGTCCTCTCTTTTTACAGCAAATCCGCAAATTGAGACGAGAACTGGAGGCTTCCCAGGAGAAGGTTTCCACCTTGACCAACCAACTCAGTGCCAACGTATGTATACTAAAATTCGCCTGTATACCATCAGTTTTTTCTTTCCTTTCTTTCCCTTGTAATTGATACAGTAGATTTGTCATAGCGATGTTTTCTAGGTTCCCTTTGGCAAACCAATCTTGTAATATCAGTGTTGGATACATTACAAGTGTTTGGTCTGAGTGAGAATGCATCATGTAAATTGTAGTGCCACTGGGCAGAAGAAATTATGTTGATGTATTAGATGTAACTGAGGTTTCACCAAGCCATAATACAATATATGCATCAGGCATCACTGATGGAAGATCTGCAGTGCTAAAGAGAGTGAAGTGTAAGGGAAGTGTGTCCTGAATAGATTTCTGACTTTGTTACTTTGTTATTGAGGCATAATCTACAGACCAAAAAGAAAGTGCATGTTCCTGTGTTTGTGGCACACCCTCCGGGGTTTGATTACAACTACTCACATTATGCATCCTGTGCAGATTTAGAGTAAGTATGTCATGTTCCACATTCTATTGCATCTGGCCACTCCTTTGCCCGTACTACTCTCACTTTTCCTTCAGGTGACGTTGTTTAGTCTATTAATCACCGTACTTGCAGGTAAAGGGTGATCAAACAATCATAAGAGCTTCTTGGAGGGAGAGCAGAGTTGCCAGTCCCCTATGTCACTATTTTTCCCCCCACAATGTCACAATGTTTTTGTTCTCCAAAAAGGTCCAGAGTTTGAAATCTACAACATTAGCTTTAGAATGTTGCATTATATCATTCTCATCTGAAAGTAATGCACACCATCTTGCAAATGGACACAGCCTGTCTATTGTATTGGAGGTTGAAAGCCTGCTGATGTGAGGTTATTTTGAGGGAGGAAAAGAGAGGACTATGTACCACAATTTAATTTGACGGCATTCTCTGTACACACAGAGACGACAAAGTAGTATCTCCAAAACTTCCCACTTTAGGAGGTAGTTTCAGAATTAGCCCGTTAAGTGCCCAAAAACGGCGTCTTTGTGTGGCACAAAGGGCAGATTGGCTAATTAATTGTGTCGATAATGTGCTCATCTGGATACCACCTTTAAATCTACAACATTACAGTGTAGCTTTAGAATGTTACAGTACATTCTCATCTGAACGTAATGCACACCCTCTTGCAAATCATAATCAAGTATTCTCTGTGGCTATGGCATAAAGTAATCATAGATACTTTCTGCATGATGCGATGAAATAGAATGATTAATGGAAGTCATGAACTACAACTATTATAAACACCATTAGAGATGTCCTAGTGTGCATTACAGTATGTGGTGTGTGAAATAACCAGAGCTTAGTTTCATAGTAAATAGATATGTGATACAGCAAAGTCGACTGCAAATAACCGACAAATCAACAAGTAGAAAGTGTTTGTGTATGAGCTTGAGTCGGTGTAAATATTATATTTTCTCAACCTTAAATTTGCAGATAATGATGATAATTTGGATCATGCAGTCCTACAAATTTAAGGTCTAAATTTGTAGGACTGCATGATCCAAATCATCATCATTATCAGTACTTTGCTTAACATTACAATCGTGACTACACGACCCCCCCCCCCCCCCCCCACACACACACACACACACACAGTCACACACACACACTCACTTACAAACATTATTTGCTTTTATCCATTTTAGAATACAGGACATACATAACAACAAACTACCTAAACAAGAGACAATCAGGCGTGCGTTCTTGTGCACACTCATGCACCGTTCCGTTTTGTGGACATCAAAAAATGACTGCCATGACGCCGTTGTGCCACGTGGGACCGGTATGACACCACTGGGGACAATACGAAGTGAATTATCCTTATTCTTAATCATAGTTATTGATGTTTTTTGATTGATGGAAAGCGTTGTTTTTAGTATTTTCTTACTGTGTCTGTTGCTCATTGTGCATCGTCAGCTTCTATGAATTTATAGCTCCCCTGATGGATGGAGAAGATGGGTGGCACAGCATTCTCTTTCTATTAAACTCTGTATACTTTTAAAAATGCACAACATCTAACCCATTATGGCAGGCGAATTAGTTGAATTGATTTGATGAAGTTCGATGAACTGGGCAGTCCGACTTGGAACCCAGGCCTAATGCCGCTGTCCCTCTTTCCTCCTTGTACTTTTGGACTGACCGCTGCCCCCCCTGCTTGGCTTCCGTTGACCCACGCCATTGGATGTTGGGTGTATCAGCTCGGCCAGGTTTGTTCACTGTCACTTCCAGAACCTTCCCTCCGTCTGTACGGTGTCGCATGTTTCCTTTTTGACTCGAACCCAGACCAGGGCGGTGGTCATCAGAGATATTGTGGCGTGAGAGAGAGAGAGAGAGTCCGCCTGCAACTGCCACTTCACCTCGAAGCATGTTGACCATTATCATTACAGTAACTCACACACTGACCTTGCCATTCCATCAAGAAAAGGAAACAGAAAAAACAGTTGCAAAGTAACTGGAACATAACACACTGAGAGAAAGTGTTTATGTGCGATGCTGTGAATAAAATAACATCTAATGCTGCAGTCACAAATCACACAGTACAGTAACGATCCACAGTGCATTTTATCACATCACATTCTGTACTAAACTAGACTAAACAACATGCTACATCTGGTTGAAGAGGTCTGTGCCCAGGCGTAACATCGCTGTCATCCCTCACATCTGGCACCTAACCCCTTCTTCCATCTAGATGGTCATTGCTCCCTCCCTCCCATGTCGTCCCTGCAGAAGGAGAGACCCATTTGCGTTATCCTGTACCTTACCTGTGAGACTGCAGAACTTTCTGTTGCAGCCTGTGATTCATAGCTCCTGTTTTTGTTTGTTTGTCTCTCTCTCTCTCTCTCTCTCTCTCTCTCTCTCTCTCTCTCTCTCTCTCTCTCTGTATTTTACAAAGGCTAACCTGGTAGCTGCATTTGAGCAGAGCCTGGCGCTGATGACAGCACGCCTACAGACGCTGTCCGCCTCCTCAGAACAAAAGGTATCACATCCAAAAAATGGGCTATTTTAATTTACTATATACTAACTGGCATTATGTATTATTTTACTTGGATTTCTCTGAGAATTTAAGTCTCCCAACGAACCTGTATGATTTGATCCTTTTATACATTATCCTCTTTAGAGTGAACCACAAAGCACCAACACCCTTGCAGGGAATAACCTTGCAAACTGTCTAAGGAAATCCTCCAGCTGTGGAGTAATTGATGGAAAGAGATGTTGTAATAGCTTGAAAAGAAAACACAGGCAGAAATATGCTCAGGTTTTATTCCATGCACTTTACTCACATGTTGGCCTCCCCAAAATTAGTATTTGCTACAAACTATGATATTTTTAACAATTTCTGGCACTCCCTATGTGTGTATTCTAAATCACTTTGGCTCTGTGTTATTTTGAGGCACCTCATTGTGGCATCCAAATTTGGGATTAGATCACACTCATTATTTTAGCAATCGTTTTAAAAACTGTGTGCAAGTCAATGACACCAATCAGAATGGAATATGACAAAGCTTAATACATAATACATACAAAGTATAATTTTTGTGAGGTTAGGACAAATCAGTAGGAGCTGGAGTTTTCTCTTTGGGGTAATGTGAAATAGTAGGCCTAAATGGGAAGTGGCATCCAGGGACAATTTCTTTGCATGAATAATTAGTCCAGTGAGATTAGGTGTAAACTGACACACGGATAGGGTTCTGGCCTGTCGGCATGGCAAACACGATGACTGAGTTTTAATGAAGTCATTTTTCACCTTCACTTCTACAGGAAACCGAATTGTCAGAGCTGAAAGATACCATTGAGATTCTGAAGGTCAAAAACACTGAAGCACAGGAAATTATCCAGGTGGCCTTGAGTAACCCAGAACCAGAGGTCACACCAACAGGTAGGTCAAATAATGTATCATTCTGTTCTGTATAGTAGGCTAAGTATTATTTTGGAAGGAAAAAACTTTATTGATACGTCCCGATTGTATATACTGTATTTTAAATTGCTCTGCCATAGATTATTTGTATGCATTGGAGAATGAGTACAAAACCCTTTTTTCATCCTTCCTAAATTGAACTCTACCAGAGTCTTCATGAGGCCGTTTTGCAGTCAACACAATAGTACTCCCATGCAATTTACATATGCATTATTTCCATCTGGTGAACAGAGCTGCTGATCAACCGTCAGAACTCGTCAGAGAGCCTGTCCAGCCTCAACAGCACCACCAGCCACTCCAGTCTGGGCAGTCTGAAGGAACAGGAGGCCAAGAAGAAGAAGAAAAAGAGCTGGGTGAGTCTAATGAATGGTGTAATGCATTCTGTGCGTGCTGTTTCTGTGTCATTTAATGATCGCAAAACAGTAAAGTTTGCAGCACACCAGGTGCTTGGATGATTCATTGAGCAACGGATACATAAGAGTCTGATTCAATAGCAAAAATAGCTTGTGTACAAGCTCAAAACATTCTGCATTGCGACACATTTCGAGCTTCAATGAGAAATCCACAATGGGCATCGGCCATCGACCTTGATCCCTGTGCCATCATATACCTGTATACAGTATTGCTCTGGCTTTTTGTCATAGATGCTCTCTGTTCTAAATTTGCCCCTGAGGTCCACCTCCCCGCACACAGCTTCTATTGGCGAGGCTCCAAACTTACTGTGATTATCCTGTAGTGTGTGATGAGCCCTACACTAGCCACAAGATAGAAAACCTATTGGACTAAACCAAATTATAAAACAGTAATGGGAAAACTATCTTGACACATTAGAAAGAAGCAACACAAAAACAGGTAAACTATCAAGCTAACTAATACACAATGGCAGAATATCTGAGCACTGTGACTGACACAAAACAAAGAAAAATCTTGACTAGGTGAACACAGTCTTGCAATTGAGAAAGGCTGCCATACGCAGGCTGGTATCCCGAGAGAAGACTATCTACCCACTGCACATAAAATTAGGAGTACCGATAAAGCCTGTCGAATTGAATTCACGTGTGCCGTGTGATGTGATGTGTAGAAAAAAATAATAAAATACCCGCATTATAATGAAGTCACATATGATGTCATGGGGATCAAGGTAGTGGATGCCTGATGTGTTTTTGTGTGGATTTCTCATTTAATGATACACAAAACAGTAACAACAATATATGTTTGAACACAAGTGAACATTGAAACATATTTTTACAGTCATCTGTCACCTGTCTGCCTTTGTGTTACAACACCCTCACACATGCTTGACCTGTCTTTCCGTGTGTCCTTCTGCATGTGTGGATGTGATTCTCTGCTTTCCCTGTTCCACAATTGCCTGATAATGTATGACTCTGATCTCTCTCTCCCATGCTTCCATGCTTTTTCTTTCAGGTCTATGAGGTGAGTAATTGAAAGAGTCCCAAGCCTTAATCCCCTGACCACTTTTCCCTTTCCAGCTTGCAGCCCCCATTTATGAGTCGTACTAGTGAAATATTTTTGAAGATTAGTCTCTTGTGATATAGAAAACTTACAGTTCATTTTCGGACTCACTGTGCTGTGGCCACACTTTTAAACCTCAGGCTGATCATTTTAAACATCACGCTGTTATTTTAAGTATGATTTGAATTAGCTACAGTAGATAATCCACATAATGAAATTCTTCCAGTGACAGGTGGAACTATAAAAGTTGATGAATTAAGTCATAATTTCAGAAATGTTAACGTGCTGTGAAATTAGAATTCTCCGTTACCACGTATTTAGGTTCTCTGTTGTACACAGTACAATTTTACTCTTGTAACAAAGCTAGAGATGGCATTAAAACTAAGGCTGTTGGAAATAACAAGTTAATTTGATTAAATTAATTTTGTTGATTAATCTAATTAAAAAACACAATTAACTTATGCAGACTGACTCAACCCACCATTGAAGAAAATAGTTTTACAGAGATGTATAGATGTGTGTCTCCCTGTAACCAGAGCCATGGAGTATAGCTTGTATATATGAGTATGTATGAGTATAGCTACAAAAAATGGGGGCTTGTAGAGCCCATATTTTGATAAATATTTAAAAGATAAACAGATCTTTTTAATACAATCTTATCCATCAACAGGGTAAATCTACAGTACACTAAGAAAAGGTTTGATCCCAGATATGGTATAATATTTTACACGTAACGGAAACCAAGGCCAGAGTGAGAGGAGAGACATGGCTTGGATTTGAACCTGGGTACTCATGCTCACAAGGAGCACTGTACAGTATAGTCTTTGAATAATCTGGTCAATCTGCGCCAATCTGAGCCACCAGGCAGGCACCCAGTATACAGTGATTTTTTTATGGCTTGGCTAACTGTGCACTGAGCCAAAGCCATGTGGTCTGCTTTTTCCATCTCACAGTGCTCTGTTCCCTGAGTGCTCATTAAAACCCAGGGTCTATGAGCTGCACTTTTTAATTTGTGTGTTCTCTACTCATTGCTGACTAAGCTGAGTCAATATTGTCATTATGAATGCATCCAACTGACCAGTAATTCACCATTCTGCCAGATTCGTTCAGGGCATTCCTGTCCATCCTGTTCTGCCTCGGAAAGTTGACATAACCAGAGTTAAAAATTTAAGTGACTTGATTATTTATTATTACTCACTGGGTACATTTTTAATGTATATATTCAAACTTACAGTATAGCATGAACCAGGCGATTACTGAAAACCAAGTAGTTTCAGATTGTTTGGACAATCAAGTTCAGTAAAGTCACCCGCTTATCCGATCAACAACTTGCCCAACACTATCAAATTGTTGTTATTTTACTGTGAACTACAAACTATAGCAATTTGACATTCCAACAAGATGTTTAGAATAAACAATGATTATGATTTGCAAATGTTTCTTGGGTCTGGCCATCAGACCTTGGCTGACAGTAAGCTCATTTCCTCTCTGAACAGCTACGGAGCTCCTTCAACAAAGCCTTCAATAAGAAAGGTTCCAAGCTCTCAGCCTCATACGCTGACATTGAGGAGATAACCACCCCAGAAACCTCTGCACCCTCATCCCCCAAAGTCCACCACGACGGGGACAACCGCTCCGCGACGATGAAGTCCTCTCCATCTGCATCTTCCTCTGGGTGAGATCACAGATGATGACTGTAACATATGGTGCACATACATCTCAATTGTCTAATGACGGATAAATACATGTCCACATTGGAATCGAAACAACCACAATTTTGATGTTGCCAAGACTCATTTCCTGTTATTCTACTTCTCTGTAATTATTTAAACACATGTTATTCTTAGAAGATTATGTGTGTAGTGTGTAGTGTAGTGCGTGTGTGTGTTTGTGTTTCTCATTCTTTTATTTCTATTTGTACCTTCATCCTACATTTTTGACAGGTCTGCGATCTGTGATTGATCACTTGGTCAGTCGTCAAATGAACACTAAAACATCTTATTGTGTGATGTGATTCCAATTCTGTGACCCTTTTTTCACAAACTCATCATCGTCCTGCAGACACTGCGGAGACGGCGATGCAGAGGACGAGAAGGTGGTGTCAAACCTTCGTTCAAAACTCTGGGAGAAGGAGAGGAAACTCACGGACATCCGCCTGGAGGCCCTCAGCTCCGCCCATCAGTTGGAACAGCTGCAGGAGGCGATGACCAGCATGCAGGTGACGTGTAAACCAGAGGCCCAGGCCCACCTACTGCTGGCCAGGCCCACCTAAGACTGAAGTTCTGGCTTTGCCACTGTTCCAGGGCCCCCTCCCCTTTTAGCTTTTACACCAGGTGTTTTCAAACAGGTGGTCCGGGGCCCACACATGGTCCCTGAGAGGATTCCATGTGGTCCACAGGCTAAATAATAGAAAGTTGGTTAACCGGATGTTACCAGATGTTGTTAAAATATTCACCATCTGAATTAGCCCAAGTCTACACAACTAGAGAATGTAGAAGATTATTTGTCATTTTGATCTGTATGTTTGAAATCCAGCTTAAAATTGTGCACAAAAGCAAAAGAAATCTTTAGTTTTGAGGTCTATGGGGCTAAAATGTCATCAAATGGTGGTCCGTGGCTCAAATTCTGAATAAATAGTGGGCCCTGGTATGAAAAAGCTTGGGTGCATACACAGCGATTAAAGTTTTCCGTACGGGGTACGGATTTCCGTACTGGGGAGGATTCCCCAGGGGCTTCATAAGATCCACGCCATTTGGCAAAAAATCTAAAAGGGGAGGGTTTGCCCACGGCCGCGATGTTAGTTAATGACGTGACCAAACGCAAAACCAAAACGGACCATTATACTTGACTTGCAAGTCAAGTGATCTCCAAACTACAATGCATCATCCCCATAGGATCATCCCTAGTATAGGAAAATAGATTTGTGCGCTCCGCTCCGTGCAAGTCAAGCTGCACCGGTGCGGCTGGTAGGCTAATCAAGTGCATGTTGAGTGAGTGGCTGTGTAAATTGAAGAGTTGCGACATTGAAGGGTCAGAAACTGAGCAGTCGAGCTGCTCGATCTGAACTGTGACAAACATAGATGGCCGTCCCCATTGCTCAATAGAAGTCTATGTAGAGCAGACGCCATTAACGTTTCCAGGAAGTGAACGGAGATGTCATAACTTTCCGGGTCTGGCTCTACTCTATGGTCTGGCTCCGCTGCTGACTCAGCCTATCTGTCTGCTTTGTCTGTTGTTATTTTATATGTTTAATGTCGTTTTACGTGATTACACCCGCTTTCTTTTTGTGGCAATATGAAGTTTAACGCCGGGATGACACTTTATTGCCTGGCCGTGTTATCACTCAGGCACTCAGACAAACCATGCGTGTCTGTTGTGTTTTGGATTCACTGGCCAAGTATTCAGAACTTTAGAACAGCGCGACGCGAAAATGGAATAAAATTAAGAAAAGAGAATCAAGAGGAGGAGTGCGAGCCAGATTAAGGAGACGTGGCAGCCGACATCCTTTGCCGGTAATAACGTTTTTAATGTTCGCTCTTTGAGCAACACGATGAATGAACTGGTCGCAAAAGTTAAATGCGACAAAGTATGATTAGTATCCATGTCCACTGTGAGCCGCATGAGAAGCTAACCACAGTGGGAACACTGATAGCGAACGGGTAGAGCCAGGGCTGGATCTAGACGGGGACAGGGGTGGGCAGTGCCCACCCAAATGCGTATCTTGCCCACCAATGAAAGGTTATATCAGTGGTTTTCATCAGCGGTCCAGGGACCACCAGTGGTTGAGAGATGGGCCCCAACTAAATGTAGCCCAAGTCTACACAACTAGAGAATGTAGAAGATTAATGGTCATTTTAGTAGCCTATGTTTTCCCCCAAATCCACCCTGGAATTGTGGACAAAAGCAAGCAAGAAATCTTTATAGTTTTGGGGTCTGTGGGGCTAAAATGTCCTCAAATGGTGGTCTGTGGCTCAAATGTCGAATAAATAGTCGGCCCTGGTGTCGAAAAGATTGAAAACCACTGCTTCATATGGGAGAAACTTTAGAGTTGCCCACCCTGCCTTTTTTCCAGCCCACCCTAGTAGGGCTGGCTAAATCCCGCCCTGGGTAGAGCTGCTGCTGCAAGAAAAACAGAAGATGTTGCTGACAATATAGCAAAAATAAATGTATTAGGCCTACATGTTATCAACAGGCCGGTTAATGAATTTCATATTGAATGATATTTAATTGAATGATTTATGTAGGCTATTGCCTCGCTATACAGATCATGTGAGCAAACTAACGTGGGTCTGTGTGCGCGGCGCGCAATTGCGCTGAACGGAACAGCTGTCGGGGCATTGATTGATTGATTGATTTGGAGAATAGGCTACAGTATGACCATACTATTTCTCCCATGTCAAAAATATGTCGGGCGTAGTAGCCTACGTTATAGAAAATGTGTAGGCCTAATGGGACTTACGAAAAATACTTGGTAAGGATTTATTTATGCAATATTTATCGCATAGTGTGACAAGGTAGGCTACGTTGTGAACGTAAAAAAAAAAAAACATGCAGTCTGCACCCCCCCCCCCCCCCCCCCCCGACTGAAATATTTTCCGTCTTTGGATTTTTTTCCGCTTTAATCCCTGGTATGAAAAAGCTTGGGTGCATACATGACACACATGCACGCTCTCTGTTGAATTTGAATTAAATTTGTAGGTAGAAATGACGTAGGTAGGCCCCATACCCACCTGGAATGTGCTGTGTCAGCAACTCCATGCAAGTGGATGGGAGGGGAAATTGTTGCCGCCTATATTATTTATATTTTAGTGTCATTATTTATTTATGATGTGCCATGGCTACAGACACTAGGACTAAAGTGCTGAAATGGGAAGTTATATGATAGTTGCAAAATGTTCTTGGGGGGGGGGGGGGGGGGGGGGGGGATGTGTGATGCTTGTACACTCTTTAACAGTTAACAAGGATGGACACTATTAGCAATGCTTTACAGTACTTTTTCCACAAACTTACACTATTGATTTCATTTGCTGCGGCTGCTGTCTTCATGATATGTGATATGCCTTTTTTTAGGGCTGGGACTTTAACTGATTAATTGAGATTAATTAATCACGGAAACAGTAACACGATTAACAAAATTAACTCATTTTAATCGCCACACAGACCCCAAAACTAAAGATTTCTTTTGCTTTTGTCCACAATTCCAGGCTGGATTTCAGAAACAGTCACAGTCCAACATACAAATCAAAATGACCATTAATCTTCTACATTCTCTAGTTGTGTACATTTGGACTAATTCATAATGGTGAATATTTTAACTCTTGAGAGCGTAAACATGAAACCAAATGGACCCTTGCGGGTCCATTTGGTTTCATGTTTACGCTCTCAAAGAGTTACATCTGGTTAACCAACTTTTGATCTAGTTAACCAAATTTTGATCTGGTTAACCAACTTGCAGTGTCGACACAGTTTTGGTTCAGAAAAACACTCACACGCTATACCAGCCTGTTTTAATTGACAAAAAATGCTGCTTGGGTCAAATATTGGTATGCGATTAATTGAGATTAATTAATTACAAGGCTTCAAATTAATTAGATCAAAAAAATTAATCGAGTCCCACCCCTACTTTTTTTTTTAATCAAAATCAATCTATAATATTTAGTAAATTAAAAATGTATTCAAATTATAGTCATTTCATTGCAATTACAGCATTTTAACTGTGTAATTACAATACTTGCTGAAGTGGAGTTGACTCATTGTAATGCTGCTGTTTTTGTCTGTAGATGACAGTGGAGAGCTTGAAGACGGAGAATGACAAGCTGAAGACAGGCGGCCCCTCCCCCTCCCCAGGCCCTTCCAGCTCTGTCTCACAGTCTTCAGGTCTCACAGCCCTCGGGGGTTCATCACCGCGCCAATCTGTTGCCATGCACATGCCCAAGAGCTACAGCAGGGGGCTGAGTGACGGGAGCAACTCAGGTGACACTCCTCCTCAACACCCCTGACCTAGAATTCACTGAATCTCCCTCAAGGACGTCTGGGCTCCCATGAGAGTTGGGTTTGCCACCTACAACAAGCCATGTATTATGGCTTACAATTCATGAGTTAGGCTTTTAGTAGATGCTCTTAATCCAGAGCGATTTAACAGTAAGCAAGAACAACACACGGGAATACGTCATATAAATAGAAGTAGACAAAGTCATAAGCAAGCTAAGAGTCTAACATCCGTCTGTACTGTTAGATAGTGCTACGCCTGCATGATATGCTTTCTAAAGTTTAGCCTTTGTGTATGCCTCTGTGGTCATAAAGGCTAGGGCAAGTGCTATGGCAAGGGCTGCGGGTTAAGATGGAGTCTGAAGAGATTTTCAGATTACCCTTTTAATCCAGTTTGAGTGGTAGATATAGACTTTTAGTATCTTCATCAATGTCAGTGCTCACTTAGTGTCTTAATCATGGGGTCTTTCATTGATTCAAAATGAGCTTAATTAAGATCAACGTAATCCAAACCACATGGGTAGGGACTCCATGGGACAAAAATGTTTTAAAGGGATTGGGACCAAAACGTTTTGTATTTTTTCTTTATTTGTTTGAGTTTTTCCGAGGCCGAGCTCAACTGCACCCCCAAAAAAACTGAACTTATAACATTCATTATTCTGTGCTCTGTGGCTTTCTGGCTCAGGCAAGTACTCTGATTTTCCTGCTGACTGGGATGTCACAGCAAATCCCATATACAGTGGGATTTGCCAGCAGATGTCATTGTTTCCACTGTTTTGCCTGTTTTCATAGCAGCTCGAAAGGCTTCACAGACACAGAGAATCCAAGACTACAGAAAAGGGATGTAATTGAGGTCATAAAGCCTAAAAGAAAAATGTAAAATGAAAATTACTATAATGTCAACCACACCATTGCAACTCAATTCATTGCAATGGTGTGATTCGAGTACCGATAGGCTCGGGACTCGAACCGAGGCACACAATCAGGCTGGATTTCAGGCCTAGGTGCCTGAAACGCTCAGCTGCAGCACAGGCCGTATTACTTCATTAACTCATAGGTCCATGTTTACACTGTGAGCTAAATGAACACCGGATTTTGCAGGGCAGGACATCATGACGTGGCACTACAGGTGCTTAATCTCTGTTATTGTTTTGTTTTTCCCGACAGATGTCTTCACAGATTCCCTCAGTCTGTCCTTACAGAGAGACGACCACCGTGTCAGGGTTGTTGTCTCCATAGCCGATTTGCATGTCTTCAAAGACGTAAGTATTTTCACACGTTGTGGTTTCTGTCACATGGACAATTTACTGCATTGCCTCCAGCAGCGCTGTAATCAAATGTTTGTACCATACTCCCATACAAGTCAAGTCAGGAGTCACTCACCCATAATCATATCTTTGGGCTTGAGTTAAAAAAAATAAAAATAAGTGTGTGTGTGTGTGTGTGTGTGTGTGTGTGTGTGTGTGTGTGTGTGTGTGTGTGTGTGTGTGTGTGTGTGTGTGTGTGTGTGTGTGTGTGTGTGTGTGTGTGTGTGTGTGTGTGTGTGTGTGTGTGTGTGTGTGTGTGTGTGTGTCATTTTGTAATCTTCTTGTCTGGGTCCTCCTGGGGGATCACTAAGTTTATCTTTTGGGTTTTCAGGCTGAAACTTTGGGTACCCCTTCTGTGCCATACTGTACTTTAATGTTCTATTAACATCATTATCACTCCTGTTGTTCATTGGTTAGGAGGTGAAACAACAGGACTTCTTCATTGGTACAGTCAGGGTGAATGGCAGGATGGATTGGTCCATGCTGGATTCAGCTGTCAGCCAGGCCTTTAAGGTGAGATAATGTCCTCAGATGACATTGTTTACCTAAGATGTTTCACCTTCACTTTTATGAGATAGATGTACACTTTGTGGCAGTGTATAACGTGCAACAAAATCATTTCTGCTTATTTAACTCTTGAGATTGACTTACTGTATCTACTGTATCTGATCATGTCATTAATTCAGCATGCCACAATAACTTGTTTGGTTTCAACTTGAAAAGGATCCAAAGGTTGTCGTGTAATATGCTATCTAATGTAGTTTGTTGTTGTTGGACTGCCATCTCCATCCTCAATACTGCATAATACTATGCATGACAAAGAAGAGGCCATATAATCCCCATGGCCTGCTTCAAGGACATGCATTGGAAACAGCAGCTGTCATTGGCCACAAATACAATGGACAGTTGTTAGCGAAACCCATCCTCGTGATTGCCTGTTTGATTTATTTAGTCCTTGTAATACAAACAACTTGATGGAACATAGCCAGATTGTATTCCATATTGGTACAGTAATATATTGTTTCAATTGGTGTGTGTATACAGTATATTGCCTCTTTTCCTAAGGTGTATGTTGCCAAGGTGGACCCAACCTCCAGCCTGGGTCTGTCCACTGACTCCATCTACAGCTACAGCATGGGGCACATTAAAAGGCTGTTGGGAGGAGAGGCACCAGAGAGCCAGCCATCTCGATGCATGTCTAGAGGCCCCAGCAGCATCACTGTGGCGCTCAAAGGTCTGTAGTAGTGGGGAACTATGTTTCTTCCCTTGCATTGTATAAAGAATATACCAACATGCCATTAAGCTCATACTCAAACTCTGTAAACTGAACCTGTTGGTTCAACACACTGAAAGAGATGCTTTTTGTGCAAATAAGACAAGTCGTGTCTGGGCTAATGAGCCAGATAATATAAAGAATGTAATTGTTTGAAAAGTCTGTAGCTAGCATCTAGAAAGTCGACTCTTGAGTTTAGAAAGGTGATCTGTTGACTGAAAACTAGCATAGCCTGCATAAGACAATGTTTTTTTTTTCTTCATGGAAATATCCTAAATGGGGTCATATTATATTTGGGGGCTATACTATTTGACATTCAATGTTCTTGAGTCTTGAAAAATCGTGGTCATCTTATAACCAGAGTCGTCTTAAAATTCAGGGGGATACTTAACCTGATTTATGACTGGGGTTAGCGGATTACCGTGAGTGCTATTGAGCACAATATTCATTGTATGCGAGTAGAATTCTAAACTTCTGTGAGAGCAAATCCTTATGAAAGCAACTGCTTTTGTGCCTGCCTGTCTCTGTTGGGGAGTGAGCGCAGCTTTAGGCCCATGCTTTGTCTGCTTCTAAGGTCTTGCAAAGTTCAACATGGATGTATTTACTTTGGAAATTGCTTGGCAGTCGTCTCCCTAAACCAAAACATTAACTCAGCTGACCTGATTGCCTCGTGAAATGTAACCCTGTTTGAATTGATATACACAACCGTATATATTTGCTTATTTGGTTATGTACCATAGAGAGTGATTGCTGCTGCATCGCACTTGTTTCATCTCTTTACTGTTTATGGTCTAATATCATACTACAACATGGACAAAGTCACTGATTAGAAGTAACAAAAATATTTTCTTAAAACTTGATCCGAGAGTTCGGAGAAGGTGCGACCGAGAGTTCGGAGAAGGTGCGACTAAGTTGCGACTCAGAGAGGAGGGGAGTCTTTTATTGTGATTCCACGGGGCGGCAGCGCATATGTAGACCCCATTAGTGACTGTATACCAAAGAGGTAACCATCACTGATTATGAAGAGAGTGCTTGGCTTGGTAGGCGACCCCTCTCCGCATTTTGTGAGGCAAGAATGCCAGCACTGACTGAGCTGGGAGAGCAGCACCAAGGCAGACTTGGCTCTGGGTAACATGATCCCCGTGCCGCCTGGTGTCACAGGCAGGCCCAGCTGGTCCAGTACCCTCAGACACTCACACCCCCACCCCCTAGATGCATGGGGGTGGGGGAGGAGGTGCTATATATTACACTCGTCCTGAAGGCTGGTGTGGGGGATGCACCTCCTCTATGCTTGATGTGGAGCTATTTTCAGAACAGACTTGTGTTGGAGCTCCAAGTTGTTTATAAAGGACATGCAAGGTGGTCCTTCCTGAACTACAGTAATTTCTGCCAATGGCCCTCACTTTTGGAACTGTATTGTTAGTATAGTATAGTGGTAGTATACGGTCGCCCACAGGTGTTAAGTGTTTTTTAATCTACACGATTTGACCTGTCACCTGTCCTCTCCGGGTGATGTTTGATACATCCAGAGGAGAGGAAGTGGAATTTAAAATTATAAACTTTGTTTTAATACTCACTTCCTCTCCTCCAAGTTTATGTATTCTCCTGCAAGCACCCAGTTTGCCTCTGTGTATTTCTCAAGTCTTCTAGAAGCCTGCCAAAATAAATTATTACGTCTCTATAAATTATTATGTCTCTATGTCTTGATGAATTGAATACATTGGACTGCAATGTAAACATGTCCCCAGAGCGTTTTGTGTTCAGTGCTTTACAGAGTCAAGCGTACCCAACGCTTGTGCTAAGAATACACAATCAACAGAGGGTGAGAAAGAAATTCTCCCCTTGCCATGCCTTACCTCAAGTCAGTGTGTCATCAGTCAGACTTGCTGTTGACCACAACTTGATAGGGCAGGATGGATCGCAAAGGATCATTCCTTATGTTGATTGTGTTAAAATCAAATTCCACTACAAAGTATGACATACAGTAAGAGCACATAACCAACACAGTTACTGTGAATATCTCCCCCAATGTAAGGCCCACCTTTATTTTTTTTACCATTAACTGTACTTTTTGTTAAATATAAATAGATTCAGAAATGCATTCTAAAATAATAATATTGGTGTGTTATGTCATACAACAAAGTATAAAATAAATGGTTACTTCAAAAACCTATAACATAAATTTGAATCTATCCCACCACAGGCTTGAAGGAGAAGTGCGTAGACAGCCTGGTATTTGAGACGCTTATCCCAAAGCCCATGATGCAGCACTACATCAGCTTGCTTCTCAAGCACCGCCGCATCATTCTGTCCGGACCCAGCGGCACGGGGAAGACCCACCTCACCTCTCGACTGGCAGAGTACCTGGTGGACCGCAGTGCCCGGGAAATCACAGAGGGCATCGTGGTCACGTTCAATATGCACAGGCAGTCGTGCAAGGTTAGGAGTAACTTGAAATGTCACGAGAGAAAACGAGTAGCTGCTGAACGAATCCTGTAGTATTGATTCTTTTCTTTATCGCTTATCTGTCTTCGACTCGTTTATTATGCTCTCCTATTCATCATCATGATCTTCTAATCTTTCTCCTCATCACCTTTTTGCCTCTCAACAGGATTTGCAGCTCTACCTTTCCAACCTTGCCAATCAGATAGACCGGGAAACGAGCACGTCGGAGATTCCATTAATAGTTATATTGGATGACATTCATGATCCAGCCACCATCAGTGAGCTTGTCAACGGTGCTCTCACCTGCAAATATCATAAATGGTGAGTTAATTCATTCTTGGTTGTGGGACATAATGAAAAGCATTACAGAAAAAAACATAAGTGCGTAAAATCATAATAGGTTTGTCAATTCACTCTTTTATTTAGCCCTTATATTATCGGGACAAGTAATCAACCGGTGAAGATGAACGCTAACCACAGCCTACATCTGAGCTTTAGGTAAGAGACGTGTCAATACACTTATGTTTCTGGATCTAACACCATACTTTGTCAGGTGTACTGTAGTTTTCCAGCGTCTATACCCTCGATATTAATTTCCCCTCTGCCTACCTGCATAGGATGGTGACCTTCTCCAACAACGTGGAGCCAGCCAATGGCTTCCTGGTGCGTTACCTGCACAGGAAGCTCATGGAAGCGGAGGATGAAAGGAGCCTGACCAATGAGGACCTGATCAGGGTGTTGGACTGGGTGCCCAAACTGTGGTACCACTTGCACACCTTCCTGGAGAAACACAGCACATCTGACTTCCTCATTGGTACAGAAAAGTCTCTTTTCACATAAAGAATGAGTTTCTGAGATGCCAATTAATTGTGGTATGTTAATTGTCCAATGAACATAACACTTTATCTTTTTTTGTTTCCTCTTCTTTTCCTATAGGCCCTTGCTTTTTCCTTTCCTGCCCAGTCACAGTAGACGAATTTCGATCCTGGTTTATTGACCTTTGGAACCATTCCATTATCCCATACCTTCAGGAAGGCGCCAAGGATGGCATCAAGGTTGGAAACCTCAGCTCAAACCCTTTTTTTGTCTTCTTTTCAAGGCTGTGTTGCTAGATAGTCCGTATCATTCAGCCATAATCACCATCCAAAGTTAGTTGGAGGGTCCAATTTTTTACGAAGAACACAACTAACAAACTAACTAACATGTCTACTCCACACTGAGGGTGGTTTCATCAAGATCAAATTCCATTGTGGACAGGAAAAGTATATAGAGGGATATTTTTTGTCTTTGTTTCAAGGCTGTGTTGCTGGATCATAGTGCCAGTTTAACATCTTGCTGTACTTATTCCTCGTGATTCATTAGGAAGTGCCAGTGGTGTTCCTGTCTCAGGAAATATCTGGTATAAATGAGTTGTCTCTGTTGTTGTGTGTGTTGCCCTCAGGCTCATGGTCAGAAGGCGGTATGGGAGGACCCAGTGGAGTGGGTGAGGGGTACCCTTCCTTGGCCCTCTGCCCAGCAAGATCAGGCCAAGCTATTCCATTTGCCTCCGCCCAGTGTAGCATCTGGTAGCCCTGGGCAACCCAGTGGAGAAATGCCCCACAAGGAGACACCACCCAGCTCCATGGAGTCTGATCCTCTGGTAGGAGACAAACTTAGCTTCACCCCATCTTATGTTACAGTATGTCACAGGGCTCTCAATAAATTCAAATAGAATGAGTAAATCAAATTTCATAGAATGGGCGAATCAAGCTATAATATAAACCTTGTTGATCCCTGGCAGAAACTCCAGGTGTCACAATGGCAATTAGCAAATTATGAATTTGAAGCTAATATGGACAAACTTTTAGCCAAAAACATGGCTACATGGCTTTTACTTTGATAACTCAGACAGACACTTTGTTTTGCCCTGCAGACAGTCCAGAACTGTTGTTGTCAACAAATAATTTTGTCAAAACGTTAATTTGGGCTACAATACTGTGTGTTTTAGATGGCGATGCTTTTGAAGCTCCAAGAGGCTGCCAACTACATTGAATCTCCTGACAAGGAAGACCCCAGCCTGCCCAGACTTTAACTGAACCACCCCCTTATTGTATTTTAATCTTCGCCATAGCACTTCAAAATATAACACTTATTAGATCATATTCATAAAGAAATACTTTTTGAGTTCAAAATATCATGTTGCAAGTGTTAATCATTCAAGGAATGTGTATTCCAACTCCTGAGGTATGAAATATTATCTATTTTTATTTGAAGACATACACATTTATACAAATGTGCAAATCTTATCCTCTAGTACACACACACACACACATTGGTGCTAATAGATCCATGCACTTAACTAATCTCAGTTGTTCAGTCAGGTATTTCCTCCAGCAGTATAGTACAGTCTCTGCTTCGTCCTCAACTGTACTAGTGGCTGTGGCGGGTTCTGAAATCTATTTAGTCCAGGTTAATTTGTGTGAGTCCTTTTGGAAAAGAGTATGACAGCATAACAGGTTGAGTTTAATGTTGACATACCGTATGCAATCCTGAACTCTCACCACACCAGCAGGTGACAACTCGTTTCAATCTCGTCAAACAGACAGAATGCCTTAAAACAAAGACTTCATTGTCATCTCTCAACTTTAGCGGTGCATTGGTGCTTTCATTAATATCACCACCACTGTGTTGCCTCAATGTGAGAGAGGAGCATGAAATAAGGAATGAGTATAGATGAGTACACTTGAGGCATTCATGTATGTATTGATGATTGATGACCGGATGCACCTTATTCCGTTAATTGCTATTGTGCATTTGGCTCCTTAGTTAAACATATTCAATTGCTGTTATACTCTTTTGCAGACACTTGACCTTTTATTTGTGATGCAAGTTCATCACTTTGTTGCTGGCAGCAAATTCATGACATCTGGAAGTTGCTATTTTAGTGTTATTACAACTTTATTTTGGTTTTATTGTGAGCTTTATAAAATAAAGCATTGTTGCCATTATCGCCATAAGAATCAGGTATTAGATACGTATTACACAGGTACGACAACATAGCACCGCCTGGTGAAAGATGAATTTTAGAAAAACATCTTTAAACCTTTTGTTTTCATTACAGTTGATTTAAAAAATAATATAATAGCGTCAAGTCTATCCCACAGAATTCAAAGTAGCTACTGTATATTCTATGTACATATAAGCGCTACATGGCAGTTATTTTATCTACACTAGTTGCATGGTGCAAATATCTAATATGCTGAACCAAATACTGTACTTAAACTGTAATCTTGCATACTGACTGTCAAGCTAGGGATCTAAGTTCAATATTGCTTTATATATGAATGTATAGAGTTCACTTATAAGACACACAACTACGTAACTATGGCGGTCATCTACACTAGGTGCTTTAGAACTTAGCCTTACCACAGAGACAGACTGCAACTTAACCATCTATAACAGCCATGTGTTCATGTGGGTGAACACAGTGACTTTTAAGCTACCTATTCCCATTTCAAGTGTCTATAAAGCCACATTTCTACTTTGTAGTATTATGTTGTCGCTTGCCTCGGCAGCGAGAACTAAATCAGTTCTTGTTGACAAGCGACACCATTATGTGATGGAAAAATCACATGGCCCCAGGGGAAAAAAATAAATAATGCTATCATTGGTCATCAACAGTTAATTACTTATGGTGCTCTTTGCTTTTAAGTTGAATAGAGTTCAGCAGTATCATTATCTGTGTTTAATGTTGCATAAGGATCAGTGTAGAAGTACAGGGTAGGCTAGTGTGAGGTTAGTAGACCATAGAACTGTTAGATGTCCTGTAAAAATGGGTTGTGTGAAATTTATTTGAGAGATCTTGGTCACTTTTAAGAAGTGTAGTCGTCCTACTCAAGACATTCAGTGCAGACAGTGGAGTAATGTGAGACACTGTGTAATGTATTCTCATGTTGATGTTGACGTACAGTATTCATATTTGAAAACTGGTCAGTGCATAGGAGACTGGCACATGGCAAACTAAAATACCTACGACATAGTTGCTCAATAGGCAAGACCGATGACAACATGAAACCTCTTGCCGATGTGCTCGGTGTGTGTTTATTGTTAAAAGCTAGTTATGCTGGGGTAAATGGAGATGAAAGATGATGTGTAAAGTGGGACTGTGGTGTATGTTAGTGTTGAGTCATCTGTCAATTGTTCAGGCCTTTGCATTTTAAATGCGTTAACCTCCCCCATGTGAACATAAGGTGTAATGAATGTCAGGCCACTTTCTGTGTATGGTTATCACAAGACATCAAAGGAATTATTTGATAAGAGAAGTGCAGCCAACCTATGTTTAAAATATGTCTTCTGTCTTGACTTTCTGTTGCTTTATTTTTGCACTTCTTTTACATGAAACTGTTTGACTGTCAAATACGTAACTTGAAGCCAATGGCTAATGTGCTGCTTTGATCGGTCATGTGAGCAAAAATTAAAGCTGATGACAACTTCTTTAGGAAAAAGATGCCAAATGGCCAGTGTTGACACTGGCACCACGCCAACTGATCATTATTTTATTTATTGTAAATAAATATAAAATATAAAACAACTCAGACAGTGCCCCAAACCCACCTGCATTCTACCCTCATCTTTGTATGCAGGCAGAGGACACCACAATGTTGGCCTTCTCATCTCATTAACTGGTTGTTGTACCTGTTGCTGTGTAACTGTGATGTGTATTTGCTAACTAGTGTATCAGGACTATGCAGCAACTTCTACTGGTGTTAGCAAACAGCAAATGTCATTACTAGCAAATGCAGTACATTTTCATCAGCTCTGACTTTGAGTTCTTATTGTAGGTTGGACCAAATAGAACCTTAATGAGGGGAGCCTTCAGTGGAGTTTGTAGGCCTATTGTGACAGGGTTTCTAGGAGCGTGCGGCAAACCCATGTGATGTGTTTTGACTGCAGAATGACAAGGCAGGTGGATGCAGTAAAGTGTACTGTAATTGCACAAGGCCTATAGTGAATGGTCTAAAAGCAGGTAATTTTATTTTAATGAATTCCTTCTTGGAAGAAAAAAAAAAGAAATACTAAAAATGACAGGATTTGTGTCTTTAAGATGACAGGAATAAGCACTACAGTTTGAAAACTTAAAAAACAAAAAGGAATATGGACCAATACAGGTTGCTGAATAGTCATTATTTTGGCAAAGCTTGCTGTTGACAAAATTCATTTAAAACTGTAATGCATTCTCTAATGACACTGATGTGCAAGTGTGATGGGTTTCTAAGTGTTGTAACGCATGTAAACTTGCTTTGTGACAAAAAACAACAACAGTTTAACATTATTATAGGGGATTATTCTAAATAAGGTTTTCCTTTTTAATACGACTGTATTTGATATTTCTTTTTCCTTTTCTAAAGAACCCTTTGTAAACCCTCATTTCTCTATTTTGTACAGGACATCATAAATGTAAAGACTGTAAATATGTCAGCATTGTGGACGCGGCAACAATCATTAATGAGTAAAAGATTAATTCAGAGACCTATATTTCTTCAGAATGAATTGGGTCCAATACAAGGAGATGGCATGCTTTCTGGAGACATATTCATCCTCTCACTGTTTGTTGGAGTCAATAAAAAAACATGTCATTATGCTGCTGGTGATCATGGAGGTTTTTGTCACACTGCTCATACACCAAGTCAATTAGCCACTGTATTTTTATTAAGATGTCAAGTTTCTAGTTTGAGTATGAATCATGATATAAGAATATATGATGATGTGAATATTTGACACTCAATCATGAACACAGAGGACTAAGGACAACCAGCAGGCATGCAGAGTGTCTGTGGTCCATATTTCTGTCAAGTAGTATCTGTTACATGGAGTTCATTATGGGGGGCGGAGCCTGACGCCAGCGGGCTGCTATATAAACCCTGCGCTCCCAGAGGAATGATGGCATTGGATAAGGGTTGAACTTTGCGGACTTACTTACTACTACTAATTTGGGAATTAGCTGAGAGAACCGCCGCCAACATGCCAGCCAAGCCAGCGCCAATCAAGAAGAAGCCAGCGCCAAAGGAAGAGCCGGCGGCGGCCCCTGAACCTGAACCGGAGCCCGCTCCAGAGCCAGCTCCGGCCGAACCAGCCGCCGAGGCTCCCCCCGCGGAGGGAGAGGCTGCTGCCCCCGCCGAGGGAGAGGCTGCCCCCGCCGAGGGAGAGGCTGCCCCCGCCGAGGGAGAGGCCGCCCCGGAGCCTGTGGTGGAGGAGGCCGCTCCTCCACCCCCACCCCCACCCGGTAATGCTCGCGTGTCAAAGACGATCCTATAAGGAGCCATTTATTCTTCTGCGTAAAAGCAAACACGATAGCTGTCTACAACTCACTACACCAAAAGGTTTTCAACCAGTGGTCCTTGAGGGGGGGTTCCAGATGGTCCACCAGCTAAATGATGGACAGTTGGTAACCAAAATTGTTACTCTTGAGATCGTAAAATGAAAACCACTTGGTTTCATTTTACGGCCTCAAGCGTTATTGAATATTGTTAATCACCCGAATTACATAATTTAAATGAGATATGTATTCGATATGTATTGTTATATTGGTCAACGTTTGGCTGACATGGAGCATGGAATTGTGGATCAAGACAATTTTGATAGGTGGTCCGTGTCTCAAATGCTAATTAAATAGCGGCCCCTGGTATCAACATGGTTGAAAACCACTGGTCTAAAGTAGACGGCTGTTCAAAGACCTCTCATGGTAAGGAGAAGGTTAAAAATAGGACGTCTTGACATCTTGGATAGCCTTTACGCACAATGCGCGTTTTTGCGCATTTGGACGTGGACGTCTACGTTGGTGAATTTGCGCATTTCGCTTGTAAGTCTAAAGCTGTCGGTTGTTGGGTTGTTGCGTATGGATTGTTCAAAGACCTCTTATGGTAAGGAGATGGTTAAAAATAGCACTTCTTGACATCTTGGAGAGTGGAGACTCTTGCCTTTACGCATAGGCCTAATGCGCGTTTGAGCGCTCTTTGGTGGTACGGCTAAAGCTAAAGCATGCTAGTCAACGAAACCAAACTGCATTATCCTTGCCCTGTTTGCCCACTCTAATTAACGGAAAGGTACTTGCGATAAAAAAAAAAAAAAAGAACTCGTTAAAGTTGCTACTGTGCGGCGCTTCAGTGCTACTGTGTGAGTACGGCATGTCCAATGTCTCCATGGTGCAAAGTGGAACAGTGATGTGCGCTCTGAGCTTCTTCTGACAGACTGAATCTGATCTCCCTGGCCCAGAAGTGTCCTCTTACTGAGACATGGTAATGCTTGGGTTTGCAAAAAAAGACGTCGCTTTGCTTCCATTGATTCATTATTAGCAACGATGATAATATTACAAATTGCTTTATGAACAGTTACAACTACAGCTTAACCTTTAACATTACACCACCCCTACTGCTGAGTGCACTGTGCTCAGTATACAGTCATTATTAATGACACAATTCTTTCACTTCAAGTTAATTTTATTGTACCAAAAACAACCCAGCTGCCAGTAGTAGGGGTATGGTAATTTAACCTATTAAATCTACCAATTCTGCATAAACACTTTTACTTGGCTTTATGGATTTCAGTTAACCACTTGAACCCTAATGTGTTTGCTGCTTGGTGATCTAGGGTGAACATTCCGCAACAATAGACCTATTTGTGCAATCTCTGCTCTCTTTGACAAAGACATTTGGTTTCAAGGGAGCTATAGTCCTAAATTGTAAATATAGGGAGACCATGTCCAAATAATAGGGTTTAAGTGGTTAAAGAGAAGCAACTCTCATTCTAACATTTCCTTTGCCTCATAGTATAATTGTCATTGTTTGAAGATTTTCAAAGTAATAAATATATACTTAGATAAATTAGACAAAAAACACAACACAGTTATCAACACACATTTTTTGTTTATCTGTCTCTATATCTGCCTAACAGGCTAACAGTACTCCTCCTAACACTGTTCATTCATCCTTATTGATTATGTTCTATGCATATCAGAATGCATATCAAGAAGTAGATGCAATGAATGACAATAGAGGTACCAAAGGTAGAGGTACCAAAGAAATGTCAATTTGACACAAAAAAGTACATAGGCTATTACACTATGAGGCCAACGATTCTTTAAAACATGTTTATGCTTTTAATCTGACATGTTCTAACCTTTAACATCTGCCGATGCTCCTGCACCAGAGGAAGCTGCACCTGCTGCTGCCGAAGTCCCAGTCGAGGCCCCTGCTGAGGCCCCAGTGGAGGCCCCCGCTGAGGTCCCTGCTGCGGACCCAGCGGAGGCCCCTGCTGAGGCCCCCGCTGTTGAGGGTAAACCACTAACTACAGCATAAAAGTAGAAAGACGCCAGTTGGTCTGTACTTCAGTCAACATTAGACCACACTGTAATGCTAATATAACTGGTTCCTAGTTAAAACACTTTGAAGCTATGGTTGGTATATATAAAGATACTGGAGACCCAGCATAATTGTGCGATAGCCTATGCTGAAATATTGGCATTAATATCTAACATTTAACAATAGCTGAAGCTGCCCCAGCTGCAGAGGAAGCTGCCGCTGCTCCTGCTGAACCTGAAGCCCCTGTTGCTGCTGGTAAATCACTATGTACAATCTGAAAGGAAACAACAGATAGCCTATCCTCAGGGGTGTAGTGGAGGGGGGACGCGGGGGGACGTCCCCCCACTTTTCACATCTAAAATATTTTTGGGTCTGAAAAAAATCATTAGCATGGTGAAATACATCTTGATGACATCATCAAGATGTGTTTCACCATGTTAATGAGTTTCCTTTTTTCTGAGAGTGTACAAATGGAACCAAATGTTCACATTTGTACACTCTCAGAAAAAAAAAATCAAATGGGGGGAATTCCCCTTTCAGAGGCATCCCCCCACTTCTAAAAGTACCACTACAACACTGGCTATCCTTCAGTCTAACAGAGCGTTTTAACAGTGAGTGACAGAGATACTAGAAAAGTGTGCAGGGGGACGTCGCCCAAAAAGATACCAAAATAATGAATCTTTTTTGCCTGATAGTAGGCGATGTATCGCCTGTATCTCACCCGCTGTTAAAATGCTCTGTAACTCAAAGTTAAACCACCATAGTCTCACTGTGTAATGCTAATAGCAGCACTAACCGATTCCTGTTAAAATACTATGGTTGACATACTTAACAGTTGATGTAGATGCAACATAGATATGCCTATATGCAGTGGTGAAAAAGTACTCATTTTATACTAGTAGTAAGTAAAGTAGTAAATAGTACAGTACTGCAATAGAGAAGTACTCTGTTACGAGTAAAAGTCTGAATTTCAAAATGTACTCGGTATCCGTATTAAAATGTACAAAGTCAAAGTGCAGAATGTCCCATTTCAATTAGTTTCAATTTGCTAAAGTGCGTATTGGATTGACGAAGTGGGTTATGCCTATTTAAATCTTCAAATATTAATCAAATATTTGAATACTTGTAGTGGAGTGAAGGTAAAAGTAGCATACTGGAAATTGGAAATATACGTAAAGTAAACAAAGTAAAATATACCTCTAAAGTAAAGGTACTTTACACCACTGGCTATATGCTGAAACATACAGTATATCAGGTCTGCTGATGGACTTTGGCATTCACATCTAACATTTAACAATAGCTGAAGCTGCCCCAGAGGAAGCTGCTGCTGCTCCTGCTGAACCCGAAGCCCCTGCTGGTAAACCACCATCTACAGTAGACAACAGATAACGCTATCCTTTCAGTCTTATTCCACCATTAAACCTCCACCATATAGTCTCACTGACTGTAAGGCTAATGGCACCGGTTCCTGTCTAAACACATTGAAGCTCTTGAATACATTCTGCTGGAGAGATCCAGCGTAATGCTACTACATCGTCCGATGTACCGCACATAGTATAGCCTCACGTCTGCTGATCGAACCTTGGAATTAATATCTAGCATCTAACTGTAGCTGACGCTGCCCCGGCCGCAGAGGAAGCCCCAGCCGCTGCTCCTGCTGAACCTGCAGCTCCCGCTGATGGTAAACCTCTATCCACAGCTTGAAAGGAGACAAAACGGAGGACCTCTCAGTTTAACCTCGCATTTGAACCACCGTGGTCTTACTGTAATGCTACTTTAATGGCACTGACTGGGTCCTTCCTGTTAAAACGCTTTGATGCTATGGCATAATACAGTCTACTGGAGATCCATAGATGGACCTTTGTTGATCCCAGTGGGGATTCTTCTTTCATGGCATTACCACGGTTATGAACTACAGAACAGATACGATAAACGCAATACAGCTACGAGTAATAAATAGTAATAGAGAGTAAAAGAGGTGAAGTCTGCTGATCTACTTTGGGATTAATATCTAACATTTAACTATATAGCTGAAGCTGCCCCAGCCGCAGAGGAAGCTGCTGCTGCGCCTGCTGAAGCTGCTGCCCCCGCTGATGGTAAACCACTATAGAGTATCAAGGGAGATACAACAAAATAGTCGATATCTAGCCTAATTCTACTTTGAGGCCACCGTCATCTCACTGTAATGCTAATGGCACTAACTGGTTCCCGGTAAAACACTACGAAGGTACAATGGACGGTTGGCATACGAGTTGCTGGGGATCCAGCATATTATGCTGAAACATAATATATCAGGTCTGCTCATCGACTTTGGCATTAATATCTAACATTTAACTGTAGCTGAAGCTGCCCCAGCTGCAGATGAAGCCGCTGCACCTGCTGAAGCTGAAGCCCCTGTTGCTGGTAAACTACTATCTACAGTGTGAAAAGACACAACGGTTATTTAAACTACCGCTCTATCATTGCAATGCTGATAAATGCACTATGTAATGCTAATGGCAATAAGAGGTTCTTGCCAAATGCTTTGAGGCTTTGGCATAAAGTTTATTTGTGCGATCCAGCATATCTGGACATACCGGTATGTTACGTATTATCTGATGTAACACATTGTTACTGTTGGGTGGAAACCTTGTTTGTTCAAAATCAATCCTTTTTTTTTTAAATGTATTGTTAAAAACAACTTAAAATAGTGGATATATAAGCTCAGAATCCATGGCATTTATGTCTAACTGTAGTTATTTAGACTAGGAAAAGAGTGAGAGAGAAGGAGGGAAGACGTGGCAATGGCCAAGGTGCCTTGACCATTCAGGCCCCAGGCAAATATATTATAAATAAACAAATAGACAATAATAATAATATGGAAATATCAGGGTTCTGCCCAACAGCAACGACATATCAGTTCTGCTGACAAACCCTGGCTTTGGCATTAACATGTAACATTTAACTATAGCTGACGCTGCCCCTGCTGCAGAAGACGGTGCCCCTGCACCCGCTGAGGGTGAAGCACCTGCTGATGGTAAACAAAACAAACATGCAGAGACACGTTCTTGTCCAACTCCTCTCTGTGCATTTGACGTTTCAACTAGAACAACATTGGATATGGTCTATTTTGTCACCAGATTGTGTGCCAAAATAGTTTAAACCGAAAAATATATTTGCCCATGCAAACACTTCTATCCATCGTCTTGGCCGTTTGACTAACCCTAACCCTGTAAAACAGCTTTACGGGTAATCAATAATCACAGTCAAGCAAACAGACAGAGAGAGAGTTGTGAGATACCATTTGGATTAGACTGAACCCGGTAACATTATGGTGCTAATTTCATGCTGCTGCTTGCTAAGCTAATATTGACATTAATGCCTATTTAAACCAGCTGAAGGTGCCGAGCCAGCCGCGCCGGAGGAGCCTAAACCACCAACACCCCCACCACCACCACCCAAAGGTAAACTGTCAGGCTGAGAAATCCAACATCACCGACTTCCATGATGCTCTTCACGTCACGTGTCTGTCGTTATTGTGTTTACGATAATCCCTGGTAGTGGTATGATACCCCGAGTGACCTCGAACCCATGGAAGTTCTTCTTTTGTCTGTTGTCTTGTCTGTTTGTCTGTATTTTTTGCATTTCAAAATGTTTATTGTAGTATTCTATGCTCCTTTATGACATCTGCAGAGCCCACAAGTGCCCCCGTGGAACTGTTTTTGGAGGATAAGAATGACACCTCAGTCAGTATCATCTGGAGCCAGCCAGAGACCATTGGAGACTCTGGTCTAGATGGCTACACTATTGAAATCGCCAAGGACGGAAGTAAGTCCACTATTAAACAGTTGCTCTCTCCCACCTTCTCACTGCACTGGCACCGGAATTTAACATGTTAGATGGCGGTATTCATAGACCATGAAGCTATTTATTCTCTACTTCAAAAAAGGGTCACACGAGTCACAACACCAGCTGACATCTGCAGTTAAAATCTCAAATATATATTTTATTTCCACGGTAAATCTTCCGTTATGTATTTTTGATATCTCGACAGCCTCTTCAGATGCTGAAGTGCTTTTTAAATATATCCATGAATGAGGTAAATGGGAGTTTAATGCAGGTCACCCCTATCGGTTGCACCTGTCCCTGAAGTGTCACTCGTAGATTTATATCATAGGCTACCTAACCTCTCCCTACAAGGAAAGAGTCATTCCAAGGGAGCTGCTGTGGTCTCACCAGAGCTCCTGCTTTTAGATCCCAAGCACAAAGCTAAAGTCAGCACCAGCTAAATGCAAGCTCGGGATAGACTTAGACTTAGATTTAGCAACATACGTAGTTAGCATCTCACGACCAACTTTCTTGAAATGTGAAAAACATAAGTTGTTATCATTATTACGACACTAATGTCCTCCTCTTACCTTGTGCTACATTCATGTAGCCTAGAAACCTTAGCCCAATCTGCCACAGGGAAGAATTGAAATCCCGGGCAGGAGATCGGTTCTGGAACTCCTCAATTTGAATTACATTTCCCTCAGAGTTGTGGGTGACCAAGTGGAACCCTCTATTCAATGTGAGACTATTTTGTTTGACATTGGAATCAGTTTGTAACCTCCAATTGGACCCTCCAGATGCTCTATGGCAGGCTATAAATTATATTATTATGACTGAAACATTTCATATTGTTAGTGCAATTACCTGTGTACTACAATCCTGCATCAGACTCGATCAGTACAAATCTGATACCCACATATTACTCAGGCCAGCTTGCTCATTCAGTGTGCTTTTTGTATTACAGTAACACAGCTGCTTGCGCTGTGTCAATAACTTGTTCTTCACTAAACGGTACAATGTTTTCCCCACAGCTGATGACTGGAAAGCAGTCAATGAGGATCTCCAGAAGTCCACCCGCTACGTCATCAAGAACCAGACCACTGGGGATCGTCTGAAGATCCGTGTGGTGGCTGTGAATGCTGGAGGCCGCAGCCCCCCCTGTGCCCTTCCCGAGGCCGTCCTGGTGAAGGAAGTTGCTGGTAAGAAGTGGTCTTTTTCCTTTGGTTTTTCATCGCATTTTAAGGCAGTTGATAGTTTCCCGAGAAGATAGACAAGGTAGAGATAGACAGAATGGGAGAGACATGCATTAAAGGCCGTCATGAGTGGAACTCGAACATGCGACACGCTGTCAGGCCAAAGCCTATATGTGGCATGTGCCTGAACCGTTAGAACACTCAGGACTTTGCAGTGGGCGTTCTGTTTCCACACTACAGGATAGGCCAAAATGCGCGTGACATCTCTGACTTTTCAACACAGGCCACACGGTTGTCCTGACCATCAACTGTGTTGGAACAGTATTACATCACCTGGCTCCTGCAGGAAGGTCCTAAATAGACCGGGGTCAAAGAGCATTTGCAAGTAGTCATTAGGAACGTGCACTCATGTTAGTATAATTTAGAAGTGTTAGCAAGGGATGTTTAACATTATGTTCTATTAATTCCTTGTGAACAAAGGCCACCTATTTAGCAAGTTAATTAGCTGTGTGTGTGGTTGGGGGTGGTTACATGTAAATATTTTTGTCAGGGTAATTTCGTTGTAGGACATCGGCCTTCTCTTGAGTTGTTTTATAAGCGTGACTTTGTCAAGACAAGTCAAGGCATGGAAGGACACATGATCCTGGCAATATCTTACTACCAATGTTCCATGTTCACCTGCCAACCAGGAGAGAAGGTGGCTCCACATAATAGAGATACCTCATTAAATGCTTTTGCGAAAGCACTGCTGGGCCACATTCTCCCACAGCCGTGGAAAGATATTTAGGATGTGCGTGTTATTAACGCAAATGTGGTGGTGGCTCTGTACCCACTGTAACAGTAAATAGCTGGAGAGGTGACAAACTGCTCTTCGTAAGATCGATGGTGACAACTGATCGGCTTGCAAGCAGGTGGGGTTTGTCAGAGGAGTGGCTTGGTGCAGTGCATTCCAGTGTGTGCTCTTCTGCGTCGAAGGTGGTGTGGGGGAGGTTAGACTTTCTCAAGTTGCGTCTAAGTTCCTTCGGACTGCCACGGATCGACTGTTTATTTTGAAACATGCCATAGACTTTACAGGCGTTTTCTTTAGACTTTTACTTTGGAGTGTGAAGTTGGGACATGTACAGCATATGATCTTTATTTCAGTGTATGACGGTTGCATGTTAGTAACTTTATCTCCAAATGAGATTTTATGAGTGGCCTGTCTGCAGCGGTCTAATATTAGACCTGCTTTATTTAGAATCCTGGCGTTTCTTGCTTCACTGAACTTAGCAGGTGGATGCTCCCGACAATCCTCCCATGTTTCACTCAATGATGAATCTAGAAGTGCATTGTACTACTAATATCTGTAACTTTCTTCATATAATCCTGTGTTTGCAACTCAATATCAACCACTTGAATTTACCATTTTTTCTAGACCGCCCCAAGGTTCGCATGCCCCGTTTCCTGAGACAGAGATACGTTGCTAAGGTCGGGGAGAAGATCAACCTGACCATCCCCTTCACTGTGAGTAAACACCTGAAATGGTCACCAGAATCAAATTCCTGCTTTTATAAATGCATGAACAGTAAGTAAGAAAGTATACATTAATGAGTATGGTCTTGTCTTTCTCAGGGCAAACCCAAACCAGTTGTTTCCTGGTCTAAGGACGGCCAGCCCCTTGATAAGAGGGTCAACATCCGTAGCACCGACACCAACAGCATCCTGTTCATCCGTAATGCTGAGAGAGCTGACTCTGGAGTCTATGAGATGTGTGTGAAAGTGGACGACTTTGAGGACAAATGTCCATTGACACTTCAAATTGTTGGTTAGTAAAGCTACTGGAATTGTTCTATTTTTTATTTTAACATTACCAGACATTTCAGTGTAATTTAGTACAACCACTTAGTTTGTATACAGTAGCTATTTATTGTTTTGACGTATCGCTATTAGTGTTTGTTTGCGGAAAGTACAGAAAATAGACCTATCTCACAATGTGTCACATTACAATGCATTGTGAGCTTGTAGATTTGTATGAAATAACCTATATAGGTGTCAACTCAACTGTAGCATTGTTGTTTTGCTATGCTATGGAAACAAACTCATCTTACTCTCAACAGAAGAATTAAAAAAACAACCAACCTACCTATAGATAGTGTCTTTTTCCCTCCGTTTTTTTTTTTTTTTTTTTTACCATTGTGATTTTAGTTGCCATAATGCTGTTCAATACTTGGTTTTCCACAGAGCTGCCAGGGCCTCCTGCATCCGTGAAGATTGTTGATACTTGGGGCTTCAATGTTGCCCTGGAATGGACAGCACCCAGTGACAATGGAAATACAGAAATCACTGGCTACACCATACAGAAGGCCGACAAAAAGACCGGAGTAAGTAGCTCCCAGCTGTTATTAATTAACAAAATTATGCTTGTATATTTGATATACTGTATATACAGTATGTTTATGTATATCTGTCTCTCTCTCATCCATCCCCAGGACTGGTTCACTGTTTTGGAGCATTACCATAGACTTACTGCTACCATCTCTGACCTCATCATGGGAAACACCTACAAGTTCAGAGTGTTTTCTGAGAACAAAGTTGGCATCAGTGAGGAGGCTACTGTTACACCAACTGAGGCTACCATTACCAAGACAGGTATATTTCATTACTTGCTTTTGGCTCTGGTGACATTGTCATACAGTACATACTGGAATTTATCATGTATGGAATTCCTGTTTGTTATATATTAAATGATTATTAATCCATTCATTGCATAGACACATCGGTTGTGGGTTTTCTGGCTGAACCTTCTCATTTCAACATACTGTAGTATGTTGCATTGCTGCTTTATGAAAGGCAGTCTCTGATGGTGACATATGCTGAACTAAATTTTACATATTTTGTGTCTGTCTCTTTAGCCATCGAGTACAAGCCCCCCGAGTACAAGGATCGTGATTACAGTGAGCCTCCCAAGTTCACCACCGCTCTCAGTGACAGAGCCACCACCGTTGGCTACAGCACCAGGCTGTTGTGCTCTGTCAGGGGATTCCCTAAGGTATGGCAGCATATCTCTGGTTGTCCTAAATCAAACTCCCTAACATCATCCACCCTGCCACTGAATATACAGTTAACCAGATTAGCCTTTAGCCAGGTACAGTTGCTCATTCCATTGATACACAGCCTGACAATACTTCAATTTACACTTTAGGCATTTAGCAAACACTCATATACTAACCCCGCCAGGGACAATCAATTCATTAATCATCCATTGCCATTATTATTATTATTGTTCATTCCCCTTTCAGCCCTCATTTTGAAGAACCAAATATCTGTAACCGGATGTTACAGTAACATGGTGTGTCTGGTGTCTTGAGTGTTGTTTTCTTGCTCGGAGCAGAAAGACCTGACCATGACTATCACAACGCCTGCTGTCAGGGATTGAAAAAAACCTTCTTCTGCCCCAAAAGCGCATCCGCACCTCACTTTACACTGTGACGATAGCTGCAAACAGCTACCGATTCAATCTGCTCAAAACATGGATTGAAGAATGTAAAATTTGGAAGTTGTGGGAATGGTCTGGCGGGCTGCTAGACTAAAGCCACCCTATGGGGTGGCTTTAGGGCTGTGTTTCTGGTGAAAACATGGTGATACATCATTAACTCATTGTGACATAATCGTGATACATCATCAACTTCTTGACATTATTTTGAATGACAAGTATATGTATTAGATATATAGATTATTGTGCTGGTGCTGAGCAATAGAGCTAAACTTTTTAATTAGGGGAGCCATCATACTGTGATCATTCAGTTTTTGTTCTGTGACTCGAATACCAGAGGCATCGGTTTACCTGACAGTGTTCAGGCCTGATGCCAGCTGGTGGCTAAACACCTCCATGATCTTGTGGTGATAGATTGTATGAAGGGCTTTGTACAGTTAACCTTACTCTACTGTTCATACATCCCTGTCAACGTGTTCAACCCCTGAGCCACAAAACGATTACATTGTGTCCTGCCCTTGTTAGTCTGTGGTTCTAGTCATTGCTCATTGCTTACGTTCGCTCTACTGTACGTGCCTCGAGGTCATTGAAAGACAGACAAGTGGCACAGGAGGTGTTTTACGCTAAGGGGCATGAGGTATCTTTGGTATGCCTACGGATGATATTCTTTGCCTTTAAGCTCTGTAGAGGGAATAGGGTGGGGGGGTGACAGCTAGTCAAGGGTCCAATGTGCAACATACCTACTTTCAATAATATGGCACTGCCATCGAAACCTCCCATGTGTTTGAGATATCTGCTCCTCAGTAAGAATGTACCGCGAAGTTGATTATTTCATTTGGATGTTTACAAGTTAATAAGACCTTTTTGCTATAATTTTGCTATAATCATAATTGTACTACTGGGCATGTAGGTTACATGCAGAGAGGTGCATTTTAGTTGACGTGCAAAAAAGATCTAGGTGTGAAATTGGATGAATGTGAATTGAACGTGTTTTCTGGTGACATGAATCTCATAAGGCCCTTCTTCTTCCTGCAGCCCAAGATTCAGTGGATCAAGAACAAGATTCCCATTTCAAACGACCCCAAGTACAGGCAGATGTGCGTGCAGGGTATCTGCACTCTGGAGATCCGCAAGGCTGGTAACTACGATGGCGGGGTGTACGTCTGCAAGGCTGTGAACGACCACGGAGAGTCCACAGTCGAGTGCAAGCTGGAGGTCAAAAGTAAGTAAACAATAAAAAACAAAAAAGGCCTTTTTTTCAGTCGGCCAAATATTAAATAAGCTGCATCTGCCAAAATGTTTTTCCTAGTTTCGAAATTTACTTCTCTTCTAATCTCTGGCGAATTTAGTAATGCAGATTTGATGATATTATTATTATTATTATATTCAATTTACTGTAACTTTCTTGTAATACTACTGCACATTATACTCATTTGTCATTTAAGGTGTTGCTTGTTTTGACTATAGTACAAGTTCTCAATCTCATACTAACTTGTTTTCCTCTTCAACAGAGCCCACTGGTCCAGATGCAGATGCCGAAGAGGAATCATAAGCCAATATCATAATTCTTACAGGTAATTATAACATTTTAGCCAGCATTGCCAATAAGCGTCCTAATTGTTTTTACATTCTCCCCTCTAACGCCCACAGCCCAGTGCCAGGAAGATTTTCTTTTTCCATATGGATCTATTTGAGTCCTGAGGTGACATCTGCCGTCTCCATGTCTTGCTGTCCATACATGGAAGGCACTATACTGGGAGTAGGTGGCCCCTGCCACTGAAACAGGGGCAGCAGCACCACCACCACCCCCATAAATTAAACATGTAATGACTCCTCATTGGTGCTCAGCTGAGGGAGCTTAATCACATTTCCTCCAGTCAGCAGCTGTAACCATAATTAGGGACTAGTGAGACACAGTCATTTATTGCTAGGCTCTACTGTTATAGTCTGTTACGCTAGACGAGTCAGTCTGCTTGACCCTAATTGTTTTTGAAATGATGTTTGTATGGTCGGTTTTTTGAAGTAATTTAAAACGGGGTGCTGAAATATTGTCACAGACTGGCAGGAAGTATTCCCTGGCAACCTGGCTGTTTTAAAAATAGCTTTGTTGATGTTCTATACTTTTTCCATCAAATTCCTTGTGTGTTTATTTTTCTAACTGTTAGTCACTGCCTCCAAAGACACTTCACACCTGTTTTCTTTTCTTTTGCTTCACCTGTTTTTCTTTTCTTTTCTCACCTGCTGCAGTCCCAAATTAGGAGCAGAAGGGGCCTTTCCAGCAAAAGGCAAGTACTCCATTAGCACTTCTAAAACTGTCCTTTTTTGTTACAGCTTCCATATTGTATAAACTGTGATAACTGTAACCTTGGTTTATTTATTTAACCTCCTTTGTCTGCAATCTCTGTCATTTTAGGCGTGTGCTGGATTCCCGAAAGAACATGTACATAGTATGGCTGGTGAACACATCAAATCGTTGTTGACTGAATTCTATCCTGAATGTTTATCATGCTGAGCCATTTTTGTTCCTATTTATTTACTAACCAATGTTCTCTCAAGCAACACTCACACATCCATGTCCACTTTCAGCTCAGTTCCCAATAATTGTATACTATTACAATTGTCATGTTAGTATTGTAAGTCGTGTCCACCAATAATTATGTTGCATAAATAAATTTACTGTTACTCATAGAACTATGTGTAACATGTAAGTGTTTGTACCAATAAATATTTTCATTTCTGGTTTATTTTATTATTATTTTTTTGCTATATATGTTGTGTTCTGTAAATTCATAAATTAAAGGGTATTATATTGTACAAATGTCCAACCCTTTGGAGTAACCTAATTTACTTTGTGTTCATCTAAACAAATTGATTATTCGTGCCTGTACAAGTCTCATGACACAGGAGAATATAATATATTTGAATGACAGACCTACTGCTGTGTTACAGCATTGTGTCAAATGTCAAGTCTGTGACATTCCTTTCATTTAACCTACTTATAGGACACAGCTTTATGGACATACTACTACAATAGGTGCTAGATCAGTGAATTTACGGTATATTGGTTTCTATAGGCTAACTATAACATCTTAAATTCACTGTCTGATAACATGCAGCATAAAACTGGAGAAAGTGTCTGAAAAAGTCATCTAGGGCCTATGTGACCCTGCGGATGGTAAACTTGTAGTGGATCTCTGAGAATGTGAACACAGTGTCTCTTCATCTTGCTCATACTCCGACAAGTGCAAATGTGCATGACAGTATGTTAGGACTGCCACAATAATACTACCATACTTAAATCCTGATCTTCTAATCATGCTGCCGTGAAGTTACAGGCATAGTGATATAGGCCACGGTGCCAGAGATATCTAGGTTGCTGCCAGAGTTAGAGGCTCAGTTCACAAAGTGGTTGACAAAATTAGCCTCGCTGCTCAAGCCTTCCCTCGAGTTATTTTAGGCCCAACTTCCAACTGCAGAGCAGCACACTTTGACTTGCCCAAAAATGAAAATGTTTCAATGAGATTGGGGGTAAGATACAGCCCCTTTCAATAGTCAATAGCTGATAATAACCAGAATTAAAACATAATTTAATTTTATTATTCAATATTCAATGAAAACCTCTATAACAGAGAGACCATAAGTCTATATAAATTCACAATCAATCAATAAAGACCCACATGTTTCTGTCCTATACATTCAACACTAGTTTTAGGCCATTGTGTGAAACACTCTTTGACCATTGCACCCTCTAGTGTTACTCTAAAGTAATAACATATCCATTCATACACGCCATCTATGAATAACACAATTTGACTGACACAGTCAGTGAGGTCCCCTCTGGTCCCCCCAGATGTCCTTGTGGGAGTTCCAGGGCTTACCCACAGCTTAGCTAAATGATAGTTAGGAACCAATTGTACCCTTGTGGGTCTGTACCTCTGAGAGTGTGTAAAAATGGTGAAATAATAAACAACATAATGTAACTTTACACCTTATGGAAGTTGAGTGGAGGTTAGCTGAGTGAGTTGTTGTGAAAAGTGCTCAGTCACAATAACTTCTGTGACAAGTAGGCTACACATGAGTGTTGAGGGGAGCTCGTCAAAGTGGAGGTAAAAGGGAAAAGAAACCAGTTGTTGACTCTCCTGTTGACTCTCAGCACCGATAGTACATTATGGGCTGTATGTTGAAATGGCAGGTAAGTGACATTGAAAAGGATAAATTAAACATATGGAACCCCTTTTAAAACGCAAATATAATCGCTACAGCCTCAGAAATAAACTAGTGAAATGGGGGTATTTTTGCAACATTCTAATCTAATGGACCAGAAGGGGGCGCTGTCTCATTTGTAGTCCCCGTGTGTCTCTATGCTCAAGAATAGAGCAGCCACCATGGGACTTTCCATGGAAGTGAACTCTGTCTACCGGTATATTCAGGCCACTAGAAGGCTCTTATTCAGGCTCTATCTGGGTATTTTAGTGGAATTGCCTATCGAATCTTGTGCAGGCATAATAGCTCTAACATAGAGCTTCGTTCGTCTTTATGACAGAGCGGTTGGTCGTTTCGTTTTGTTTTATTTTGTAGGCGAGTTCTCTGCCATGCATAGATAGGCCTATGTAGCCCTAATACGTCCCCTCAATACTCTACGCTCAGTCTGTAGTGCTAAGGCCTATGCTATGCTAAGTGTACTGTACTACTAAGCTGCATGTAGCTATTGAGTTTGGCTTACATTATGTGACTCTTGGCCAGCAGAACACTTCTTCTTTCTACTTTACTTAAAGGTCATCATGATGTCTCTCTCAACCTGCTCCATGACACCACACCCCCAAGCTCCAATTCGACTCAGCCCTGAGTCTGTTCTGCCACAGCAGAATGTATGATGTGAATGCTGGTCTGGACCCTAGATCAAGTCCCTGACCACTGTGAATGTTCTCTCCAATACTAAACATCCAAGGCTAAGTGAGAAGTTTCAGCCAGGAAAATGAGGCTTGTCGGTGCGAGAGGAAAGTACTGGCCACTGTGGCCATAGCTAAAGCCAGATGTATGGAGGATGGAAATGATTGGAGATGCCACTGGAGGGCTCATCATGAGGCATCACATACACATGTCGAGTAGAAGACAGCTCAAGGTAGGAACTTGTTTTTTTGCTTGTTATACTGGTGTGATTCAAGCTGGTGTACTACTGCTGTTATTTTGGGACCCAACAGTGTGTGGCAACGAAAGCAAACATGTTAAATAAAAACAGTAACGGTGTCTGTCTCTGGAATTGAATGCTCACGTGAATCTAGTTTGTATTTTGTTAAAGTATAGCATTGAACTGAAGGTATGCGAGTTGTAACAGGGCATGGCTCTTGATCACTTCAATAGTCTTATGAATTCATTTTCTATTTCCTGTCACCAATTGAAAAGAGAACCATATTTAACGAAAACTTTGATTAGGATTAAGCCAGGATTTCAGAACCAGATTTTGTGGATCAGTGATTAACCGGTTTCATGAATGCTGATTTAGGGATGTCCCAGCTAACACAGAAATTGTGGTATTGGGATCAGAGCGGAAATGGAAAAAAGTGGATTGGTACATCCCTAAGCTGGTTAATCACAATGGTTACCATGGAAACTAATGCTGTGGACTTAGTCCTCACTGCAGTCAATCTGATTACAAACCGTTTGTTGACTGTTATTGCTCCAAAATTCAGAATGGAATTGTGGATCAAGACAATTCTGTTGCAGGTCCAGCTTTCGTGGTCAAGCTTTCCTCTACTACCGTGCCTATTGGACAAGGATGAATTGAGGAGGGACTTAGTGAAGGGCTCATTCCGTACACAGAGACACAGGCCCCAAGCAGGAATTGGTTACACCACCTAAAATGTGAGGATGCCAAAAGTGATTGGCTGGAATGTGATGATGATGTATGATGTATAAGAGCGACGCGCACATGAGTCTGGTTTGTTTTACTTCCAATGTGTGTGCTGAATTACCTTGCCTAAACGGCATTAGGTTAAAAATATTATTGGATTATTGAATCATGTTGAACCACTGACAAAATGTTCTATTGTCTGAATGAACGACCAGGCCAATAGCTCTGTGCTGTGCTACTGGAGAGTAGGCTTATCTTTATGCACAACGTGGAAACGTTGGAAAGTTAAAAGGGTACAGAGGTGAGGCAATGCAGCAGCTCTGAGTCACATGGTGGTGTTTTCTAATCATTGATAATGGACTGAGAAATGGCTGGTCGCTCCGCTACTGCGTCAAGGGTATAGGCGGCAGGCCACTGTACCTCTGATGGCAATGAAATGCTTCATCCCTCTAGGATCGAGCCTGCTGGGCACTTGCTTTAAAGGTTCTGGCGTGACTCCAAGGAGATGTAATTTGCCTAATGGCATAACTGGCAGTCACACCAATGTCCTGTTGTTATTCTCCATCAGCAGTGCTACTGTAAATCACCTAGCTCCAACATTGGAGCTTTTCTGTTTGTCTGATTCATTGTACAAAATGTTTTTTATTTTATTTTATTTGATTAGGAGCATAAACATTTCCACAACTCATTCCCTCTTCTTCATGAAACCCTGTTTTGACTTGATACTGTTGTTGAACTCACCTCCATCAGCTGGGTGCTGAAAGAGGAACATTCATATGCATTTTGCGCCGGTAGAGTGGTCTGCTCCATTATGATTAACAGTGGGTGAGGTTGAGGGTAATGCACAAAATCGAGTCAGCCACGCACAGGGAATTCTTTCAGGCGACCCTTCCAGAAAGCCTGCAGTGACTGTGACGTATCTCTCCCCACTGTCCACAGTGGGAAGTAATCAATTGATTTCAGATAGCTGAATGGGACTGACTCGTTAAGTCAATTTAATTGAAACCATTGCAGTGAACTGTGGAAAACAAACGGGAGATTTAAACAGAATAAAGAAAAGTCTTGTCTCGTTGCTTTTATACACGTTGACCTGTCTTGTATGCCGGTATCTATTGATCTTATAGCTTTAACTACATTACTTTGCATTCTATTGCCCCTACCAGGTCCCCCCACTTCCTTGTGGAGGTTTACATTATCCTTGGTTTACATTATTCACCAGGTGCACTCTTTTAAAATGGAAGGAGAACTGGATGCCTTTTTTTTTAATTATTTTTGCTGCTGAGTCTGCTGGAGCGCCAGAGCAACCGTCTGTCGACTTGCTGGAGAAACTTGCTCTCTCGTGTGCAGCCAGCCTGCATCTACACTGCAGCAAAGCAACACCGTACATAATGGTAACACCCATCCTCTCCTCTCCTCTGCTCTCCTCTCCTTCCCTTTCCCTCTCAGTCTCTCATCCTGGCAGAAGTCGCTCAGGAGGTATAGAGCGGCCGTCTGGGAGACGGAAGGTTCCCGGTTCGATCCCTGGCTCCTCCTGCCTGTGTCATTGAGCAAGAGACCCATAATTAGTCATCCTGATGAGCAGGTTGGTGCCTTGCGTCTAGTGCAATGTGTGTGTGTGTGTGTGTGTGTGTGTGTGTGTGTGTGTGTGTGTGTGTGTGTGTGTGTGTGTGTGTGTGTGTGTGTGTGTGTGTGTGTGTGTGTGTGTGTGTGTGTGTGTGTGTGTGTGTGTGTGTGTGTGTGTGTGTGTGTGTGTGTTACTGTGTGTGTGTGTGTGTGAGAGAGAGAGAAAGAAAGAATCGTCCTCCCTCCCCTCCCCCTCTACGCTATCCCCTGCCTCTCTGACAACTCACTGGTCCCACATAGATGTTACACTGCTGATGGGGTCTGTGAACAGTGTGTGTGTGTGTGTGTGTGTGTGTGTGTGTGTGTGTGTGTGTGTGTGTGTGTGGTGGGTGCAGAGGACCCAAAACTAGACGTTATGAGAGCCTCTGCATAGTGCTGGACTTGTCAGTCTGCACCGCCCCCTTTCAGCACTCATCGATTCCATGCGCACGCACGCACGCACACACACATACACCATACGCTACTACCACCTCCCTCCCCTGCATGTAAATATTTAAAAGCTCAGCATTCCCCTGTCTGTAGAAAAGGAGAGAGTGAGAGAGAGGTAGATATAGAGAGAGCCTGAAGCACAAAAAAGAGGAGGAACGTGCAGTTCTTAATGCGCCACAGAAAATGCCCCCCCACTCCCTCCCCCCACCCCTCGCATCCCTCCCTCCTTCCCTTGCTCAATTGATGACAAGGAAGGTTTTTATGGGGTAGCTCCTCAACCAATGACGAAACAGTGCCGGGAAAATACAGCAGTGCAACTGCAGCCGAAGTCTGATGCCTTCCGCTGGTTACCAGTGTATTTTTTTTTAATGATAAAGTGCGCGTCTGGCTCTTCTCCTCTCCACCCTATCTGATTATCTCAGCACCTCGGGTCGGGAGACAACTCTTTTTGATGAGTGTGTGTTTGGCCGTGTGTGAGAGTGTGTGAGTGTGTGTGGTCTTTCACAAACGAGAGAGAGAGGGAGAGAGATAGGGAGAGAGAGAACCCCCCCCCAAAGGGGTGCAACTGGGAGCTGCCTGCAAAAAAATATATGCATATTTTTACTAAGATTGTACTTTTTCTTCCTCCCCCCATCGAGAGCGTTGTCTTTCTCTGTTCTGTACTTCCACTCAGTTTCTTATAGGAGTCAGTTCATCTCTGCATGAGGTAAGCAGCACCTTTTCTTTTCCTTGCCATAGCTCAATTGTCACCAGTAATTGGTGCTTTGCTCTATCAGCATGGCAGAAATGTAACAAGCCTTGTTACACAGAAACAGTAGGCAAGTGGCAAGAGGTCTGCCACAAGACAAAGGCGTGGTTGTTATCATTTGCCATTTTTATCTCATTTAGTTATGCTGCAGAGGTATGGAGTGGAAGTTTTTTTTAATCATCATTCAGGGGAGAGCAGGTCCCAGTGCGTAGCGTCATGCATTGCTGCGGCATTGTGTTACATAATATAGTAGTAGCAACTGTGTCTGAGTGTAGAACTTGAGACAGGATTGCTCTGACTGTTGAGAACATGCAATCACCACTTTTCATTGATTGAGTGCAATCTAGGTCTGAAGAATAGTGGTGTCTATTGATAAAACACTAGACAACGTGTTTACGCTATTTTGAATGTCTCACACAAATCCCACAAAAGAGTTGGGGAAAGCCTCAGAAAATCCAAATGATTTATACTTTGTCAAGTAGGATTTGTCTTTTCATAAATGGAGTTGGACATTAATTAGATTCAACATTTCTCCCTTGCATTTTAATTGCGTGACTTATGAAAGGTAGAACAGCCTTTCAATGCATTATTTAGATAAGGATGGCCAATGCGTAAGCACCAGTTCACTGGAATACAGTAAATGCTCTGATGGGGTGCATGCAAGGTCAGAATTGCTGAGCTCAGCAAGAACGGAGCAGGCCTTCTGCGTCCGCAGAGCACACTCTGTAGAATGTAATGGAATTGAGTCATCCTATTACCAGCTAAAACCAAGCTCATAGAAATGAAGTGCGTCACCTGCAGTTCCTTTAAATCACAGTATATTGCAATACATGTGTGTATTAACTATAATGAGTTGTTGTTGTAGATGAAGACTTCTTGTCCTTGCTGCTTGTGCATTTAAACCTCTGCAGGTTACAGATTACCTGGTTTAGTAGAGCTCAGTTGGTAAAAGGATGGTGCATTCCCTGCTTTCGCCAGCCACCCTCCTAGTAGCTACAGTAGTAGCCCTATTTATCATAGTCTTAAGGAAATACGCAGCAGAATGTGGGATACAAAGTTCTGCATGCTGGTTTCCAGGGCCTTGTGTGACACTGAAGGGCAAAAGTAATGCGTAATTTGTGTAGTCCCCGGGGGTATTATGTGTAGACTACACTACATGACTGGGATACTCCTGTGTACACACTGACAAATTACTTCCTTTTGGCACAGAACAGTTCAGGGCAAAGATGTGTACTATATTCACCATGTACACAAATCAAATTCAAAGGTGATTTTGGTCCTGTAATGTATTTCGCAGAAAACTGAAATATAATCTATTGCCTTTGTGTATTTGAAACTATCAAATACAAGACACTTGTATAAGGCATGTGTGATATGACATCATGAATCAGTTATTACTTTATGTTAGACTGTTCATGTTATGTGATAATGTTGGGAGAACATGCAATATAACAAAAAAAGAAGACAATACTACTAGAAAGATGTAATTCTATACCAGTATTACTGGTGAGAAGTATGTGCGGTTGCACTGACTGAGGAATCCAATGGGAAGTGAATTCCGTCTTACATTTATATCGTATTGTGACAACAGTCTTGTGAAGCATGACCCAAAAGCTTCATTGCTGTGTTGTCTACAAGGTAACAAATAGCAGGTTCACTTGCTGGCAAAGTATTCTCGGACTACGAACATTTCTAATTTGATGCTTGCCTCTACAGCAACCACAATAATATATAGGCTTATCATTTATAAGTGATATGATAGGTAAACAATGGAACAATTTGGAACAGTTCATTTAAAATCCAGGCTCAAGACTTTTCACAAGCTTCTGAATCAACCAGATGGCTGAGTTTGCTAGCCTGGGTTCCAGTCTGATCCGCTCCGTTCCGCACATCTGAAAATGTGACTTTGCAAAGTGTCATTTTCAGATGTGCAGATCGGAAACGAATCTGTCAGGAATTTGCACTATCCTATCTTTAGCAAGGTTTTGCTTTGACATTTTAGTACATAGTAGTAAAGCGACTACTATGATTTTGTGCTGTTTTATTTTGCTGTTATTTTGTTGTTTTGTTTTGCTGTTGACATTGATCTGTAAAGCACATGTGTACACGTAGCAGACAAATCTTTCAAGGTAAAGTAGACTCTGCAAGGTGCAATAGGCCTTGAAATGCTGTATGAATGGTAATGAGCTAACTCACAACTCACAGATATCACATCTCATCAAGCTATTCTTCAAAGTCACAGATACATGATTTCTAAATACGAGTCATGTTGGATGTGTTGTAACAGTAAGACTTTCGGGCGACAATAGAACGTGTGCTTCTCTTCGGCATACAGGCCTGGAGCACTGCTGCTTGATGGCTCATGAAATAGGATTTTGTAGGACCCCTGCAATCTCGTAGCTAAATTGAAGTGGAGATCCTCTCTTACGGCTTGTCAAGCGCATCCATGTGTACACACAACATGCCACATTTATGGAACCAATTTACAATCATGTGTTTTATCCTGTTTCAGCGAATCGAGATTGGTATGGTGACACTGAATATATTACTGTGTATTTAATAGTTTGACCTGGGGACAGTCAAGCTGGTAAAAAAATAAATCCCTCAGTCATCCTCAAATACACAACGGTTCTCTGCTCTGAGAAAATAATGTGTTGGAGGATCGATGTAATTGTATAGTAGGAGAGTGACAGTGTTTATGCATTGCTTGGGACCTCTCCCGTCTCCTTGCAATAAGCTCAGATAAGCCCAAGATACCACAAGCTTAGCTGCTGCTGTAACTCATTCAACTCGCTCTTTGTATGAAAACACAAATGCAGATATTGCTGGCATACTAACCTATTGAACTGACCACCTCAGTGGCCTTGTGGCCTTGAGACTGGGAGGTCCCTTTCCCTGCGTCATACTAGCATGATGTCCAGAGGGTGTACTTGTGCATCATGCACACGGGATGTACAGTACTTGATCATGCTGCCTTACGCTACAGAATCAGGAATGGGCCTCTGCAAGGCTTAACCTACCAAACATCATCACCATTAATTTATTAGTTGGGTTCTGATTAGCACTAATGTCGGCCAGTTTAGATCAGTGAAAATTGTGTTATTTGCTCCAGTGAGTGTGACAGACTGACCTGCAGTCCCCAACGCTAGATCAATATTTTTCAGCAAATCAATTTGGAACGCTTCGGGGACAGATTAATACATTTGATGAGTGCCAGCGTCAGCTGAAACTTTGTTCATCTGAGCATGAATTTGTAAACGTGTAGATGAATTACTCCAATGAGTCTGAGCACGGATCTGTGTGAGACTGTCCGTGCACATGTGTGTGTGTGTGTGTGTGTGTGTGTGTGTGTGTGTGTGTGTGTGTGTGTGTGTGTGTGTCTGTGTGTGTGTGTGTGTGTGTGTGTGTGTGTGTGTGTGTGTGTGTGTGTGTGTGTGTGTGTGTGTGACTATCCATGTGTGTTTGATTATGTGTAAAATGTTTGGAGTAAATCAGACGTTGTATAGTTTGCCAACGTTGTATAGAAAGCCAATCAGAATGGAATATAAACATGATGAGAATAATGTATATTAAGAGAATAAGTAGTAGTAGAAAATCTAGTTATTCTGAAATTAGCCACGCACAGATACAGTCAGGGAGGTACAGATGCACGTGCAGAGGTGTAATGGCCATTGTCTCCCAGCCTATAGCCTGGTGATCCCAATAACAACAGCTGCAGGTTTGATCATCAATATCTAATATGCATGGTTGACTCATGGAGATTGTCTTGCCTCCTGGAGGAGTATAAGCTGTAAAATAAGAGAGAACAGTGCTCTCTACTGGTGAGAAACCGGTACTAGCATAGAATCCTCCATCTGTTTCCAGGCAGGCAGCATCATTTAACAGTATAACACCAGAAAAAGGTCTCTGCTAGGTTAGGTATGTTTTTATGGAATAGCAGGTTATGACTATGGTCATACCGTGTACTACAGATCTGTGATATTTGGACAAAATGTGTACAAATAATCAGCTCAGCCAACATGAAAAGACATGAAATGTCTTTTCCTGTCTTTCATGATAGTTGGAAGCTTCAGTTCATGATTTATGATGCATCAAAATTTTCCACTCCACTGCAAAGTTTTGGTGCCAATTTTAGCCAATCATGATGGAATATGAAACGTATGAGAGGTCTGTCTTGAACAAATGATATAGAAATAATAATGCATATAAACCAACAGCAAACAGCAAAACCACAGAATACAGGCATGGAATATAGAGGGCAAAAAAGGAGCAAACGACAAATGGAAATAGAGAATCATATACATGTGCATGTTTTCCTTGCAGTAGTTAAGATCATACTGTATATATACTGTATACTGTATATATTCTTTTCACAGTAGGCTGTGTACCATAAATATACAACAAAAATAGTTTAGAGGTGCAGTTCAAGCTTAATAGTGCAGGAAGTGCACAGTGTTTTCATGTAGTTGTAGCCAAAAATGGATTATATGGTTAAAAAAAACTGGCCTCCTGGTTCAATGAGCTGTTAACAGATGGACAGAAAGGCAGACATCCACACAGACACGTGTACACACACACACACACACACACACACACACACACACACACACACACACACACACGCGCGCACACGTGAGCACACGCAGACAGGCACACACACAGGTGCGCGCACACACACAGGCACCCAACAATCCTACTCATTTATGCAGAGATGATAGTGTGAATCTGATCCAATGCAGTGCTTACCACATGCAACAGCAGCACTATTAGTCTCTCTCTGCGTGGGGATGGAGAACACAAGAGAAATTGATGAAGAACTGCTGAGAAAGGCTCTTCTTAATGAAGTCAGTATACTGTATGTCCAATAAGAGATTTGTGAATTCACTGAAGCAGAAAATTGAAGATGCCAACATTGACAGGCAGGCAGGCTCTTGTACTCTCTTTAGACTTCCCCCTGCTTTTAATCTATAGTGTTTGTTATGACAATCTCACGCTAATTGCTAAGAAATATATTACACTGAGGGTGACATGCTATACTGTAGTACGATACTCTTATGGTACAATTGCCATCTTACCAAAGGCAGGGAGAACACAGCTTCATTGACAACAATCAGAATTGTGTTTGAGGCTAAAAGTCAAAAAGGAGAGGAAATGTAGAAACTGACACATAATAGGTCCAGATAATTAGTTACTGAGTTCATGTCCCAATTGTCTTACATCTTTCACAGACACAGTAGTACAGTAGTTTGTCATGTTGCCCCAGATCTATGGAGTGGGGCAACGCAGCAACTCTTGTAGGGGTGATGAATCATCTCTCTCTCTCTTGCCCTCATTTCTCACTCTTTCTCTGTATTGCATGGTATTGTGTACTGTATGTACTGTATATCAGCAGTTTATCAGCTACGGCTGTGGTTTTCAACCTTCTTGATACGAGGGCCCACTATTTATTCAGCATTTGAGCCATGGACCACCGTTGGAGGACATTCCAACGGTGGTCTGTTTTCAGAAACAAAACAGTCAAACAAACATATCAAAATGACCATACCTTACATCTGGTTAACCATCATTTAGCCTGGGGACCACCTGGAACCCTCTCAAGGACCACTGGTGGTCCTTGGACCACTGGTTGAAAACCACTGAGCTACGGTATTTCTCTCTCTCAATTGTGATTTCTTTCTGTCTATCTTGCTCTCTGTCTATTCTTAAATGCACCAGCGTGCCGCTCTCGGTCATGCTATTTTCGGTATCAACAGGGAAAAAAAGGTGCTACTATTTGAATGTGAGGTGTGCGCGTGTGTGTGTGTGTGTGTGTGTGTGTGTGTGTGTGTGTGTGTGTGTGTGTGTGTGTGTGTGTGTGTGTGTGTGTGTGTGTGTGTGTGTGTGTGTGTGTGTGTGTGTGTGTGTGTGTGTGTGTGTGTGCGCGCGCATTCGGGTGCACATGTGTGTATGTTGTGATTGTGAAAACAACAGGGAGGGAAGAAGGATTTTAGCTGGAGGACCATAGGGGGAAAGAAAACGCCTCTGAACGAGAACCAAGTGCCTGCTTGACCTAATTAGAAGTGACCCAGAGTTGTTCTCTAGACAGGACAGCTTAATGCAAGATGAATAGAAGTCACTGGAGATAATAGACTCCATTCAAAGGGTGTTGGAGTAGAGGGGACACTGGGAACTTGTCCCCCGACTTTCAGCTATTGCGGAATTTTTTCATGTTTGGTTGCACAAAACATTTTTTGTAATGTTTCACTTTAATCGACGGTCAACTGAAGATAACCTTGTACAGCAGGCTTTGGGAGTGGCATAAGAACCCAGTCCTTTGATTGTTGTTGTCCCTTGCTGATTGTTGTTGTTTACACTATTTCCTTGGATTTAGAGAAATAGATGAAATGAGCCTTAACAACTATGGTGCCCAAAAATAATAATAATAAAATTTAAAGGGGAAATAACTTTTTGTGCGTATTTTTGTGTTTTTTTAGGTGTTTTTATATGTGTTTATATGCTTCCATATGTGTTCTCTATCCCCCCAAAAATAATCAAGTTTGAACCATCAATTTTAGCCTCATAATGATGTCATCAATGCACCCTACTTTGTATAATTCCTCCTCCTTCAGTCTTCAGTTAGAAATTTGCATTTCTACTCTGTATAGAATGTCCAACAGTGTTGCTTTTCCAAGTTGACATGGAATGGAAACAAGAATGGTTTTATCAGTGTTGCATCAGTATAGTGACTTGGCTATAAAAGAATCTGCATATCAGCGCCCCCCACCACCACAGGACATTGTGGTACTGCAGCTAAACTGCTTTCAAAGTCCAGAAAGAAATGACAAGGACTGGTTATATCAGTGGTTATTGGGGCTCAAACCATTACAAATAAGGTTGAAGGACATAGAAAATATGGTATTAAGTATTAAAAACAATTTCTATAATGTCTATAAAAGTAGCAGCTCTGTTTGTACAGTGAGTGAGTATGTCTAGAGATCTATACAGCTAGTAGTCATTAAGGTGGATGTATTCCATGTCCGCACATTGTATGTATGTATATGTATTTTCCCAATGGCTATGGGATTTCCCCCTTTTTTTGTTGTGATCATGTATTCAAACTAAGTGTACTGTGTATAATCTGGGGGGAGGATTTGTCTCGGATATGTTGATCTAGTATATTGTTATTTTTTTGCCATTAATGGCACCATAGAGCAATGCACACATTTTCATTGGTCTAGCATGGTGGCGGGCAAAATGGATCAGTCCCCCCTATCATTCCATAAATGGACAATTATATTTATATTGTCCATAAATGGTTATGTTATTTTATATTATTGTCCATTGGACAATTATATTTAGTAATGCACCAGTGTATTGGTCCACATACAGTATATGCTTGGCCAGTATTTGCCATTATCGGTCATTATCAGTATTGCCAAATAAAACTGATATTAGCCGATGTTTATCTGTTTACATACATTTTGCATTGACCATGTTGGTATCTTGGTCATCTGTAGTCTAGCAAGCTGTAGATTATAGATGCCCTGACACAAAAGGAGGAAATAAAAACGACAAAAAACATATGTCGGTATCATTAACACCTATCAGTTAAATTGTTATTTTAAACTTTCCATATCGGTGCATCCCTTGATTTGTTTATTTATTTTTTATTTATTAGACAATAAATAAATACAGTACAAGCAATAAGTACAGTACAAGCAAATAAAACAGTAAGGCATATTTGTCCAACAGGATAGACCGAAAAAAGACCTCTCGGTCTTGTTTCCATTCGGGTCCCAGCAGGGTCCCTAATTATACTATTGTCCATAAATGGACAACAATATCCTGTAGGCAAGAGCTTATGGAATCCTATTAATGTGTGATGTGTTTTAGCGGCAAGTCTAGAAGAATTAACATTTTTCTACTTTCAGTTTCAGTGATTTCATAGCGTTTGCATGATTGAGTTGAAAGGAAGTCAGGGCAACTAGGTCTGACAATCTAGATTTCAAGCTTATCTGATCCGGCATTACATATGATTGGCTCATGCTTTGATTTCTCAGGCACAATGAGGGTAATATTTGTTGGCTTCATAATTGAGAGAGCAAATTGCATGCCATGCCTTCAAGCTGATATAATTTGGGGCAAAATCGCAAGGGAAAATAGTCATTTGGAAGGAGGACATTGGACTGTTGGTAATGTTTATTAAGGGACATACCACTGAGAGTTAGATTATTATTTTTTTGTCATTGAGCATTTAGATATGAGAAAATAGTATGCAAATGCCAAAAAGACGCCCATCACTGGGGCGTTACAATCACTTGACTCTCCTGATTCTCTTGCATTTCAGTTAAAATCACATCCACAGTAATTTCCCTACAGAACTCCTTATCCCATTTCAATTAAGTGAAAAGTAGTTTCACATTAATGGTAAAACTGATCTAACTATTTCCAAATTAGTTGATCATTCATAATAATCAGTTTCACTCTGCCAGACTGTAATTTTAAGCCTTCCCCTTTCCACTAATAATACTACCATAACACTTTGATTATCTTTTGATTATCTAGCTGCCAGGCAGCTAGAGATATTGAGACTGTGTCTTTCAGTCACCACCTATTATTGTTAGCTACTAGGCCAATCAAATGGTAATGTTGACTACAGTATATCAGCAGGACCACGCACCAGGACTAACTCACCTCACCATATAACAGTGGTTGTAAATGCTTTGGCTGGGGACCCCAGAATTGCTTTGGCCATGTTTTGGACCCCCATCTGGAATAATGTTTGCTCTAAAAATATATTCAAATTATTTGCGCTGCATTTTCTCATAGCAGATCTATCTGGCAGAACTGTGTGTGTAGGTCAATACATGTTAACAGTTTTCATGCCATTGAAATAGATCTACGTCTCCCGTTATCATTATGATTTACAGTAACAATTGATGCCGCTGACGTTAACGCTACTGTACGTGACGTAGTTACCGGCGCCGGTTTAATTCGATCCCCATGCTAACAGCAGCTAGCAGCGACCGCATCCACCATTGATAGACAATAACAAGAGACCCACCAAACCGCAACCGGAAGTGTGTGTCGCCAACTAACTTGTCCGTGGGGAAACATGGACCGAAATATGAAATATGAGTTTTTGATGAAAAAAACTGGCACTGGCTACCTCCAAAAATATGAAAAAGGGCTGGCAGGGAGAGACATGTTAACATGGCTCCACGTTATCGTCCGGCTTGGCCGCGTCCTTTTGAAGAGCGTGTTTAGTTTGAGGAAAGTCTTCGTTTTGAGGAGCTTGGTTAGTTTGTGGGGCTCCTTCAGTTTGAGGAGCATCTTCGTTTTGTCTTTAATTAATGCCATTACAATGTCAATTTGACAACAGGTCAGCACTTGCACTAAAGATGAAAGGTCAGCGCTTTGTTGTTGGTAGGTCAGCTAGGCTACCTTTTCAGCATCGCCTTTAAATTAATTTATTGTAGAACATTGGCAAGTCTGCTCTGTGTGTGGTACTCTATCCAACTGAAGAGTTTTAAGTCTAACTATAGGTGGGTGTTTTTAGATGGATGTCATCATATGTCCTCATATGTCCCGCACGCGCGCGCACACACACACACACACACACACACACACACACACACACACACACACACACACACACACACACACACACACACACACACACACACACACACTCACACACTCACACACAGCACCAATTATTGAATGGAGGCAGCACTGTTTAAAGGAGTGCTGACGTCAGGGTGCAGAAACTACCAGACATTTTCAAACAGCTTGGGGCGGTTTCTCCTAAATGTATTGCCAGATTTAATTAAAACATCTATCAAAAGTTTCGCATATACACCTCAGCACAGCTTGTGGCCTAAGTTCTGGTAAAAGGCATGAGACTCTCGCACGGTATGAACACACAGAGTCCAATGTGCATCAATTAAATAATCTAGTTCAAATGTCATTTGTTTGAAAGAAAGCTAGTCACAGCTTGTCCTATCTTAACCAAATGTACATGAACATTAGGCCCAAATAGCCAATCTACAAGCTCATATCATGGTGGGATAGATAAAGGATACATTTGTGGATCAAGTATAGACCCAGGGGTACCCTGTTCAACAAAGCATTATAGCTAGGGCTTAATCAGCTAAACACAGCAAACATTCAGTGAAAATAAGTGATTAAAAGTCTCTCTGTTCAGCATTGTACTTAAGTTACTGAATGCCAATACCAATGTTGTGATCTTGTATTGTGTTTATAGCTAGCTATCTAGCTATAGGATTTTGTTGTGTTTGTAGCAGACTCAAATCAACTCAATGTGCACTTGCAGTTTGGGCAAGTACAAAGCAAACTTGCCCCAACATTTTATTTACTTTTCCACGCCTTGCCCTTTTATGAGTTCGGTGCTTAGACTGCTATATTGGCTGATACCGATATAACATGATCTGACAAATGAGGCCTGATACTGATAGTTTTCTGATACCGATATCGGGACATCTCTAATGTAAGGAGTTAAGGCGTTACCTGTATGCCCATGCTGACTTTATAGATCTCATACATCACCTCTCCCATCCTTCATAGGATGACACCATAATGTCATCACCCCCCTGCAAAGGCATTGGTTAGAGAGCTAACTACATTTACAATATCAAGTGACTGGCTTCGCTATAGACAGGATATGTGACCTGGAGACATTATAACCACCCTGCCAAACACAAGCATTTGTATGCCGTGGGCCTTATGTCTGTGTGTATCTAGGGGAGTGGATTGGAATGGAAGTAAAGAAAAGAATAAAGCGAAAGGGAGTGGAATCAGTGGCTGATTGTCAGAGCCAGTATGTCTGTGACTGTCGTCTAGCTTCATATTTATATGGGAAACCCCTGCATTGCAGCAATCCCTGCGTGAGCTGAGAGGGTGCAGTTACTTCCTGCCTCAGAGGAGGGGACACCCGCTGACCAATCAACCCTGGACAGCTTAGTAGGGGTGCAGTTAAGACAGTTAATCAAAGAATTCATTTGATCTCTGGGACCCCCAGTTTATATTATACAATCAATTTTCTTTAATGGATTGGTTCATTTATACACTCTCTTACAGACCCAGGAGGGTCCATTTTGGTCCCTAAATATCATTTAGCTTTTGTGGGAACTCTCTTTAATGGCCTGGGGATCCCTGGTCCCCACTTTGGGAACCCGAAGCGGTTCACTACACCATTGTGCGATGAAGTATAAGTAGCACTTAGTGGTGGTTAATCGATTAATTGCAACCAAAGGCAGAAATAAATATGTAAACAAATGCAGTTCTCGATAATTTGATTAATGGACTAATTGATAGATTAATTGTGTAAGAAGATAAACAACAAATAATTGCAGCCATACAGCTCTGAACCGCAGCAGCTGTCCTCTTCATGTGCTCATTATGTTTTTGACTTGGTTATGCTAGTGTTTTGTGATTCTCTCATTGTCGCGGCTGCGATCCCCATGGGCTGGCACAGAGATGGGAACGATGCTGAGCGGCTGGCTGGGTTGAGTGAGCCTCATTTACAGAAAGGCCCACTACCCTACACCTACCCTCTGTCATAGCAGGTTATAAAGTGTGCACAATAAAACTAGGCTACAGTAAATTAAACATTAAACATCAGGCTGCGCTATTTTGAGCATACAACTTGTCACTACTATATATACTGTATATATATATATATATATATATATATATATATATATATATATATATATATATATATATACACACACACACACACACCTGACCTGTTCATGGTGGGCTCTTCACCAGTTGTTGAGTGTATTATTACTGTATGTGTTTCTTTGCACTCAGGTCTGTGTGTAATAATTTCAGCTGGATATGAAGCTTCAAAATATCCCAACTTCAATGTAAACATGTGGCCTACTGAATACCAATACCAGTGTTGTGATTTTGTGTTGTATTTATAGCGTATAGCTCATGTTGTGCTTATTGCAGACTCCTCACTCAAATTTGTACTTGCAGTTTGGGCAATTCCAAAGCAAACTCGACATTGGACAGTGACCAATTTACTAATGAGTTCTGCACACATATCTCAGAGCTGGTTTATAGGTGCAGACTATTTGTTTTTATGTTTGGCAGCCTATGGCGTACCCACAGACTGGTTGTTAGAAGGTTCCAACAACCTGGGGTGCCCAAAAGGCAGGCAAAAAAGGCTGGCAAAGTATCACAGCATCTATAATTGGCAGCCGTCACACGGCAGAGGTGCTGACGCATAGATAGAGCAATGAGTGACATGCCTGTTGTACCATGAAAGCACGTTGCGAGATTTTGTAAATGTAACCTTGTTGCACCTAAAATAATCATGCCCTTGTATGCATCAACTCAAAGAGAAATAAATTAATGGTTAAAATATAAGTGTTTGAGAGAGAGAGAGAGAGAGAGAGAGAGAGAGAGAGAGAGACGGAGGCAGTCAGAGAGAGAGCGCGAGAGGGATGAACTATGCATTGGTTCAGGTTTCACTGGTCTTATGTTGTTCCACAAAGCATCTGACAGCCTTCTGGTTTTCTCCTGGCACCGAGTGTTATTTCCTCTCACGACATGGCGCACAACCAACACCATCAGCTGACCGGGCATTTGTAGGGTACAGTGTGTACCAGCATCGACAACTGACCAAACTCTCTCCTGACGTTAGTGGACTGTGTAGTGCAGGACAACAAAGTGTGCTTGATGTGGCTTATCACAACACTGTTAAAATAAGCCTGGTCAGAGACCAGGTGAGAGAGGGAGAGGGAGAGAGAGAGACCCCGTTAAGTTTGCGTGTTGCTCTCTTTATCTTCTTTTCTCCACAATTTAGTCGTTCATTCTGCCAATTGATTCCTCCCCACAGCCCACACACATACAGTGTGCAGTCACTGCAGTTGTATCCCTCTCTCACTTGCCAGTGATGAACCTGCACCGGGTGCACATAGCACCTCCTTCCTGCTCCTCTCACCCAACACTGACAGGTGCAGCCCCAGCCCGCAGGAGAATGCATAACAAATGACGAGTATCACCCCCCACCCCCCCATGTGGCTTCTCTCCCCAAACAGGGGTCAATTGCTATACAGTTATGCACAGCACCAACAAAATCATGAATCACGATTTCATTCACCAGTGTGAGTCATAGCTCAGTCCCTCCAACACGCGCTGATTCATTAACGGAGACACTACAAGGCTGCCGCCTTGTTCTGAATCTAAATTCAAGATTATGACTTGGAAGGTGCATTGCAGACGTTCTCGTGTTAAACTTAAACGGCTCTATTATTAACCGGCCCAGACAGACAAACACAGACAGATGGCTCGAGCAACGTCGTAAAAAAGTGTCAACCCAGGAAAATGAGGCTAAATTGAGGGCATGTCTCTGCCAGGTCATGCGGAAGACAGGCGTCATCAATATGATGATGTCAGTTTTTAGAGGCCAGGCTGAAGCCATGTCCATCAGTCATGAAAAGCTGTAACATTGTCGCAGAGAGATGCCAGGTTACATAATTAGTTACTGTACATACTTAGTTAATACTTACAGTAGTTAGTTCAACATTCAACAACATTAGACAACATTCCAGTCTATATATCCATACTATAGCATAAGTATGCTATAGTATAACTGGAATGTTGTCTCTTGGAACTAGCTTGAATATCTAATCTAATGCCCTGTGTTCTGGTGACTTTTGTGAGTTTCAAGGAGAAATAGGACTATCAAACTCCAGAGGGTTGCCTGCTCTGGTTTAGGCAAGTCAGATGTACGACTTTTAATGCCACTTAAATTCAAGACCAACTAATCAATAACAATAAAAGTTTTTCTTGGGGCACTTTAAAAGTGAGTTGCGAGCCCCTACTGTCTTTTCTGTTTACTGTTTCTGCAGTTTTGGCTCAGCACCATCGGAGAATGTGCATTACCTCTTGCCTAACAAGCTTATTGCTACCACAAGTCACATTTACTATGAAAACATGCATTTACCCTCAGTCTGTCCTCAATGGCAGTTTAGCATTATAGTTTGGCATATATAGTAGTTCAGGCAACTATATGGTCAGCCCTTGTGACATGACATCATTGGGGACAAAGATCTCTCATGTTATTCATCAATTATATGTATTATATATACTGTCCTTATATGGAGATCCCTGGCCGGTCAGCAATATTGGCCAGCAACTCTAGAATTGACCTCAAACTCAATGTCCATATATGGTGCTGACCTGTTCTGACATTCCATATGTTGATCCTGTTTGTCATGTCTCCCTTTTGATTGATACCTGTCATTCAAACTATAGACAGGCTTGCCCCAAATAGTTTTATATATTTCATATATTTGACCAATCTGGGAACTAAATCGTTATTCGTTACCAAGAAATTTCTTCACCAATGTGTTTCTAATATCTAGTAACATGCTTAAAAGGTTGAATCTCCTGTTGGAGACGTCATAAAAAGCATGTCAAAGTCGGGCTACTAGTCACAACCTATAGAAGGCAAAACGTGCAGAATTTCATCATGCTTTATATGGCAAAAACACACTAATTGGCCTGAAAATGAGCACTTGCCCAAATGGTGCACATTTATGATGTCTGTTTTAGGCCAAGGAGTGTTTTTTGAGAAAAATAAATGTTTGGAATGGATTCAGCATCATGAAAACCGTTCAGTTTGACATATCACATGGATTGTTGAGAAACATTCAGCATACCTCTGCTGAGATGACATCATGAACAGGAGATGATCACTGCTTTTATGATACTAATGTTCACTGATATCTACTACTAGTGAAGTAATCGGTTGGTACCGGGGAGGCATGCCATTCATGATGAGATCAATATAGTAGCCTATTTCATAAATTAATATGGTGCAATATTCTCTTCTCTCGGCCTAAAACTTTGAATGACGAAACACTGATCCCCATCAGTAATGTGGACTTTGTGACTATTATGTTGGGATGCACTGAAAAGGGAAATGGGAAAGGGAACCAAATGCCAAATACAGGAAACATTTGGCCGAATATGATTAATAATATATATCATTTTTCCTACCATTGCTGTCGAGTCATGGCTGAACCTTAAAGTTACCTGATTATGGCAAAATAAATAAATACACTATTATGGGTCTATAAAACAAAAACAAAAATACTTCGGCACTTTTGAAGACATTACTTGATTAATCAATCAATTTGGGATGAAACCGAATAGGCTGAAAATGCCTTTTTAGCCATTTTCTGCAGCCGACTATTCGGTGCATCACCACTATTGATTCACACTTTGATACTGTCTCTGATAAGCCATAAAATTCACTCAAATGGTCAAACACAATGATGAATTCAGGATTCCACACTAAGGTGGGAATGGTTCGCAATCTCAATATGCTAAAAATATGAGCGTGAATTGCTTGATGAATCTTCTTGGGCAATAAAGGAAAATGGACCTGGATCTGGATGTTGGGACAGCTTAAATACAGAATCTGCAAGGATATGTGATACATATTGTTAGGATAACTCTGAGGACTCAAATTCCTACTGTCTGACCAAAAGATGTGTTCTCAGCAATTGGAAATTCAATTCTGCCTTACTATGAAATATGCTACTCCGCGACTAGACCCTGACCCAATGAGAAACATTATTTCTCCTTATGTTATTTCTCCTTCCTTATAACTTGCCGTCCTGCTGTCTGGGTCTGACGCTTGCCTGCAGAGGAATAGCTGTGTGTCATTTTTTATTTGCTGCCTAATAACTATGCAGAGATTGTACTAAACTCATAAAACATTTCAGCCCTTTTTAGGATATGACATTCACACACCACAGCATAGTGATATGTATCTATAAATGCTCTTTGTGTGTACTGTGTACAATACATCTATCTATACATTCTCTGTGTGTGTACTGTGTACATACACACGCCTGTAATCCACATAACTCGAGAACTGTTCACTCGCCAAATTCAACACAACCACACAGGGAATGTAGTATTTGGTGTTCAGTTGGTTGGACTCATGGTGGTCCAGAACACCCACAAATGGCCTCTGCCCGGACTCTGGACAAGGGCCCATACCCCATAGATATACAGTATACTATACTACTAGTACGTTGTATATACTATACTATAGTATAGCACAAGCTTCCCCAATAGGCGGCCCGTGGGCCATTTGCGGCCCCTGCTGCGCCCCCTAGTGGCCCGCGGAGCTATTACAAAAAGAAAAAACATATATATTACATTTTAAAAGTACCTCTGCGGGCCACTAGGGGGCTCCCTATCCTTAATCATTGTTCCATTTGTACTCTCAGTTCCTAGCCCCCTAGTGGCAACAAATAAAACTTCTTGTAACTCAGATTACTCTTAGATTTAAGTTGACATGCTTTTATGATATAAAATAAACTAAATAAACGTTATAATAATTTGCATTAGCCTATCCATGTCAAACTGGACATCCTTCAAATTAAAATGATAAGAATCACTGCTAGAACACTGTCATACATTTTCAAATGGGTTTTGCACTGAAAATGAATTTATTGTCACTCTGAAGAATTAAAGATCTATAAGGGTCCCTTTGGTTATCAACTCTCCATAATTTAGCTAGGGATCACCTGGAAACCTCTGGAGGACCACTGGTGGTCCCAGGACCATTGGTTGGGAACCTGTTCTAAATCTACAAGTAAATTAAGATATTTCACTTTCAAGATTTATTTAGGTCACCCCAGACGCTTTTTAAGTTGCTTGAGTCAATCAGTTTTTATTTGTTTGATATGAAGGGGAGAGGGCAGCTGAAATGAATATCAACTTCTATCAACTAGAAGTGAAATATCCCTTTAATTAATTAATGGGGGAAAAAAATAAAACCCCAAATTTCCGTGCACATGGATTCGGCCCTCGGCCTGGTGCCCTCGCCAAAATATGGCCCTTAGGGAAAATTAATTGGGGAACCCTGGTATAGCATATAGTAGTAGTATATATACTACTGGTATACTACTGAATTACAGCCAGGCCAGGCACCAGTTTAGTTCATATTACTGAAAGATACTACCTCATTTACTGTATAATACATTGTAAATCGATAGCCCAAAAGGAATATAAATTGATATTCTGGGACCGTTACCTTTTGCGGATTATTCATCTCAGTTTCTGTATCAATGGCCCAGTCATTGATCGATGGGCCACAAGGTTAATGCCACTTTCAAACTGGCATGAATTCTGCAAGCCTGTCTCTACTCTGAATCATCAAATAGCCAATTACAACATCATGCAGAGACTCAGGTATATGCATGCCCCCCTTTGGTTGAAGGCAGTCATTGCACGTCACCAGATGACAGCCGTAGCACTGTGGCTTTTCTAAAACAGCTGCTGGCTCAACAGGAACACATGGAGGTATTCCCCCAAGGAGACCGGGGTGAGAGAGGCAGGGAGAGGCGTTTTGGATGCTGTGTCACGGCAGGACAGCATATGTGTTTCTTCTTTTTTTCTTTTCACTTTATTTATTCAGGGAAGCCCATTGAGAGCAAACTCTCCTTTTCAAGGACACCCTCATATAAAATACATTACATATAATATAATGAGAAACAATAACAATCACTTGAACGACCATTAGAAGGTCACATATGCTAGTTGATATATTGATCTGTGAAACAGGTGCAGCCACTACTGTATGTTCAGTATCAGTACGTATTGAGTGTACTCAAGAAGCACCCAAAAGTAGAGTAAGGTAACAATTTGAAAGTTGTTTTACCCTGTGGAAAATGTAGGGATTTTTAGATGCTTTTTGAAAAGGATTACAGTAGGCTACAATTACCATATTATAATAATGTTCTAACTAGAGGGGGCAAAGTTCCTCAAGTGTAAATCACAATCTGACATGGTGCATTTATATACAGTATAACGCCTTTATTCAAGGCACTTTATATAAGACTGTTTATTACATATACACATTCACAGAAGCATTCAAGCATTCTGTACATTCTGTACATGATGTAAAATCAATTATTTTCATGATACCAGTGACGCTGCAGCCATCGGATCAAACACCAGCATCCACAATATTATGTAAATTCACATTGACTGCATTGAGTGCAGTGGTGGTGGTGGTGGTGACGCCGTATGACTTGGGTTGGGACCTTGTAAAGTCAGCCAGGGCTTAAAGGGTAACTCCACCAATTTTCAATATTTTACTATGTCATTGATGTACCTTCAAGGTGTTGTGTGGACTTGATAAAAAAGTTCCCCCATTCTGTGTTCCCAAGAAATGGAGGTCTGAAGACAACCACTAACATGGTGAAACATGTACATCAAGATGTATTTTCACCATGTTAATTGATTTCTTTAGACGCTTCTTTTTTTATGAGAGCGTACAAATGGAACCAAATGAATCCGTTAGGGTTCATTTGGTTGCATTTGTACACTCTCAGAAAAAATGTTGAAAATGGGTGGAATTCCCCATTTAAACAGTCTTGCAGCTCACCTCCCCGTCTTGCTTGCTAGCTTGGTATCAGCACCTGCAGCCAGCCGCTGCTACAGTACCTGCATCACTGTTGTTCACTGCTTTCCGTCTGCGCACACAGGAGCTTTACTCAGCCTCTCTCTCTCTCTCTCTCTCGCACAGGCAGCACCCAAAGCAATGCTTGAGTATCGATCCCTTTTGGTCGGCCCTCTTGATTGCCAGACCTAAAGAGTGGCATGCTGCATTTGGCTGTGTGAGCAGCATCATAAATGAGGTTGGAGGGAGAGAGAGAGTTAGAGAGGATATGTAGAGAGAATGACTGTTTGCATGTGCATTTTGAGAAACGGAGAATGTGTGTGTGTGTGTGTGTGTGTGTGTGTGTGTGTGTGTGTGTGTGTGTGTGTGTGTGTGTGTGTGTGTGTGTGTGTGTGTGTGTGTGTGTGTGTGTGTGTGTGTGTGTGTGTGTGTGTGTGTGTGTGTGTGTGTGTGTGTGTGTGTGTGTGTGTGCGCGCAAGCATGTGTGTGTGTGTGTGTGTGTGTGCGCTGGGGGGGAGGAGGCGGGTGGGAGGATAGTGTGCAGGAGAGACAGGAGGGGGGGACTAGTGCTGCAGTGGAGAGCAGTGAGGAGAGACTGCAGTCTCTGCTTATGGTGGAGATCAGAGTATGTTAGCACATCACTGAAGCTTCCATAGCCCCTAACACTTCTTTATCAATTTGGATGGGCTTGGCTGCAAGGGGCGGAAATTGCATTCGAAGGGTAAGATTGTTTTTGTCTCTCTTAATTAATTGCCTAATATTGGGATTTATTGATAGAAAAAATAAGAAAAGCCTTTGGGAATAGACGCCGGTCTATATCTGAGATTAACTTTAATAATGAATCTCTTTTGATTGTTTAAGTGAACTATTCTTAGCCCTGTGTGTCTGGAGTTGCTTTGGAGATGCTTGTACTGTACGTCAGCGTGGCTTGGATGTTATGGAGCATGCATATACAGTGTTTGCGGCTGATTTGTGCTGGACAGGCAGTGCTGAACCGCTGAAATCTAAAGGCTGATAAGGGCTGAGTGCCAGTGGAGCAGGGGGGCAAACCGCCAAACACGCGCGGTACATGTGGTCGCTTTATCTCTCCTGTTCTTTATCGATTCTGCTTTAAATGAGAGACGACCCATCCTTTCCCATTTGAAACGCTTTTTTTGCATTTGAAAGTTATAGAAGTTGGGTCATTGTTGGGTCATTGTGAAAGTGGATTGATGGGAGGGAAGGTGGACGCAAGGAATGAACTTGTAATTGAGGTTTAGGAATCCATGTTGCTGATTTTCGCCAACAGAAATATGTTTTTATGTTTCGTCACTGATGAACAGCTGAGGATTATGTGCCTGTTTTCTTCAGGAAAGTAGGTTAAAATACTTCATATAATTTATTTGGGTATAGGACCAAAGCGATATGTAGGTATGTGTTGGTATGTGCCTTAGTATCTTAGTCTGGAACACAGCTAGAGAGCAGACATCTTGTGTCCATGCCAACCTCAATCATGATGCAAGTCCAGACTGGACCAATTGGTTGTTGTTTAAATAAATTGGTTGGCCTATCTGGTTCAAGGCAGGTGGAGAGTTACTCTGGACTTCAAGCTGACGCTACGAGAATTGCTTAGCAACAATGGATTACTTGGCCTTCTGCATGCATTTATCTGCTACACTTGCAACACCGAGTTCTGGTTGTAACAGACCCGGATTTGAGACAATTTGGATATGTTGTAGACATATCATGCAAAGAATCACCATTTGTGGCCTATGAACCACTGAGAATGAGGTTACATCGTCATCTAGAACAAGACATAGTATAATAGACATAGTACAATGTATGTACATAGACATATCTATCCATAACGCAGCCCTAACAATCAGAGTTTCACAACTTACAGAATATGTCAGACATGGCACACCAATACGTCTTTACAAAGCCAGTACTCACTCGTCTCCCTTGCTCGTTTAGAGGGTGACAAGAAATGATATGATGGTCGTCTATACTGAGACAGATTGTCTCTCTCTGTCTGGGGTTATAGCAGGAGATGAATATCCTCAAAGCTTACAGCACTTGCAAGCTATGGATATGCACTCACTCAAGCACACACATAGGGACTATATTCCTCGTCACTTCTTCTCATCAAGTGCAGGCACTCGACCATATAGTATATGTCTAACCTGGCCCCTTCCTTTTCCACTGTACACTCCTAGCTAAAAAAATCCCTTTGTTGTGAGCTTTGCTTTGTTGTTTACAGAATTTGGATGCTATATATAGGGTTCATACGGTTAACCTGAAATCATTTATTCGAGGTAATCCCAAATCAAGGATAGGGGGAGATTGGATGTACAGTAATGTACCTCTGTTGGTCCTGGGAAATCCATTCCACTCACTGCATGGTCAGTCATTGATTGTGTGAGAAATAGATCGATGCAGACACTTCTGCAAACATGAGAACGCCACCGATGTTTTGTCTCTGTTGCTTTCATTGCGTTGCTTCTTTGTTCATACAGAGCAAGAATTCTAGAGACAGTAGCCACGGGGGAACATTTTGTCAATCATTCTTAGCTACAGCATACTGAGTGGGTGTCTGTAAGTTGAATATAGCTAAAGGACTATCTGTGAAAGTGGTGGTCAAATGTGTATGTGTTCTTTTCATTCCAATAACTGGACTTTTATATCATGCTTTTTCAGTGGTGCAGTCCCTATATTTAGTGTACCAACAGGGGGCACTGTTTCACCACTCACTTCGGACAGATCTGATTTTGTAACAACTTCTAGTATGCCAATTGCCTAAACTGTAGCGCCATAACAGCCTGGGGAGATCCCTGAACTGAGCTCATGCTTCCTTCAATGCATGAGGAGTGAGCAGGCCTGCTTTATATCACCTGCCAAAGGGAAGTTTTCACGTTATTCCAGTTCATTTCCCCCCCATCAGGCTCATGAGACAGCAGTATAGAGATCAGCTTTACATTATTTAAATACTAGACAAAAAGGTCTGTGTAATGCCTGCAGATTGACACCAGTTTAAGTTCTAACAAGAATGTGCCCCTACGGGGCACAGGTCTCCACCGTCCGGGCTCAAGAATTGATGATATTATTCTAATATATATAAAATACTAATGTCTTTTCTGAATTTGAAATTTCTATTTCATTTCAGTTGCAAATAAAAAATCATTCAAATTCTATGGAAGAGTTCAAGAAAAAAAATATCTGGGGTCAGTCATGAGGTCATGACTGTCCACTTTCGGTGATTGGTACTCACATGATCTCGTTGGAGTTAATCGTCCCTGTCTAAGTTTCTTCCTTTCTTCTATTTCCTTCTCCCGATACTTTCTCTTTCTGTTTCTCTCCCTAATTCTTCTCTGATGTCTCTGTTCCTCAAACTGACGAGTTATGCTTTCACTCTCCTTTCCTATTTGAAATAGCAATGACTCCTGATATTCTACCCCATAGCTTTCTTCAGCATTCATGGATAAGTCTTTGTCCCAAGATTGCGAAGTCAATTTTTCTCTCTTCTCATGAACTTTGCTTTCATTCCATTCTCCTTTATGAAATACTAATAATTTCTGAGATTCTTCCCCTGTGCACTCTCGATCATATATGCTCAAATCATTCTTATTTCCATCTACTGTATGAGAAGACAACATTCTTCTAACTACCTATTGATTTTTATTAAACAATATTTTTAGAATCTCATCTTTCTTTCTTATATATGCTATGTATTACATCATCTTCTTTTCATTACGTACAAAAATCTCTATTTCACACTTCTATCTCCACCGTATCTCTTACCTATGACCTCATCATGACGTCATCTCAAGCTCAGGTCTCCTCCTAGAGACCTGTACCCAGGTACAGATTCAAGACAGATAGTCGTGCAACAGACAGACTTAGGACGTGCACGGACAGAGAATGATTACCTCATCATTCTTTAATCATGGGACAGACAGATTTGTGCACGGACGGAGGGCGTTTTATAGTCCCCACCTTCATCATGACCTCATCATGACGTCATCTCAAGCTCAGGTCTCCTCCTAGAGCCCTGTACCCAGGTACAGATTCAAGACAGATAGTCGTGCAACAGACAGACTTAGGACGTGCACGGACAGAGGGCCTTTTTCAATCCCTTTTATAATGATTACCTCATCATGCTGTAATCATGGGACAGACAGATTCCTCGTGCCACGGACAGATTTAGGACGTGCACGGACGGAGGACGTTTTATAGTCCACTTCTATCTCCACTGTATCTATTACCTATGACCTCATCATGACGTCATCTCAAGCTCAGGTCTCCTCCTAGAGACCTGTACCTAGGTACAGATTCAAGACAGATAGTCGTGCAACAGACAGACTTAGGACGTGCACGGACAGAGAATGATTACCTCATCATTCTTTAATCATGGGACAGACAGATTCGTGCACGGACGGAGGGCGTTTTATAGTCCCCACCTTCATCATGACCTCATCATGACGTCATCTCAAGCTCAGGTCTCCTCCTAGAGACCTGTACCCAGGTACAGATTCAAGACAGATAGTCGTGCAATAGACAGACTTAGGACGTGCACGGACAGAGGGCCTTTTTCAATCCCTTTTATAATGATTACCTCATCATGCTGTAATCATGGGACAGACAGATTCCTCGTGCCACAGACAGATTTAGGACGTGCACGGACGGAGGGCGTTTTATAGTCCTCCACCTTCGGTGGAGACAATTACATGTTACAAGTTAAGCGATTGGTGCGTGATCTGTCATCCCTTTGATTGGCCGGTTCAGGTGGTGATGTAATGGTATTAGCTTGCTCCACTCACACACAAGTAGGCCATGGCCTATTGTGCTTAACACACACGTTTGCTCTCAACCAAGTGCTGGTCTAGTTTCAGTCTGTTTTTACTCGGACCAAGGGACTTGTTGGAACTCTTCCCCCATCGAATCCACTTAAATCCAAAACAATGATTTTATTATTATTATATCTCAACTGTAGTTACATACATACTGGATAATTCTTTTTTCCGTTTTCAGTTCCACTTTATTTACAATAAAGTGGAAATGCAAGCTAACATGCAATGGAAAAAAGTCTAGGTTTATCTAGTATCAGTATTATAATCAATGATTAAATTGAGGAATGAATTTAAAAAAAAAAAGAAATTTCACAAACTGGTTTTACTGCAGGCCATTAGAAATACTAAGATACATTTGAGGGACATCATATATACTTTATATATTCAAAGTCAATACAATACTTGCAGTGTTTCAGTTCAAGATTGTTTTCTTTGCCTCTTAAGACAATAAATCTTGGTAGTCTTGGTATTGACTCAGTCATGCCTCCTGTCACACTGATTAACTTGCTTTGGATGAAGTTGACTACAACACAATTGCAATTGCCACATCTAGCCTATAACACACACACACACACACACACACACACACACACACACACACACACACACACACACACACACACACACACACACACACACACACACACACACACACACACGTAATGAAAAAGAACTGCAGTAGCAGTTGTTGTTATAAAAGCTAATAATAACACATAGTAAATCAGAAAATGCATAACAGTTGCAACAATAATAATAAAAACATGATAAAATCTATAATTGGGTCTTCAGGATCAATGTCTGGCAGTAACTAATTAAATATTACATATTACTGTAATATTACCTTTTTCAGCAAAAGTAAACTATTAAAGATATTGCTCTGCCAAAACATGCCTCATTACTTATTACTTTTGAACTTGTTGCATGTGAAAATACAATAGATTTACAAACAGATAACAACAGAGATGCACTGAAGCTTGTAGATCCTAATCCACCGCAGCATTCTGTGCACAGAGCAAGTTGTCACAGATGTCGCAAGTTGTCACTAAACAGATTGTGTTGTAAATCTCTATTCCGTTGTGGCTGAGAAGGGGACTTAGGAAAGTAATATTGTAATAAGTAATTATTATTTGATTAATTGATTCTAGTAATAAGTAAAGTAATTACTTTTTTAAGTGGTAAAGTAAGATATTACTCTCCTAAGTAATATTGCCCGACACTGTTTAGGAGTGATTTAAAACGAGGAACTGAGGCGGCAGGCCTGATCTCCAGTGGCAGGACACTCCACAGTGGGACTGCAAAGGCCCGGTCATCTGGTCAGCTGTAGTTTTTTTTTTTGTGACCTGTTTTTGTGAGAAGAGACTTGCCCGAGGATCTCAACTCACAGGCTGGCTCATAGGGGTCAAGTAGGTCCGAGATATAGGACATATCGATGGTGCAATGGTGCATGGACGGTGTTAAAGCACTCTATGTACTTGTTCACCTGCTGTTCACCAGAGGGACGGACCTTCAGTGCCATGCATTGACAATGGTAGTTGACACACTGACACACTCATACATGCACACACACACACACACACACACACACACACACACACACACACACACACACACACACACACACACACACACACAGGCATGCGCATGATGCTGTACATGTATTCCCCTTATGTTTCATGTATTCTGCAATGCATTGAGATTTAATCGATTTAACATGAATAGAATGGGGATTTGACGGGCTGTCAAATCCCCCTGCTGCGCGTTATAGTGTGGATAATTTTACAGTCTTTCCTTCAGACTACAGCGTGGACATCAACCACCTCCATCAGCTGTAAATGCTGTTGTCACTCATGGTGATGCAAATAACGGACAAGACAGGATAATGTGATGCTCACTTGCAGGCCTGAGAGTCAAATTGATTTTGTCAGCTGTTTGTGGTGTATTGGATTTCCAGAGAATGGGAGGCATGGAAGACATGGGTATCCTTCCTGCATCCTGAGTTATCTCATCATACTTGGGTTTGTGGTCAGTCAGACTGTCTGGCAGCCTAGATATCTATTGGACTTTAGTTTTGTTGTGATATATATATATATATATTAGGGGTGTTGAATGATTAAAATTTTTAATCAAATTAATCACACCTTCAAAATTAATTTAATCACGATTAATCACCATTCTGACTATTTCGGACAATATGCCATGTTTTCCTGTGTATTGTTGCGGAAATGGAAAGACAGCAGGGCTATTCAACTAAATTGTTCAGGAGTCCGCATTGCCAAAAACCCAAAGGGCCCGTGTACACACACAGCCCCATTTTTCACATATTTCACTTTTAAAATGCTCCATTTATAAGAAAAGTGCAATGTGCATCTGGTCTTTCTAACATGCATCATATTTGAACCAAATCAAAATACACGTTTATAGTGCAGCTTATGAAAAAGTTGTTCATATCTGCACAACAGCAGCAAATCACAACATCTAAGGCACACTTATTGTGCTCTCTCTTTAATTCTCAAAAGGCTTGCAACAGGGGACAGGACTAGCCTACACACAGGCAACTAATGACAGTGATGGCACATCTTTGACTGGCCAGTGGCCATACATTAGGGCCCACCATGTTCATTTCATCAAGACAGACAAATACAAATATTCACTAATGCAAAGGTAAACAGGGAATAGGGAGGTTAACAGGGAAAGAAATAGGCTCTACCTCCTGCAGCCAGCATGCACTCGACTCTACATCATCTCTGGGTGTTTTTTTTTTCTTTTCTTGACAATAATCCATGCAACAGTGGCGTCTCTTACCATCGGATTATTTTGCGACAGCATTGACTTGGTTACAGAGCAAATACGTCTGCCTGCGCTCCCTATGGAGTTTCAATTTAGCCATTATTTCTCGGTCCACTCGTTATTAAACTGGCGATTTTCTGAATCAACTTTTCTTCTCAGTTTCGATGGCGACGCGGTTAAACAAACACATCACAATAGTTGGGAGTGATCCGAAAGAGCTGCTGTTTGTTTACATCTGACTTCACGTGCAGGAAGTGGAGCTCCTCTGATTCTCCGGTGGGAAGCACCACTACAAGACTAGTGGCAGACTAGCGACATTGAGGGGTCACAGAACAGAGCGTGCGCTGCTATTCAGTTAGCTGTACTCATGCTCAGTGGAAATGAAGAGCAGCCGCCATTAGACCATTCCATGGAAGTGAACGGAGATGTGCTGAACATGTCAGGCCACCAGTTTAGTAGCCCTGATCTACTCGCTCGAGCCCATAGACTCCAATGCATTCCGCAACTTTGTCCCTATTTGTTGTCCCCCTTTAATAGAGTCGCCAGCGAGTGGAATCACATCCGAGACAGAGCATGCACACGCACGAGCGTGCGCACGCGCGTGCATGTGCGTTAATTGCGTTAAAAAATTTAACGCAAATAACGTAGAAATTTAATCAACGCCGTTAACGCGTTAAAAACGAACACCATTAATATATATATATATATATATATATATATATATATATATATATATATATATATATATATATATATGTATATATATAAACACAGTAGGTTTGGGGCATTAATATAAAACGGGGCAACATCCAAATTTGTCCAAATATTTTCTGATGGGATGTTTCAGTAGAATCATGTTACATACCGATGTATTCTTCTTGTCTTCTTTTTTATACTGTCTAGACCTGTGGCCATCAGCCACAAGCCCTGCCTATTATGGCATACCTGTTGTCATAGCACCCGTTTTAACCATGTGTCCCTATTGTGGCCCATATAATGGAGATCTTTCTATCTGTCTACACTTGCACATAACCGGGTGAATGTGTACAGGACTCATGGGTCCAATTAATCCTGGATTTTTGTTGTGTCGCTTTCGCTGTGTCACTTAATACCCTCATATGGCAGGACAAACATGCAACACTATGCTGCGATGCCTCTATTAACATTAAAACCACCTCATTTGGCAGAATTGTGGTCTAATCAGAGTTAGCAGCCAAGACACAAAGCAGCCTGTTTTAAAGACACCGTGAGGTCAATTTAAAAGCATCGCCACCATTAGCGCAGGGACATTGAAAACATAATCTTCGCACCTGGACGTTTGCTGGCCTGGTGGAGTTAATTACTTGAATCCTAGGTGATGGTGGACAGAGATGGATACATCTGTGCATCCTGTCTCAAGGCCATAACAGTTTTTATTGTGACTGACAAAACATGGTGCACATTCACATAACTCAGAAACTCATAGGCTACACTTTGTGTATGATCAATACAAAGTGAGTGTTGGCCATGGCCTACTTGTGCAATGCACAAGTTTGTACTCGACAGTGGGCAGTTACAGTACAGTGCACTACGGTGACGGTTGTCTGCTGCTATTTAACAATAACGGATGAAAGTCTGCAAAAGCTGACAGTCTGTCGGCCTGTCAATCCGTCAGTCAGTCCATCTGTCACATCACCATATGACGGTCAGTCCGTCACATCTTGTGACACGTCACACCACCACCATATATGGCTTCTTCTTCTTCTTTGTGTCTACCAGTGCTTAATGGATATTATCATCAGATGACATTATAAGAAAACTTTACCGTTACACTGGTAGAACTGTACTATAATTTGTCATTTATGACGCCAAACTGAGAGAACAGATACAGCATACACTTTTTACCAGGCATGCAGTACAACCGTCTACATTTTTCAAACCCTGCATGTGTTGCTGACGGTCCAAAGCACTATGACATTGCAGAAGCTCATATCATTACACTGTTTTAAAGCAATTGAGTGTTTATGCGTAGAGGCATAATGATGTGCATATCTGTAGTGTAAACAATGCTTTGGTCCTTGATGGCTTTTTACTTTTTTTAATAATGTCAGAGGCCTCATCTGTACTAATATTTATGCGTGCCTATTTGCACTGATGTTCTCTCTGGATTTTTAATCTCATTGAGACTAAACCTGGTTAAACAGATATTCAATAGTAAATAAACAAAAGCGGCACGAATTAAAAGGCAATGAACTTGGTATTTGGCACAACAAATTGTTTCTGATTACAAAACGGCACCTCCTGATCTCTCCCGCCACACCTTTTTGCTCTTACGTGTGTATGTGTGTGTGTCTGTGTCTCAGGGACTGAGTGCCTAGTGTGTCACCATGAAGTTTAACCTGTTCAAGAAGAAGCCGGAGGCCATGGTGGCTGCAGAGCCCACCGGGGCCACCACCGTGACCATGGCCCCCGCCCCCGCAGTCGTCTCCACCGTCGTGGCTGACACCGGCCCTGCCCCCAGCGGCAACAACACGGAGATCAGCAAGAATGACATGTTTGAAGAGATCAAAGCAAAGTTCTTGAATGAAATTGATAAAATCCCACGTGAGTTGAGTCACGATAATAATCTCGCCTGCTCCCACCCGTTTTTCACACTCGCAAGAGGGCACTGATCAAATGTTTAATGAAGGCTGCCAGTGTGGGCTGTTTGACGTCAGTGGTGGTTTCTATGTTCCATAGTGCCTCCGTGGGCTCTCATTGCCATCGCCGTGGTGGCGGCCCTGCTCATCCTCACCTGCTGCTTCTGCATCATCAAGAAATGCTGCTGCAAGAAGAAGAAGAACAAGAAAGGAAAGAAGGGAAAGGACGGCTTCAACATGAAGAACATGCAGGGCGAGGTACGAGTGCCTCGACTTTCACACACACTCACCCGCAGGCAGCACCTGAGGGGCTGCATCTCAGGGTAACAGTCAAGATGTTCTGGTGATTTTCTTTTCCTTGTGTTATTACGCTACAACCTCTTTGTGCATAATATGTCAATGTGCCTTTGAATGATCTGAATTCTTTTGAATTGTGATGTGTTTTTTTTTCTGCTAACATTCTTTGGTCTTTCACCAGCAGCTCTTTCTGTTTCTGTAGGCCAGACTTTGAAGGACACAAAGGAGAGCTCTCTTCCCATTCATTTTTCTTGATGTTGTTCTGGTGGTCATTTCGATTTCAAAAGTGTGTGACGTACTCCATTGTGGTATAGGCGGTGAAAAATGGCACACGCTCTTATATAAGGTGGGCAGGGGGTAATGGGTACTAAGGGGCATGTGGAAAATGACCGGGTCTTGTCCCTTGGTGTGATGACGATTAGATATACTGCAACCTCCAGGGAGGACGACAGATAAACCGCAAGTGCAAGACCCACAGACACTTTAGAAATGAAGACAGACCCCTGCAAAAAAAAGAAAAAGAAAAACGGGGGATAAACCTTTAGAAATGATTAATTCCTTATTTAATACATTGGCATGGCCCATGGAGATTTTCCTCCACACCAATGACAGTTAATTAAAACAACCAATTAATTGTGTCCGCAATGTGAGTAACTGTCCCTGGCTGGACACGTGACAGGGTGTAATTTCTCAGCCCCAGAAAATGAGTGTGTCATTTCTCATTCCGTTTGTGGTGCTGGTGGTGTAAGTGGTGTTTACTGGTGGTGGTGGTGGTGATGCTGACTGCCTTTTTTTTGTAGCGTGTTTAGTCCTCGTGTCTTGTGAGTTGAACCTCTCCCTCTCTCTGCTCTCCTCCTTTTTCCGCTTTTGTGTCCGTCTTGTGTGTGCCTCGTGTTTCTTGACTGTGGTGGACCCTGTAATCCATACGGTAGGTGGATAGCTCACAACTGAAGCATCTCTTGCCACTGGGCGGAGAAGGGTTTCATGGAATGAAAAGTCGTAGCTTCCTTTACTTTTCCCCCCACAATCTTTTTTTTTTTTTATAATTTTGGTTATGACAGCTTGAGAATGTTAACAATTGGAAAGCTATGATGATGTGCTCCATAAACCCCAAGAGAGGAGAGTCCTAACCATCTAACACATTGTTCCTGTGACAATGTATCTCTGTATATGTAAACTCACACCAATATTAAACGTATTGGATCGAGACGTGATATGCAAGACACGTTTTAACACGATTAACCTATGCATGTGGTAAACTAAAAAGGGCATGGTTGGTTGTTTGGGAGACAGTGGAACGCAAAAAATAACAAAGCTGCATGAAAAGAAAAAGGAAATGTTTTTTTTTTGTTTTTTTATTGCACCAGAATTGTTATACCCAAGGCTGGCCTTAGATGAAGCAGGAGCAGTGAGCAAAACCTGACTGGCTTGAAAAGTATTACACAAACACTACAATTACCTTGGAAATAGTGACTGCGATAATTCTTACAAAAAAGGTTGCTGTGCCCTTTAATCATGAACCATTTACTGTAATAATGGTGAGCTGAGTGGTGGCTGCAAATTCAATCTTATTACATAAGTATACAGGGCCCTTTTTGCAGTAAATAGTTCTGGATATTATCTTATCTAAAAATGTTCCAGTGAATTAAAACATAAATTGAACTCCAGTTGGAAATAAATAAAATACATGGTCGGGTCACTGTCTTGCCCTGAGAAGTATGTCTTATTTTCCTATCATTCTATTGGCATTGGCTGTTGTTAGCTAGTTCCTTTTAAGGGTCCTCAGTCCATTTACACATGTTCATTCTGCGAAATCAAAGAATGAATAACAATCTTTCGCCTAACATGATCAATATTACTATTAACACAATGACAAAACAAAACAAAAACAAGGTGTAATCAGATTTCATTGAAAAAGGATCACATTTCTTCTCCCTCTTGGTGGAACTAGCATGCAATACCTCCACTGTCTCTGGCTGACTCTGTCACTGAACGGCACAAGCATGTTTGAAGGAGCTACCAAATGGGGAATAAATACATAAATAAAAGAACACACAGTGAAGACAGGAGATGTACTAAAACAATTATTAAAGGGCCCTTTTTCAACTGGAGCTTTTCCCCCTTATGTTTCAGACACATGGAATACCGGTACAGAGTCACACAGACTCTCCACAAGGAGGGGAAGTGCACTGGAGGTGTGACTTTGTAGTCTAGGAAGGAACTTCCTGGATGTTCATGACCTCATGAACATCCATTCATGACCTCATGAACATCCATTCATGACTAAAATATAAAAAAATATATATATTACACACACACACACACACACAACCTCCAAGAAAGTGTTCCATGTGTCCTGAACATCATTAAAATAAGCTCTGGTTGCAAAAGGGGTTGAACTGGCCACTCGATGAATCTCAAAGCTACCGCATATACCTGGTCAGTCTGAATCACACGACACGGCCATCAGGTGGCCCAGGTGCCGCTCTACATAAACTCCTGGAGACCCAGTGTCTGTGGCATGCTGTTATGGGGCACTCCCATCTCCTGGATCAGCCCTGCCTTTGACACGCCCCGTGTTGTTGTCATCTTCACACCACAGAAACACCAGGATGACGACGACGAGGAGGGAGAGACCGGACTGACGGAGGAGGAGAAGGAGGAAGAGGAGAAGGAGGAGGAGAAACTAGGAAAGCTGCAATATTCAATAGAATATGACTTTGATAACACAAAGGTTGGTACTTGTCTTTTCATATCTCTTTTTTTTCCCCCTCTGCATTTTTGAGGTGCACCAGCCCCTCTTATATTCAGATTAAAGGTATAGTTCTTAGATATAGTTCTTTTCTTAACACAGACATTAAATGTCATTGACACAATGAATAGAGAATTTACATCACATGTGGATGAAGAAAGCGGCTATTTTGTCTAACCCAAACATTAAATGCCATTGACAATGAATGGATGATGATGATGTATGATGATACATAATCACCAGGCAGCATCACTTCATTTTTTCATATTTATATTGTTAGAAATGAACATTAACGTAATCTTTATGCACTACATCAGTGGGGGAAACGATCACAACCAGGTGAAGTGAGTGTTGTATTTTAGCTTGATGATGATGATGTGTAGACCCACATGAACTCCCATGACAGTAACCACAGTAACAGTGTTGCTATTATGATTAATAGACACCAAAACACACAAAGTCACACTGGAGCAATACAGGGAATTGTTTAGCTCTACAATATTCAGTAACTCTATCATCATTGCAGTGGATTTGAGGCTGAATCATTTATGAGGCTCAATCATTTAAGAGGATTGTTTGTTGCATGCTTGCTAAAAAAAATCTAGTATAGCTATAATCATTATTATAGTTACAAGAATTGCTTGCATGCCATGGAAAGGAGAGAAATGAAAGTTAGCCACAGCGAGACAGAATACATGTGTGTGAGTGAGAGGGAGCCAAGTGGAACAGTGAGGTTTCAGGCAGTAAATGAGAAGATGGAGGACTTTAAGTACCTCCAGGGTAAACATTTCAGAGCAATGGAGAGTGGAAAAGAGGTGAAGAGGTGCAAGCAGGCTGGAATCGGTGGAGAAAAGCATCAGGTGTGGTGTGTGATGGGGAAGTATCAGCAAGAATAAAAGGGAAGGCGAACAAGACGTTGGTGAGACCAACTGTGGTGTATGGTTTAGACGGTCCCACTGAAGGAACTTAGGACAGGAAGCAAGACGGCAAGGTCTTTTCTTTACCAAGAGGGCGATTGGCAGGCAATTTGAAACATTAAAGGGGTACTCCACTTTCAAAAAAACTTTTAGTCATTTTATGGTCTACTCAGTCTCATGTGAACACACCAGACAGTTTATAAGTTACTCCTTTCAGTATTTAGATATTTAATGTTCATTTTAGCGCCTCCAGCTCCTTCCCATAGAAACCCATTATAACTTAAAACACCATTTTAACCATGACAGATTATTCGAAAACAACCATTTTTTTCCTGGTGACTGATATTGTCCTCGGAATACGTGAGAGGACCGTGGAATTTCATTTACAGTTTTTATTTTTAAAATATTGTTTTATTCATTTGGGTAGGCCTGCCCAAATATGGAGGCGGCTACATTTTCCAAAACAATATTTTAAAAATAAATAAAAACTGTTAATGAAATTCCACGGTCCTCTCACGTATTCCGAGGACAATATCAATCACCAGAAAAAAGATTGGTTGTTTTCGAATAATCTGTCATGGTTAAAATGGAGTTTTAAGTTAAAATGGGTTTCTATGGGAAGGAGCTAGAGGCGCTAAAATGAACATCAAATATCTAAATACTGAAAGGAGTAACTTATAAACTGTCTAGTGTGTTCACATGAGACTGAGTGGACCATAAAATGACAAAGTTTTTTTGAAAGTGGAATACCCCTTTAAGTATCCAAGACACCCTTATGCAGTTAGGTAGTGTCGGTAGACATCAAGGTAGCATCTATTTGCTATAAGCAACATCTAAATAACATTTTTAGCATTTTTTATTAATGCAAATGTGTATCTCTGCATAATATGTGAGCAATGTGTATACATAGTACTGTTAAAGCGTCTGGCCAAAAATGGTTCACAAGATACAAGGTAAATGATGACTTGTGCTATGGGGTGACAGTCTGAAGAGGTATGATCAGAATGTGGTCTTATTCCACTCAAATAAAAAGTGATTGAGTGGCTTATGTTGTCAGATGATATTGTATAGCCTCACCAATGTGTGGAGTTCCTTGGGCAGAAGTGTGATGACGAGTGAGGTGAATCAACCCATAAAATGTGTTTGGTCACTGATAAACGTCTCCATTGACCTCTGCATTTCTTTTGCTATAGCTCACAGTCGGCATCCTTCAAGCGGCAGAGCTAATCTCCATGGATTCAGGCGGAACCTCTGATCCTTACGTTAGGGTCTACATCCTTCCGGACAAGAAGAAGAAGTTTGATACCAAGGTCCACAAGAAAACGCTGAACCCAGTTTTCAATGAGACATTTGTATTCAAGGTAGGTCCCTTGTATAGCCGGAAAATGACAAGCTTATTGTGCTGTAGAGACACAATAGAAATAACACAGTGTCTCACTGAGGAAATGTTTGCCCGGTAGTAAATAAAGTGACTAAAGGAGGGTGTGTTTTTAAAGGAGGGTGCATTTTTAAATGAGGGTGTTTTTTTTTGTACAATCAATCTCACATGCCATTCATCAAAGTTGGCATACCTGCCTTCATCTATACGTATCACGGCTGTAGCTCATTTCGCGTGTTCGAGTGTTTTGACTTAGTGTCACATGGTGTAATAGAACACGACGCCCATTTCACGCCAAGACACCTTATAAGGTGCAGGAAATATCTAAACTCGGCCGAAAAACATCATATCGTATACCGGTAACCTGTAAAATGCATAGATCCAAGCTTACAATGCTGATCCCTATGAACTTAGATCAGCTCATAACGCTACACTAGTGAATTTATTATTCAAGTTCAACCTCAAGACTATCGGCAAGGATATTATAAAGCGCCCTATCTATTGATCAGTTGCTCACTCATCTTAATTTGCAGAGGTAAAAAAAGATCAGATATTTCTTGTCAGAGCTGCATTGATTAACGAGGGGAAGTCTATCGTCTGGATTAGGCTACCACCATTTAACACTGTCAGTGTTGTCTGAGGAATCGATTTGTTCTGGAGTCTGGACACGTAGCTATTTCAACCACATACTTCATCATTAGAGGTAAGTTGGCTATAAGCCTACTAGTACGAATTGCGTTAAAATGATTCGCGGGATATTTGTAGTGAGTTGCCACAATAGCGAGCAGGGCCGCTCGGTGCCGAGCCATGCCTTTTATGATGAGATCAATCTACGGTAGTAGTTGGACTTGAAAATGGCCATAGTTTGCACTTAAAGTCACAGTGAAAAAATAAATACGACACGCCAAATGTGGGAATGGTCACACATCTCGGTACTCTCAAAAGATGAGCATAAATCGCCTGTCTTTTTTGCTGCAAATACATAGAGATACACTGTATGTCATGAACCACATGAACCCTTGGGTCCCTTATTCTGGAGCAAACATTCAGTGATTTTTTTTTTACAAGGGGAAAAAAGGGGGAGACCTGGTTATAGGAGGGTACCTAGTTATATTTCCCGGGGTACCCCCGGCAAATAAATAAGTGGTTATTTGTGAAAAGCCACTGCCTGCCAGCCTGTCTCTCTTGACGTGCGGACATGATGGAACCACCACCACACCCTGTCTGCTTTCTCCCGGCTGCTGTGTATCCAGTATCCACTAGACCCATCCTCTCTAATGAGGTCCTCTGAGACTCCAGATGCAGCTTTGGGTCAGAATGGAGGCAGTGTTTATCTGACAACTGGTACCAGCAGAATGAGTCCTTTTCACTGTTCTCTCCCAAGCGACCCTAGAGATACACCACTCATGGCTTTTTATTTTTTTTTATACCAAATTCATTTCAGTTACTTCTTATTTTGCACGTCATGTCTCTTTTGTGTATCCACTGAGAGGATATTTTTATTCCAAGAGCACAATTGAGCTATTTTTTTCATCATTCATGGAACGACATAGGTAATCTTTTTAATGCAGAATGCATCAAATATCCTCTTTCTAATGTTAAACATCACAAATTTTTCAAGTGATTCTGAATTATTAATGTCTGTGTTCATCACATCATCATAGGTCGCCTATGAGGAACTGGGTGGGAAGGTATTGGTGATGTCTGTTTATGACTACGACCGATTCTCCAAACACGACATTATTGGAGAGGTGAAGATCCCAATGAACTCCATTGACCTCGGAAAACCCATAGAAGAATGGAAGGATCTGGAGAGTGCAGACCAAGAAGAGGTGCTACAATCTCACAACACATCACAATGTTATTCCAATGGTCAATTTATTGACTTTAATTAATAATTTAAACATTGCTTCTATTTTCTTGACCTGGCACTCGCTTACCCGTCTTTATATATATGACAAACATGATTTTTGATATCTCAAAGCAGTTTAATGTTCATTAGCGGTATTGCCATTTTCTAATGAACATTTTCGCATGTTTTTGTCCCTGTCTACCTGCGTCCGACTTCTCAATTTTAGCCAGAGAAGCTCGGAGATATCTGCATCTCCCTTCGATATGTGCCAACGGCTGGCAAACTCACTGTCTGCATTTTGGAGGCCAAGAACCTAAAGAAAATGGATGCCTGTGGATTGTCTGGTACAGAAATGCAATACTTCAAATCCCAGATTTTGTTTGTTTCAATGTGCATCCCATTACCAAGGACAGATATGCATTTGTGTGTACCGTATTTAGAGGGGAATTCCACCCATTTTCCAAAAAATCCTGAGAAGATACAAATGTGAACCAAATGGACAGACCCTAGCGTGTCTGTCCATTTGGTTCCATTTGTACCATCTCAGGAAAATGAAAGGTCTTAAAGGATTTTCTTTCTGAAAGAAAGAAAAATCATTAATATGGTGAAACACAACTTAATGATGTCATCAAGTTGTGTTTGACCATGTTACTGATTTTTTCAGACCTCCATTTCTAGGAAACACAGAATGGGGGGACCTTTTTATCATGTCCACACAACATCTCTACATCTCTCTGCCGGTGATGACATAGTAGAATCTTGAAAATGGGTGGAGTTCCCCTTTAAGTTTATTTGAGCTCAAGTTGATCTCTACGATGAATGGATTATCAAACTTCTGAATGATAATTGACTTGGACCGCAGATCCTTATGTGAAGATCCAGCTCCTGCAGGGAGGTAAGCGTCTGAAGAAGAAGAAGACCACCGTGAAGAAGAACACACTGAATCCATACTACAATGAATCCTTCAGCTTTGAAATCCCCCTGGATCAGATGCAGGTAAATCCCATCCTTTGGAAAACGGGAAATATCCACGCACTCTTATATAACGTTTATGTTTCTTTGTGTCATAAAAACACAGCAGAGAAACTAGCGTGAGTCTGTCTGACAGAGAAGACATAATAGACTTGGCAAATTACAGTTGGGTCTTTTTTTGTGAAATCGATGCATTCAGTTCATACAGTGTAATCCATTTCATATTCAACATTAAAACATTTTCTCATGTTTTACAATTCTAGATTTTCTTCACAAGTGCCATAGATTCCAAACTGTTCAATAATAATAAAAACCAATCTAATAAAAGCTCTTCCTTCTTACCTTTTCTGATACTCTGTATTTACAAAATGGATCCAATAAGCCTCTTAATGAAGCAGAATACAGACTATATCTCCTATTTGTCGTCCCATGAACTTCTAAACCTTGGAATCTCTCATCTCTATATTTATATTGTTTAAATATTTCTTGAGAGGTAACAGTTGTGAACTGATCATACATGCTTTCCACCACAATGAGGATAGAGGAACATTGAGGATTTTACTGTCAAAGAGCCCAATGTGCTGTTGGCTCTCTTCGTTCCATCCTTTTCTACTAGCTTCTCTGCACATATTTGGCCTTGAGAATCATACTGTACCGCTAATGCTTTGAAAAGGGAAGAATGTTTGAATTTCTCTTTTGTGCTCTCTCAAGAAAATACTGGTGGCGGTGACGGTGTTCGACTACGACAAGATCGGAAAGAATGACGCCATCGGGAAGATCTTTGTGGGCAGCAAGGCATCTGGCTTGGGTCTGAAGCACTGGTCCGATATGATGGCCAACCCGCGCCGCCCCATCGCCCAGTGGCATCCATTACAGCCCGAAGAGGATATCGATGGCGAGCTGGCAAAGCTGGCTGCTTCTGGCAAGAAGTAACTAACTTCACCAAAACTAACTAACCGACTAACTAACTCAGAACCCCAACCCTTACATGTACTGCATGAAAACCCACCACTTGGCTATGGGTCGTGACCTCTCTGGTCCTCTGATCAGCAAAAAAAAGAGCTTGTAGAATATAAGCCAAAAAAAGAAGAAAAAAGAGAGAGACAAACATGAATAGTACTTTTTACAGCACCGCCACATTTCACACAATAACATAAGCAAGACTGAATGACTGGGTGACTGCTCTTGTGGAAGGGAAACTTTTGGAGTGTTGGTTTCAGTTGAACTTGCCTTTAAGAAACAGATTCTCAGGTGGCTGACATGTGATGACAGGATAAGTGGAAGCAGTGCAGGAAATCAAGCTTTGTTTAGTTTTTAGAGCATTATGCATGCTTTACTTAGTGTCCCACTGCTCTCCATACACCGTGCCCAATATTATAGCTTGCTAATAAGTGTGCTATAACTTTCAGTAGAAAGTGATGTAGTATTGGGCTATTTCTTGCATAAAATCTGTATTCAATAAATTAATATAAAAAATGAGATTGAAGTTAATGCAGGGATCCAGTTTAGTGTTTTTAAAGATGCCCAGGAGATTGCCTTCATTTGAACAACTCTGTTACAGTATATTCCCCTTTGAGAAGAAGCGTATAATAGTATATGGCAGGGAAAGCATAGTTCTCTCAGTTTTATTTTATTTATTGCCAATTATTTGTCAGTTTCTCAGCCTGTGATGCCATGATGGCACGTCTGTATTTGCTCCATGTCTTCAGATAGACCCATGTTGAGACCAGTGTATGTAAGGTGCCTTTCCTAATATGACACATTGTGAAATACAGTAGGCACAGAGTTTGGTTGTTTTATTGGTAATTCAGAGCACTGCAATTTATCTACGCAATGTGATAATTAATACTCCATTGTACTGCCGCGTCACAAAATATACAATCTACAAGCTCAGACAGAACATGCCGCAGATCTGTGACCGTTGTGCACTTGTAGAAAGTATAAACCAGGCTTAAAACAGTTGCGTCTCAGTGAGTTTGTAGTCTGAACTAGCCTTTAGTGTGGACAGATTTTAACTGGGTAAACCTCATCCTAACAGGGACACTATGAATGTCATACATCAAGATATATGTATGGCATCTATCTTGAGCTTTGCTTGACACTTGGATGTAAAACCTTACGTATCGATAGATGAGTAAGGATGATGGAAGGCTTAACAAAATGTTGTTTCAAATAATTATAATTTTGTTATGTTTTGGTATATTTCTTTTGATATCCATTGAACCGATCTGCTCATCGTGAGTCGATATCAGCATCTACTCGTGTCATTACACACTTTACAACTTGAATCAGCTGATATTTGCTGGTGAAACAACAAAGTGGGGATTTCTGTGAAAGGGATGATTTTTATAGAGAACTGCATATAATTTGAAATGTTAAGATGTAGTTCTTGCACTTTCTAATGGTGTATTAAATCAATGCAACAGGTGGGTTTGTACAATCTGGGCTTGACATACTATGAAATCTTGTTGACCACCACACATAATGTGTACAGTAGGCATATATACAGACGCACTGTATATTTACGATGCCATTTGCTTGAAACAAATGGAGCTGCAAAAAAATAAAGAAAATATATATTTAAAAAATACAAGCATGTATCATGCTTTGCTGTATTTCATGTTGTTTGGATTGCTTACCATTCACTCATTGGCCATAATGCTGTCTGTACCTGAACCCAAAGTACTGCAATATTGCAGTCTTTTCAACCCAGAAACATTGTATTAGTTTGATGTGCAGAGGCTGTGGTTATTGTTACTGGAGTTGAAAGTGGTTTTGCACATAGACGCTGATCGGTGCGATTCCGATCGGCACCTTTTGCCTCTGAGCTCCGTCTCACTTTTCCTCTTTTCCTTCTCAACCTTGTACATCAGTCAGATTTGTTAATAGCGCTGCATGTAACTACAGAACTGTAAATAGCAGCATGTTTTAAAGAGGAACCATAATTAAATTGTGTATTTGTGTTTGTGTTCTCTGTCACTTTGATAATAAAATGGAAGAAAACAAATATGCACTGACTTGCAATGTTTATGTATTTTTCACTGAATGACTAGTATGAGACTTGAATATATGTTTAAATCTATTTTTGATTTTGCAGGCTCTTTTCAAGCCTGGAATTATGTCAGGGTGGCTTTTTTAAATCTTTCCAGTTAGTTTGCATGCTTGTTTGATCATGTTTGTCAACATTTGTGTGTGTCCATTGAGGTCTGTCAGTATACAGTATGTCTGGGCTACAAGTCATGCAATTGCCAGTAATTTATGTTTGTACTTGTGTTGGAATGTGTTGGTCGTTGGAAATCAGTACAAATATATATGTACACTGTGTATTACAAAAAGGAGTGTTTATTAGCTCTTTGGTTTTATATTGATGTATACCGTAAGTGTTTCCTTCATTAACTCCTGCCAAATGGGTTTCAAGTTATTTACAGTAGGCTACATATTGACTTTCTCCAAGCATGGACTTGTAGCCATTGATATTTCGTTTACCCTCTTATATAAATGCAATCTGGCCGGGCCAACCCCACTTATAGATTTCAGCTATATCTATCACAAAATGAACATATTAAAAGTAAGCAAAACCAACATATTTGTTTATAAATCCGAAGTCTGCTCTTCACAGTAGGATTTGTTAAAGATCCAAATAAAATGTTAAAATGGAGAAAAGTTCTATCCCTTTAATCAAGCTGAATTTAACTTGATTGAAGTCAAATTCAGTTCACAGTTGTAATTTTTCCACTTTCAAAAGAGTTTATTTGCAACGTGTATGAAGGTTAATGCTTCAAAGGCTATGTCAGTCTATGCTATACTGTATATTACCTCTCTAACGTGCAGGCTCGTACAAAACATAGTCACAATAGCCTGGGAATACGTTATCTTATTTAGATCAGGTATGGTTTCAAATGTATAGTACATAGTGAGACTTTTTTTTTCTATGACGCAGCATTTATTTGACTTTTTCCCAAGGTCATTCTATATATATTGCGCTTTTTTTCTGACAATATGAGCTGCCATGACATTCTGTTCACTTTCCATTGAGTGTATCTGCAAAAGGACCAATAGAACCTGTGTTTATATTATTATTATTATTATTATTATTACTGTTTCCTTTGTGAACTAGACAGTGTGACTCTGAGTGGGTCATTTGTCACGTTACTGCAATGCAGGCAACAAAATCCCGGTCTTCCTTTCTGTCTTGAGCAGTGAATGGGGCAGAACTAAACACCACTACTAGGGAAAAAAATCTCAATGCAATATTACTCAATTTAATCCTTCAATAATGGTTCCTCTTTAAGGCTAATTCATACTTTGTGGTATGGTTGTATCGCAATCAATGCATTATTCTCAACTGGAAATGTAATGTGTCAACAACACGACAAAGTATAAATTAGGCTTTTGTCATAGACCACTGTAGTGGACATGACCATCATACAGAACTTCCAAAGAGCCACCCCTCCCCTTCCCAACTCAACTCCTTATTCCTTCACTTATCCAGCAACATGGGCAAAGGAATGTTTGTGTCTTGTTGTAGAGGTGTGTGTGTATGTGTGTGTTGATAGTTGTGCCTTTTTTGTGAATTGCATGTTTTATTTCCATACAAAGAATATGTTTTCCAGTAAAGAAACCGAAAAGAAACAAAAAAAGAGCAAAAAACAGACTCAATCACTTGTAATCATACACACTCTATATGTAGCCAAAATATGGAATGTCTTCGAGACATATCTGTATGTTATCAAGTAACCATAGACAATAAAGACCTTTTAAGTAGATTTGTCTTTTGTGTTATGTAAATGGCTGCATGGACTTCAGTCACGCAACCCAACTAGTGGTTATTGTCCCATCAATATTTATAGTGACCTCAAACCATTCCTGAAGGGAAATTCAACATGCAAATCGATCTTAAAATAGAGCATGAGTGAAATACCGAAACTGGAAATAAAATACATTTAATCAAAATTAAATAGACATTTTTACACTGTAGAGGGTGACACAGCCATGGTACAGTACAGTAATGTTGAATGCAGTACAAGCTTTACCAGTTAGTGACATGTGGTGGCACTGTTACAACATTAACATAATCTAGATGGCTGCAATTCTCTCTGGCTTGATAACAGAATGACAATACAGTTGTGAATGTGACATACAAACAATATATCAGTGAAATTATAATCCAACAAACAATACTGAGGTTGGGCTTTGATGTGATTGTGTGCTGTTTTTTTGTTTGCTTGTTATGTTTTTGTGTTTACAAATGAATAGGAGACATTTTGTGGAATACAAACCGTTGTAAATGGAGCCTGGCCAGCAAACACTTTCACCAATCAATAACATAGGCCAAATCTATGTACAATGGTGCTCTGCACTAGAAATAGCAGATCTACATGCCACAGACCAAGCAGAACACAAATTAGTGTATGTGGTCAATGCAGTGCTCAGACAAGACAGAATATATAAATACAAACGTAAAACACACACATCTCACACGTCTCTCTCACACAGTCACATGATCAGTGGTGGCTGTGAAGAAACATTTCTATCAAAAATACACTTCTAGTCTTGAACAGAGACTCACTAATGTGGAAGAATTACAAATGGCTCTCCAAATCACTTCTATATAGATTATTATATGAACTGACTAACTTTAGAGTCACTTTAGAGTTTCAAAGTGACAATGCTGTAACATTAACGGTTACAGTATGTAGAGGAAAAGATGTCAAATATTTTCTCTGCATGTAGCTACTGTACACTTCTTGGCCTTTATCATGTCGTTAACTTGTAAACATATATAATTTGTAACAATAGATTAGACTACATAACATTTACATTGCTCAACTGTGACAGCAGTGCAATTTTGGATATTAGTACTCAATGTGTCTGCTTTATCCTATTTAACCTACAACAGTTTTTTTTTCCCGCCCCAGGACCTAAACTTACTCTAATAAATTAAGCACAATTTCATACTGTAAATACTATTTATTTAAATGTATGGAATTGTTTACAGTGTTTGCTCTGAAAAATCTTATGAAAAATGTCTGCATATTTTGGAAAGATGTCTGACAAAAATGTGATTGCTTTGAAAAGTTGGATAGTAAATAATTTGGGTGGAAGAATTACTTGTGACCCATACATATATGGGACATGACCCAGAGACGGCTCCCTGTGATTGTTTGGGAACCACTTTCCTAGACATTTGCTGATCGTTTCCACACAGTCTCTGCTGTCTCTGCCTACAACGAGAGGCATATGCAATGCCTCAGATAGCATTTTATGTAGACTACATAGCAGTTCATGCAGACTCATAGCATTTTTTACAGCTGTATAACTATCAGTGTCTATTATACTGTATGTCTGTTAAATGCCTAAATTGCCATTGTAATTGTTTTGAAAGGAGACACTCACTTTACCAATGCTATTCAGTTTTTCTGGAAGTTAAGTTTCCATGGTTACCCTCACTATATTCTTCTTAGTCATTTTCTTGGAGATTCCTACGCAGTCTGCATTCTAAATGAGACGAAACAAAGCTTATTTAGCCCAATATGAAAATCACAGATTAGTCTGTGAAACTCAGAATCATACGTTTTATCTCTCTTTGAGTTATTTATCCCCCCCCCCATCCCTTTGCCATTTGTATCATTGTACTTTTGACCATTTGGTTATAGCTACAGGATGTAGCCCCTGTGTCTATCCTTGTGAAACACTAGTGAGGAATACAGTCAACAGCAAAGATAAGTTTTTTTTTTTTTTTTTCATTGTTGTTACTGTATTTCCATCAGTAGAACATGCTTGCTTGATTCTACCTCTGAGAGAGAACCGCCTCCATTCACAAATAAATGTGAACAGCAGAAACAACACCATGTAACAAAATATGCTCTTGCTCAGTATAGGAGGAAATAATAATAGTAGACTATGGCATAGAGCAGTGTTCATTCATAATCTTTTTGGGGGTATTTCGAGGACCCCAATAACTAAATAGTGTACAGTTGGAACCAAAAGGACATGCAAGGGTCCGGGTCCATTTGGTTCATTTGTACACTGTCAGTACTAGATCTGTAATATAAGTAAATGAGTCCATTTGGAGCGCACTCAAAGAGCCAAAGCACCACTGGCTTAAAGCATCATTCCCTTTTCTCCTAATTTCTCTGTCCTGCCACCCCTCTCACTTGGACAGCTTACTGATGACACGAATTAAAGCTCCATTCTCATCCTTGAGTCTTTGGTTCTCCATCTTCAGGTCAGTTTTTGCCTGCATGGGGAGAGAATAATGTAAATTTAATAGTACAGCCAGTAGAAATACTTCATGAAATGATTCAGAGATTCATTTTCAGGCAAACATGTCCCTAAATAGGCTTGAACACCCCCCTCCCACACACACACACACACACACACACACACACACACACACACACACACACACACACACACACACACACTAGTGACCGTATAATCTATTTACAGACCAGTGTTCTATGCCCTCTCATCCATAGATAACAAGAGGTTGTTGTTTGTATCCTCTTGGGCGGAACACAGCAGACATTTGTAAAAGTATGGCTGCTGTAGATGAATACCAATAGCTTACTCACTTGAATGTCAAAGCGCTCAAACATTCCACAGCCAATGGAGCATAATGGTGACAAATGATGTCAGCTGAGACGTCCACCGTGAACAGCACAAGCCAGTCATGACTAACACTATGGCACTAAGTTCCACTGGCACATTTCATGTCAAGTCATGTGCACAGTATAAACTCACCATGCGAGACTGACGGTAATTACAAGTGGTCTGAAGTTTATACACTACAAGCAATCAAAAGGTACAAGAGACAGACAGGCATACCGGTAGTCCACCACTTTTAGCCCAAATCTAACCTTAAAGCTCAAATTGAATTAGTTTGAAGTCATTACCTTTACTTCCTCTTCCATATCTGCTATCTTCTTCTCTAAAACCTGTCTTTCCTATGAAGATAAAGATACAGTTGATGATTAAAACTAAGGAGTATAGTGCATGTTAATAGAGTTTTGATGGAATCAAATAAAGCATATTTTATATTGTTAGCTTGTTAATGAATTTCATATATAAAAGTTATAAATACAGTATATAACCAGCTTGATTCAAAGGAACTTTTTGCTTTGGAAAGTTATATTTTTTTATTTAAAAAAAGGTTTTTCCAAATTTATTTCCACATTTGGCATATTTGGTCAAAATATCAGTCATATCATCTAGAGACAAACCAACAAGTCAACAGTTGAGCTATCCAATATGTTACATTCCTTCATGTATTGTAGTGTACTGTAGCATATATACAAAGGCTAATGACTGCCATCTCAATGAGAGAGAGCCTGTGGGGGCAAGGCATACAGTACATCTATGCATCATGGTTGCTTGTAAAACAAGATTGTTCTGAGAAAGAAGCAAGGCCATACAGTATAAATGACACAAGCATCACAACAAACCTTTTTTTCCGTCTCAAGCATGTTCGAGCTACTATCATTCGTTCTTCCTTTCTTCTGCAATAAAAAAGAACTATTGCCATTATTGCATAATAGCCTTGAAACACTAATTTTATGGCATTGATATTTCTGAGTGCTGCATATCTCTGATATTAAATCTCACACCCACATACAGCCAGGCCCAGAGGCAGACCTTAATAATTAATTTAGTGTTTCATACACCATCTTCCCTTTTATTTATCTTTCCTGTCACACTTCCTTCACATTATTATCCTTCCCCTTAGTACTCTAAAGGGAAAAATATACATAGCATGTTTACATGGAAGTTATTGTTCTCGTAACTTTTTGATTTATTTATTTCAGTGTCCAGCCCACATGGGATGACAAAACACGCATAGCAACAGGCATAGCAACTCTGGATATCATTTATAATGCTTAAAGCACTTTTTAGGTACATGAGAATAATTAAAGTCATTGCTCAATATGATATGATGAACGATGCTGTACCTGGATTATTTTCTCCAGCTGGGACTGAACCAAAACCTGTTCTTGTTTACTTAATTCCAGCCTGGATTTGAGCTTTTCATTTGTCGCCAATGCCTCTTCATACATCTACAAAACATTGTGGAAAGGTGAGGGAGATTGAGATTCAGCAAGCAAATGCTGAAAGCTGCTGTACAATGTATATATAGCACCTTTATCCAAGGTCTTTTACTGTGCATTACTTTCATTCATCCATTCACCCACAACATTCGTACAACCCGATGGCTGGAGGAAACCATGCAGGGCACCAACATGCTCATCGGGAGCAATAGAGAGTTTATTGTCTTGCTCAAGGACACTTTGACAGTAACATTGGGGAAGCCAGCTAGGGGATCAAACTGGTTCGCAATGGCCACTCTCCCTGCTCCTGAGTCACTGCCGTCTCAACATCAACTACAGCATACAGTATTTTAAAAACACAATTCCTTGAATGTCTGTGCATACATAAAGCACTAGTCTTCCATGTAGTGGATAGGGAGTTAGCTTTTATATGTTATATTTGGGACAAATACAGTATACATTGCACCACATAGATAAAAGTCTGATGGCAAAATGGCATCAACAAGTGAATGAAAAGGACAGTTAATAGTACCGTAATACCTTCTTGTAGTCATTGCCTGCTGCCTCCTCCTCAGCCTTCTTCCGTGCTGCGAGTCGGTTCTCCCTCCGAGCGAAGTAAGCCTCAGTGCTGGGAGTTCTCTCTTTGGGAGGCTCAGAAGACCCAGAAGAGCTCAGTCTGTTCGAACAATGTATTTTACCTTGATTTATATGCACTGCTTTCACATTTACACAAAAATGCTGCTTGAGACACACACACGCACACACACACACACATAGGCAACTTACCTGGATACTCTCTCGTGCTGAAATAGAGAACACAAATGTAAGGTCAAGGAAGAGAAGCAAAAGGAAATGTACGCACATCTCTAAAAATATATTTCCGGGTGCTGAACTTAAAAAGGTGAGAAGTACAAAAATGAAAAAAGGGAAGTTCGCACACCATTCGATTGCACCCAGGTAGTGAATTTATTGACAATGTTTCGACCCCAAATGCATCTTCATCAGGTCGACCTGATGAAGACCCATTTGGGGTCGAAACGTTGTCAATAAATCCACTACCTGGGAGCAATCGAATGGTGTGCGAACTTCCCTTTTTTCACAGGTCAAGGAAGAGACCAGAGTATTCAGAGTACATTTTCCATAACTTTAGGTGTAGGTTTAGAGACAAGGTAAACAGAAATATTTTCACATTCAATGAGTTATAGGTGTGTTGGTGGCGTCCAGGAAGAGGACATGGCTTGGGAAATCATTGCTGGTTGTGAGCAATATGGACCTATAAGAGACCATTGAACAGTCAATAAACCCGAGTGGTGAAAACAGCAGACCTACAAGTTCACAATGCATTGCGTCAAGACATGCTGAGCTTGTAGATCTGCTATTTTCAATAGTGTTAAAGTTGATATAGATATAGCCTAATATGTTTTTAAAGAACAAAGATCCCATTTCGACAAGGCCAAACAGACTTACATGGTTGACATGGTATTGGCATTATAACATATTAATGCAATAACATGTAAAAGGTATAGCATTCAACATCAAGGAAGTTTGTTTGTGTCGACATCGAATTACATATTGAAACTGTCTACTTTGTATTTAGAATTGTGCTTTGGTGGCTCAACGTTATTTCCAATGATGTTAACCATTCCCAGATCCCAATGTCCCATAGGATTGGGTTGTCTATATCAATATATTATGATTTTCTTGTGTAGTTTACCAAAGCATAGGCCTGACATGGCATGAGCAGGTCAAGACAATCCTGACCTGGTGTTCTATTTCAATGGATGTTTACAGCTGAGTGGGTGATGACATCAAGAACTTAAAGCAAATCATATTGCTTGTCTCCATCCATTGTTTGACAGATGCCTCGGTCTATTCTATGCCTTATTAGAAACACTTGCGTCATCTGTAGGACAATTGGGTGCATGGATGTTGTAGTCACATCTCACACGATTATGAAGTCAAGATTCATCACAGACTATACTATACAGCAGGGGTTTTCAACAGGTGATCTGGGGACCACCAGTGGTCCCTGAGAGGATTCCAGGTGGTCCCCAGGCTAAATGACAGAAAGTTGGTTAACCAGATGTAACAATCTCAAGAGTTCAAATATCCACTGTCTGAATTATCTTCACGAGAGAATGTAGAAGATTAATGGTCATTTTGGTTTGTATGTTTGACCGTTTTGTTCTCTCCAAAATACAGCTTGGAATTGTGAACAAAAGCAAAATAAATCTTTAGTTTCATGGTCTGTGGGGCTAAAATGTCCTCAAATGGTATGAATAAATAGTGGGCCCTGGTATCAAAAGGGTTGAAAACCACTGCTATACAGTAAAGTAGACTAAAGCTGTGTTTAAATCTGCATGTAAACGATCTGTCAATTGAACTGACAATCTGTCTTACATACATATAAAGGCATTTTCTGTCTTGTAAAAAGTCATGAAAACAAACTACAACATGAACAAAATGTTATAATAATCATAGTTGAATAATTGTGGAAAAGCAGCCATTGTCAGCGTTACCATGGGCCTGTCTTTAAATAGTCTTCAGAAAAAAGAGAGAATGTTGATATCAGCACTGAGTATCATGACAGCTTCAAGACGGACAGAGGAAATAGTCCCCTGAATAAACTGAGAAGGAGAGATAACCAAACACATCCAAAAAAGGTAATAGCTCTGGCAGCGGCTGGGGAGTTTGACGGTTATTGCCTGCTAAAGTTGGAAGGGGTTATGAGTACGCTGAAAGACTTTGGAGTGAGAGACAGGGAGCAGAGAGGGAGACTATTATTGGTGAATCAGTTCTCAGGGTCAACAATAGCCAAACAATAACAATATTTGACCCTCTAATAAAACATCTGTAAAATTCAAACCATGCAGCCAAGCTAATTTGACTGTGAAGGCTGCAGGGGTGCAGCTTGCTTATTGTTAGTAGCAATAATGCCCCAATCTCCCCCAGGACCAAAATGTTCATCTAACAAAAATTATTTAATCTGGCGCTAGATCCCAACATCTAATGTTTGTGAACAACTGGGGGAATGAAAAGAAACTTCCAAATGCCTGGGATCATTTTACTTGTGGGATCAAAATCAAGTCAGCATGTCTTTGGAATTTTTTAAGTGATACAATATGCTATTGCTTTATTAATATAGTATTGTATTAAAACAATTTTAATAATCCTTACAGGAAGAGTATACTGTACATATATGTGTGACACGTGTTAAAGAAAACATATAGACTTGATAATTTACTGACATGCTAAGAGGCAGTTGTTGACGTGTGGACACAATTCTTATTGCTTCTCTTTATCCCCTGTGTGACCTTGTTATCTATCTCAGCCGGTCCTGTCTGGCCCTGACCTACACTCTCACACGCTGCTGGACAGCTGATTGCTCTTTCAAACCCCAGCCGGCTTTCCATGTGGCCAGGGAAGCATGACGGACAACCACTTTGTCAGGCAATTAGGACCTGGCCCCCAAACTGCCAAATATTTATCTTTCTACGTCATGGAATAAAACATTGTGCTATTCAAGATGACTCAGGTTAACGCCGTCACAGTTGCAAACACTTGCATTCTATCATCCCCTTTCTCTGCCTGTCATGATAGGCTAACCCTTTCCTTTCAGTAAATACAACCGATCCACAAAACAGCATCGAATTCGAAGATGCAACATCAAATAGATAACAGGGAGAATAGATACAGTACATTTTGAGCATTTTCTAGTCCTGTTGGTGAGCAACTTTTCTGACACAATGTGCAGCCATTTTATTTTTTAGACCCGGCCACCTGCTGGAACCTTTCCCAGAAACAATCACATAAAGTAAGCACGGCAATACCAAGTAAGGCACTATACCAGACCGATGTCCAGTACATAAAGCTAACAGTTATAAATCATGCTTGAATACTGTGGCAAGGAGAACTGTACTAAGTGGACCAGACAGTGCCTCAAGTTGAATATACCATGAGTAAACACACTGCAGGGTCTCTCGCTGGACATTTACAAGACCACGGGATCTTCACCAGAGTTGGAGGTCTGTACCAACAGCTTCGACATTCTCACTGGACACATGGAACCCGCTTGTTAAACCATCATTAATAACGTGTGTGGACTCAAACAAAGCTCTGGTTTGGCTCAGTGGACGTGACACATGCGTATATACAGAGAGGAGGATGGAAAAGTGAGCGGTGGTGACTTCTAGACCAGGTTCTATCCGTCTCTCCATCACTGTAAGCTATATGCGGGCCTTGCTAGAACTCATGGGGGAACTTCCTGCCTCCTTACTAGCTCTTCCAAATGGAAAATGTGAGCTTCTCCCTCAGGACTATCAGAGGGATAAACATCCATAAATACTGTGACTGGAGTTCCCACAAAGCAGTCCTAAGATCTACAGTACATCCCTCCTTTCACTTCATCTCACTTGTATGTTATTCTGCCTCTCTCTCTCTCTCTCTCTGAAACAGATATGGCATCTTTTGCCAACTTAATTATCCTGTTTTGATGTTCCCCTGGCTCATGCATGTATACTTTGTGTCACATTGTGATGTTGCAAAAGAAGAGTAGCATATGCTGTAAGTTATGAGATACATCACTATAAAATCATAATGAAATATGTTGACATTGAGAGAGATATTGCTTGTGAAGTTCCTCGCTTATACATACAGAAACCAGAGGCACACCTAGTTTAAATCAGCATGCAAATTGTGGGGTAGACTGTAGTATATCAAGTACAGGAGATTGTGTTATAGAAACAGGACTTGTAAATGGATGATAAAATCAGAATTAAATGGAAAATAAATAAAAGAAAAAATATGAAATCTCTAAAATGTGCTACTGGGAGCCACCCCTATAAATTTGGAAGCAGTAGCTATACAAGTCCATTGTAGAACATGTTTACCAAAGGTAGCTTTGTTTGTCTGAGCAGAGAGACTATGAGAACATTTACTTAAATTGGTAATTGCTTAAATCGGTGCTTTAAATTGAATTAGCCTATAAACTACAAGATCATGCATTGCCAGTCTAAGTTATTGTTATCTGCCATTACCAAGCCTACTTTGCATTACACAACACACAAACACACCTGTAGCTCACAACAGAGCAGTTTGTTTGACAGCCACTGAACTTCAGAGTCAGTGTTTGCTTATGTCAGCCCTGGTATTTCCTGTAACTATACACATGAATAGAGGGAAAAAGATTAAACATAATTAGCTCTCTTACCCTTGGGCTTCTGCTGGTTGCCGAGGGTGAAACTGTGGAGCAGTCAGAGAGGGTCTTCCTGATATTTAACTGATCCTTGTTGCGAGAAAGTAGAGATGACATCGCTGCAAGCTGCTGGACACTGCTTGGACTTGTGGATTTCCAAAATGCCAAAGTTACAGTGCTAAGATGCAGTACTTAGTTTTGTGTTTACAAACATTTGGCAGATAACCAAAACTTTGGCTTTGCTGATGGAAGAGCAATGGACCAGCAGCGTGTGGTCTTCATTTGATGGTGAGATAGTTCATAGTGTGATGAGAATGTGTGTGTGTGTGTGTATGGTGTGTGTGTGTGTGTGTGAGCGCTGAAGGGAGTGGAAGGGAGGAGGGAGTGGGCGGGCAGTGGCGTGCATGTGGACACAAGGATTTGACAGCACTGTTGTTGTTCACCAGAGACCTATACATGGAGCATGGAGACAGATATTCAATGGAAGCAGTACATCAAAGCTCTCTCTCTCTCTCTCTCTCTCTCTCTCTCAGTCGCACCCTCTCCTTTGCCACAGCCATACCCAATCCTTCTCATTTGACTTGGACCCCCTGTCTTCCCAATCCATTAACCATTATTTCATTATTTTGTGCCTTTGTTATGATATGGTATGGTATGGTCACATATATGGCAATTGTGTTAATTTCTGAGAGATGGGGGGCTATAGCATACTAAAGCCCAGGGCTTTTCAACCTTTTTGATACTTATTCAACATTTGAACCACCGACCACCATTTGACAACATTTTATCCCCACATACTCCAAAAACTAAAGATTTCTTTTGGTTTTGTTCACAATTCCAGGCTGGGTTTTTGCAAACAAAACGGCCAAACATACAGATCAAAATGGCCATTCTTCTACATTCTCTAATTGTGTGGGCCAATTTAGATGAATATTTTAAATCTTGAGAGTGTTAACATGAAACCTACCCAGAGGAAAGCAGAACTCCGGTTTGAGATCTCTTATACAGCTCCATCTGAGACATACCAAATCTATTTCTCAGGAGAAAACAACGAGAAACATAGCTTGAGGTACAACAATTGAGCAATATTTAAGCCATAGATGAGATCAATGTGAGATCTAAGCTCATGGATCCTGTTTCACATCGTTTTCTCCTGAGAAATAGACTTGCTATGTCTCAGGTGGATCCTCTGATGAGTTATACAGGGGCTCTCAAAAATGGCTTGAATGTTGCTCAATTGTTGTATGTCAAAGCTATGTTTCTCATTATTTTCTCCTGAGAAATAGATTTGGTATGTCTCAGATGGAGCTGTACAGGAGATCTCAAACTTAGATTCTGCTTTCCTCTGGGAAATGGACCCGCAAGGGACCCGCAAGGGTCCATTTGGTTTCATTTTTACGCTTTCAAGAGTTACATCTATTATCTAAGAGAGAGTTACAGCTAACCAACTTTTCATCTGGTTAACCAACTTAGCTGGGGACCACATGGAACCCTCTCAAGGACCACTAGTGGTCGCCAAACCACTGGTTGAAAACCAATGCAAATGAGTGTGTGAGTCTCGCCAGTGGTTATGTTATAGGACAGGGGTTTTCAACAGGTGGTCCGGGGACCACCAGTGGTCCTTGAGAGGGTTCCAGGTGGTCCCCAGCTAAGTTGGTTAAATAGATGTAACTCTTGAGAATGTAAAAATGAAACCAAATGGACCCGCAAGGGTCCATTCTCAAGAGTTAAAATATTCATCATGTGAATTAGCCAAAGTCTTAATGGTAATTTTCTTCTGTATGTTTGACTGTTTGGTTTCCCAAATCCAGGCTGGAATTGTGGACAAAAGCAAAATAAATCTTGGGGTTTTGGGGTCTGTGGAACTAAAATGTCATCAAATGGTGGTTCGTGGATCAAATTGTCAATAAATGGTGGGCCCTGGTATGAAAAAGGTTGAAAACCACTGTTCTAGGATATCAACAAGTAAATATGCTAGAAGTAGGTTACCTACTTCTCTAGAGGCTATAGGCTTTAGAGACATCAGCCATGTTAGTCATGTAATGTTGCAAAAAAACAAACAAAAAAAACATAAATGACTTTAAAGTTACATTGCAATTGAAAGAATATATACCCTAACCCTTTATAACCCCTAAATAACCCCAACCCTGGTCACAGTGGAGGCACGTGCCCCTGGACCCCCTAACATCGCATCGGGTTCTCTGTGAGATTCGCCTTTTTAAACAAAAATGTATTGGTGAAATATTAGTATTTAGCAGAATATGATGTTGATGTACTACATAACAACAATAATATGGCAGTTGATGATAACGATACATAGCTAATCACGAGTACTTCTAAAGAGTTTGACCTAATGTAACCCCCAGAACTCACAAACTTTTGAGTCAGCAGCATTGGTACAGCAGAGAGATAATTAACTCCCAGAGGAAAAAATACATATAGTTCATTGAATCTTCTGGCATAGAGACATCGGAGGCAGAGGTGGGGGGTATACATAGTACTACAAAACTAAATAACTAGCTAGCATGACAGATGGTGACATGAAGTTTGTCCTCTTGGCATTGCCGTTGCAAGCGGCACGCCCGGGACATGACATAGCTCTTTAATTGTAAATGTTGTGAATTGTTTGAATGTGATAATTATCTTGTTCAAAAAAGTTAATAACTTGATTGAAACAAGATATTTATCTCTTCAAAACAATATACTGTATCTTGTTCAAACAAGGTAATTGAAATCCCTTTAAAAATGTAATAGATTTGTCTTAGAGTGGACATGTTTGGATGAAAAAAAGAAGAGAAAAAAAGGTGATTCATATTATATATTTATATATTGCTTTCAAATTTGAGACATTTATAGTGGGGATCAATGAATGATTTTGGCACATCAAAACACCACTTTCACCTAGAAACTCCATTTACACTTTTTATAATTTAGCTTACAGTGGAGACATGTGCTGTAACTTTTTACTTTGAAATGTTTTGTAGTTAATGAGTTATTTAACCTGAACGCCAAATGCATTCTCAGTGCCAATAGCACAAACTTGTTTAGTGCTTGTTGACAATGCACTTGTCAACAAGCACATTGTCAATGGCACAAACTATTGTAAATTTCCTTAAAAAAAAATCTATTACTATATAGAATGATAGATACTATTTCTATTCAATGCAATAATATATCTATTAATAACTATAATATATATTATATAAATATAACAGTTATCTACAGATATATGCTATTGTAAATAGTAATACATATTGTAATAAAGGAAATCTTTATTACCATATATTCCCAACCTGAGATGTGAACTGTCAAGGTATCCTGAAGTTTCCCATATGACTAGCACTACGCCAGTTTTTTTTTTTTTTTTTTTTTTTTTATAAATAGCTGTTTTCCTTGAAATTGGTCTTGAAAATAAAGAGTTTTCAACTCGCAGCCTCCTGATTATGTAGCCAGCATGCTACCTCACTGAGCTACTTGCTACCTGCCACAACAGTCTTCCTTTGCCGTTGGTTCTACAAAAAAGAGACAGGAACTTGATGAATTGTAATTTTTCAGATATTAAGAGTTCCATTAACTAAGTAATCTGAAGTCTGCCTTTGCATTCCAGACTAGATGTGAGAGGCAGCACATCAGAATGTTTCATTGGTAAAATGTTAGCTGGACAAGGTTATTTCAGACATAACCCCCTATCGATTATTATCAGGAAAGAGATTACACAGAGGATCTCTGTGTACCTTAACATCAGGGTACTTGAACCTGTCAACTGTATGTAGCAATGGCAAACGATCAAGCCCACCACACCATTGAGACAAAGACCCTTTGGGACTTTGTAACTTCAAAGATGTCTCCTGGTGCATTTGCGCTTCCGTTTGAGTGGTGCTCGCCACTCAATAGATACAGACAGCAATGTCTGTCCCTATGGGTACGTGTCAGTGAGTGTCTGGCTGCATGGCTCTTCCTGTTTCTCCCTCTCTCTATCCTGCCCATCTTCACTTGTAACTATCAAAAAAGGCAGAAAGGCCAAAACCTTTAAAATCTTAACATTAACATTAAATAGGTAAAATACAGTGGCTTCAAAGTCCCTTCCTGATCCTGACACTTATATGGGCAGGCTATAGCATTATTATCAATTATTTGAAATGTAATTCCCTTACTCTTTTTGTCTCCATTTGTTGATTCGATTTTTGTATTATTTTACCATTATAATGTGTTTGTTGTTGTTCTTTAGTAAGTAACCCATTTTTTAAAGTTTTATGTCATTATTGTTATCCTGTGATCAATGTTTGTTGGGGGAAATGCAAACTATAAATACGACATAATAAATAAAATAATACATTGTACGTCAGAAGACTAGTAAGCATTGCAACCTTTATCTTAGTTCAATACAGAGCCACGTAGTAGAAAAACTGTGATATTGAGCAGAAAACAGCCTGGTCATGTGGTTCGTGTACTGAGCATTTGTAGTCCTTATTCAATGTAGAGCTGCCATTGGACTGGCCCCATGAAGTGAACAGTTTGTGTAACTCTGTCTAGGCTCAAAGGCTCTTGTTCAATAGGCCTATATATTTGAACATTGGCTCCATCTGGTGGCAGATGAAGTTCATGCGTTCTAAATGCAGCTTGTGGCCAAGAGAACAGTACAGCCTGTACTACTTGCAGCAACTCCACTCACATGTACAGAATGTACAGTTGCTCTGCAGTTGTTAGATCCATAGGCTAAGGCAGCTCCATAAATGTCATTACAGTTAGGTGATACAGCTAGGAAACTATTACATTACATGGTCTACACATTCCTCTCCCCTTTCACTCTTATTTGTAAATGACTGCAAAAGATCAAGTTAAGAAAAAAAAGCAACCATTTAATCATCATAAAAACAGTGCATTGTGTGTACAGCGAGCGAACATAGTAGTGAACACATCAGTCAATGATTCAAAGCCACATGGCAACCCTGCAGCAGAACTATATGTATCTATATTGACCTTTGAGACGGACAGTAGTTAGGTAGATAGTACAGTTTTACTATTACTGTACTTCTGCCTCCATTTTAGCCAAATAATGTTTGTTACACTAAAGCGGTTGATATTAATTATCAGATAAAATAAATAAATATTGTGTTTAACACAATACTGTGTTACTAGGCCTGGGTACAACTCAAATAATGAGTCATAATCAAATTTATACAAACTTTCATATTGAGGGACCAATAAACATTAATATTTTGTCAGACCCCTTTCTACATGTTATATACATGTAGTACATCAGGTGATGATCAAAGGAACTGTATATTTGATACACCTTGTTGTTTTTTAGACAACACTTTCCAAAATGGGGACAATACCTTTAAAGCAAATGACTTACATTAGCACCAGATAGTTATAACAGTTATAACAACACAACGCGGGCCAGCCATGTTGTTCATTAAAGGCCAGCCCACCAATGCAACCACTTGCAACTCCTTGCCTTTGAAATGAGTTGCATTGGTGTGGAGTCCTGGGGACTGGCCGTACTTTTTCTTCTTGCGAAGAGTTGCGACTAGCTGCATTGCTGCATTCTGTCAGTATTACTGTTGGAAGGGCAACTCACAACACTCTTTGAATTGTGTTTTTTGTCATCTGTCTTCTATTCCACTGAATCTAAAATAATATTAAGACGTTGTGACCTAGATTTGTATGTCATTAATCAATAATGTACATAACATTGTTAATAAAATAGGACCCATGAAACCTAATTTCTAGGGAAATAATTCTGGCAGTAGCCCTCTTGAGCATACCATACCAACAGTATGACTATACTTGCTTGACCTTAGGGCAACAAACCCTTGCATTCTTGCCATGTACTTGCCCTTATGAAGATAAAATTATTCACTTTCATTAGACACGATGCCAAGACTTCCTCCTATTCTGCAATGCCTAACTCCACCAAACCATCGGAATCATCCTCTTCCAAGGACTCCTCTGCCTCTACAATTTCATCTGTGACCTCTTCGTAATTCTCAACTTCCTGTTCTATCGACTCCTCCTCCTGCTTAGGCTCCTCCTCCTCCACCTGCTCCTCGTCGTCTGGGCTATTCGTGACTTCCTCTACATGTTCTGACCCTACCAGCTCCTCTGTGGCATGCTCCAGCTCCTTCTCCTCAACCTCTTCTTTCTCCTCCTCATCTTCTTCCATCAGCTCCTCTGTGGGAGACGTGACCACCTCTGGCTCCTCAACAGCTAGAGGAGCCTCCACATCAGCCTCAACATCAGTCGACTGAGAACTGGGTTGACCTCCATTCAGCAGCTGGAACACAGAGCACATGCAGGCAACATTACTATCACAGGAATGTCAGTTTGGAAGGAATTAGCCATGTAATGTAATGTGGGGAAATTTGTGAGCATGCTTAATCGGTGTACACAGAAACAGGGCATGCAAATGCTCACAGATCTCTGTTTAGTTATCTCTCCACATTACAGTCAAAATCAATACTGACTTAGAACTGCAGTTGGAACACAGAGGAGCCAACATTACCGTGACAGGAATGCCAGTTTGGAAGGCTTTAGACGTGTAATTACAATCAAATACAATATAGTGTGGCTTTAGCTACTCCTCGGAAATTAAGACAAATTTGTTCCTCATGCCACTTCTGAATATTTTGCTTGTTTCTCACAGCATGTGATGCTGCCAAGCCATGGTTTAAAACATCCGGAAGGTATTCATACATATCTCTACTCAAAAAGCGAACATAACATACTTGGCTATGGACATTCTTCAGTTGAGCCTTGATGTTCGTGTGGAGGGACTGTGATGTGATTAACTGTTCATCCAGGGTCTTCTCCACTGAGCTGAGTTTCTTCTCCAACATCAGGGCTCTCATTGCTTGCTCTGCTTCAACCAACTGCCTAAAATGCACACATAACACAATAGCATACGATTAGGAATATTTTCACTTTGCCATGAAATGCACTAGCTTATATGGTGTGAACCCTCATCCACTTAGCTTTGCACACGTCACACACCAAAACAGCTGAGCTACAAGCCTGCAATGTGTAACGGCACCACAGCTTGTAGATCTGCTATTTTCGGTGCAGAACGTCAGCGTAGTAAATCAGCTATATACAACACTTACTTTATCATAACCACGTCTTGGCTGTTTGCGTAGAGTGCGATTTTGTGAAGATCCAGGGCCGTTTTCATATCGCTCAGCTCAGATGCGTGTCCCTCCAAGCGTGCGTTGAGCGCGTCCATCACAGCGACCTGTTCGTTCAGCCTGGAGTTGGTGTTCCCCACAGCGTTGTTCAGCCCGGCCACTCCCGCCGCCAGCACGGAGCTGGAGCTCAGGATGTTGGCCACGCTCTCCTTCACGGCGTCGAACTCCTCGCTCTTGTTCCTGAGCATGGCGTGGAGCGCGGCGGTGGACGCCGCCACCTGCTGCATCTGGGCCAGCTGGCCGTCGATCTCAGAGTGGAGAGCCCAGATCTGGGAGTGCAGGTCGCTGTTCTTCAGGCTCTCTGACGTTTGCAGGGCGACCTCCGCCTTCTGCTGAGCATCTTTCTGAGCTTCTTCCAGGGCCAAGATTCTCTCCTCCACCTGCACTTCTGAATGCATCTACCAAGGGACATGCACGTGTGCACACACATACACACACGCGCGCGCACACGCACACACACAGTGTATTCATAATGACATCAACATTTGTATAGGGGCATGTTATAAAAGGCCATTTTTGCCACTTTTACCCTGCCTGACTTTTCATGCACTAATCTACAAGGACGCACGCACGCGCACGCACGCACACACACACACACACACACACACACACTTGCTTGGCTATTAGTTAAAAGCAACATTTTTTAAGTAATTTGTATCTGGATCTAATTTGTAGGACTAATAGGCCAGTAGGCTACTAACTGGTGGTATGCCTCATAGCTGTCAGACTGTCAGCCGCACTGTCAACGTGCAGGGAAGAAACGTGATCAGGAAACTGACTGTCTATGTGACTAAAGATAGAATACACACATGTCGCATAGGCCTATAGTAGCCTACATGCATCATGCACATGCCTAACAGGTCAACGCTTTGAAAAGCACTGCGTCTCATATAGTGTTTTAAAACATGTTTTACTGTATAGCAAAATTTGTTAGAAAAAGCAACCTACTTGACTGAATGACATACTTCATTGTTTTGGGACTATTTACCTGTGCGTCTTTCATACCCAAAACGTGCTGGAAGTTTGCGATCCTGGTCTGCATGGCGGTGAAAGACTCGGATAGCTGGTCCAGTGTGTACTGTTGCTGCATGCAGAACACACCGAGAGTAGATCCGCCGATGGCGATGATCAGGAACAAAAGACCCGGTAGGACGTAGCTGCCCGTTCCACTCGACTGGTGCGCTGACGATTCTATCAAATAGGATCCGTCTTCCTGCTTGCTTCCAGGCTTTGACTTGCGCTTGGCCATTGTGAAGTTATTTTATATATTGTTGTAAATGGTGCCTGGAAGAGAGGGGGAGACCGTACGGCCAGTGGTGCTGCTTGCAGCAAGTTGTAGCGCCTGCTGGGTACCCAGTGCTACCCACGCTGTACTGTACTGTACTGTCCCTGCCTCCCTGGAGCTTGTCATTCATTGGACCACTACATGTGCAGGGAAGTGTTGGGAAGGGGCGTGGCGCGATATTATGTAAGCCAAGGGACCTTATAAAATAATATCGATCCAGGGCAGTGGTTTTCAACCTTTTTGCCACGGACCACCATTTGATGACATTTTATCCCCACAGACATAAAACTAAATATGTATTTTGCTTTTGTCGAACATACCACTTATGTCAGGCTGGATTTGTATCAACATAGGCAAACATACAGATCAAAATGACATTCTCTAGTTGTGTTGACTTGAGCTAATTCGGATGATGAATATTTGAACTATTGTTCAATTGTAAAATGAAAAAATGAATTGTTTTCAAAATGGTTTTCATTTCAAATGGTCCATTTTGTCTCAGTCGCAATCTGTCTTCATATTTCCAATATAGGTAGCTCTGGTCCAGAGCTCCACTGTTTCTGAGTCTTACTTGCAATGCAAGTCAGACTCAGAAGCAGTGGAGCTCTGGACCAGAGCTACAATATAGGCAAAATGCGCATCCAGAAATAAAAATGGCTTTAAATAGCGGTGCATAGGCTATCAGGTCAAACCGGACCATTAACTGAAAATGGTTGCCCTTCATTGAAATGTTTAACAACAGCATGTAGCCTACTAAATACAAGACTACGAATTTTACAATGGTGGCCACAGGTGTTATGAGTTATTATTGTCATGTCATGTCATGTCAAATGGTTACAGGTAGACAGCCGCACCATTTAAGCGCGTTCATTATGCAAACAGCAGGTGGCGATACCGCGCCTCCGTGTATTAAACATGCCCTCACCCACACGTCTTGTTTTACGGCGTGTTGTAAAAAGTCAAGATGGCGCCTGTGTGTTGTTTATTGAGGAATACTTTGGAGGAAAGTAGCTCATAACATGTCTACGGTGGATTTTTATGGCACAAAACCCTTGCAGATCGAAAGAGGATAATTCAAGCTATCACTACAGCAGCAAAGTTGAGTGCAAAGGTGAGTTTGACGTTGTTTAATGCAACAGATCACAGATAAAATTTCAGGATTTTTTTTGTAATGGGGGAGTCAATGGGACGAAATGGAAATCTAGATTCAATTCTAATTATAAAAGAATCTAGAGTTGCAACAGTGAAACTCACTACTCAGTAGTGAGAACTTGTGCATTTCTCTCACCTGTGAATGCAATCAAAACAGAAGAAAAGAAGACAGTAGTGACTACTGTCTTCTTTTCTACTGTCTTCTTTTCTTCTGTATTGATTGCATTCACAGGTGAGGGAAGTGCACAAGTGACACATACCTATTTATCACACACACACACACACACACACACACACACACACACACACACGCACACACACACACACACGCATATGACATATATATGTGACTTAAAGTTGATTATAAAGTGTTGGGAGTGTAGGACTAGGGAGATAAGGCAGCTAACCCACGCTAATACTTGAGTATACTGGCCATACACTGTACCAGGCGGGTAGTGTTTTTGGTTCCACACACAATGCACAGTTCATGTTGGATGATGAAGTTACGAGTCTTGACCCTATATAATTCAATTACATTTCAGGTTCTATATCACTTCAATAATGTTGTTGGATATTTTCATGTGCCATTCCATGTTCTACATTTAATATTTAAAAGTGACATTTCACATGCTATATATATATATATATATATATATATATATATATATATATATATATATATATATATATATATATATATATATATATATATATATATATATATATATATATATATATATATATTAACATTACAAGACAATCAGAAGGTCAACAGTGAAACTCACTACTGTCTTCTTTTCTTCTGTTTTGGTTGCATTCTGTAGTTAGTAAAGCAGATTGTTGGAGCCTGGGCCGATGTTGCTCTTTAAGTGTATAACACATAAATGGACACTAGGCTACTGTGGACGCACATGATCAGACATTATATGCTGAGAACAAGATATTTTATTCAAAACAATAAATGTCTTCATTATAATACAATAATGCCATGATCAAAACAAGGTCTTATGATCTATATAGTGACTATAATGATAGTAGAGATTAGATTTGTTGTCACCACTCTAGTGCTTAGTGCACAGTTTACCTGGGCCCATTTGTTATGAGTTTGTACTCGGGGCATAGCAGCCACGGACACGGTAGACATAGCTAATATCATAACTAATATCACTGCGTAGAGCTATAATTCTTTGCACAGGCAAATCCATCAATCCAACATGTATAATCGTTACAATACAGCAGGTTACCAATTTTCCAATTAGTCTTCATATAACTGGTCCTCACTAATGTCCATTTTACAATGCGGCAGGAACAAATTTGTTTCTTTGATCAGTTTTTTGTGACCGCTGCATTGAACTGCACTAATTCACTCAAAAGAACACAATGAAAAGCGAAAGTACTGGATCAAGTAATTGTAGTGAAGTCTGAACGAAAACTATAACAACTTAAAGCTAAAACACCCGGCATCTGTATCAAGCCAATATGTGAGTACACTGCAGTGTGCAATGTCTAACAAAAGTCTATCACACCAACGATCTGCCACTCCAACATACAGTATTCTTCACTCAGGTTGCATGTTCTCTTCATTCTGTAAAGAAAAACAAATAACATAGAAAATGTGACCACAGAAGCAGTAATGTTATTATTGCCTAGCCTACACCACTGTAGTTCAAATTGGGGTCCAGGGACCCTCAGTATTATTTTTTAAAGAATTGTTTTGGGGCTTCTTATGCCTGTATTGATACGGAACACTAGTTAGACAGGAAAGGGGCAAAGAGTTGGGTAGTGACATGCAAAGGCTTGGGAGGGATGCACCCTTACTTACACTGTAGAGTTTACAAATGTGTCAACTTTAATACATGTTGAGAGTTATGATGGTCCTTGAAATTAAAAAGGTTTTGTCCAGGCAATCTAGGTTATAATGCCAGCCTGATAATGTGTTGCGGGTTTGAGTCCCGATCCCAACAATCTTTGCTGCGTGTCACCCCACTTTCCTGCCAGTCTACTGTCCTATCAATAAAGGTATAAAAGTGTGAAAATGTAGCTGAAAAGGGGTGAGGACCACACACTTGTGTTGCTCCAACAGTGAGTGTACAGCTTGTGAATTGTGTGTACCTTTGACACTCAGCATCATTGAACACTCGGCTGTTCCAAGTGAGTTGTGCAGGGCGATTTTGTATTCCCCAGTGTCCTTGGGTCCAACTCTCAGCAGCAGCATGGAGCACACCCCGCACACGTTGGTGATGTGATAGTTGCTGTTGGTGTTTAGACTGATGTTGTTACGGTACCAAGTCACACTCGGGGTAGGATTTCCCGTGATGGCGCAGCTCATGCAGCACTCGTATCCCTGTGGGGCCAGACGCTGCTTCAGGGGGACCGTGAACGACGGAGGGGTTTGGAAGTCAAGCCCTTTTGAGTCTGGCATGTCCACTTTGAACGGCACTGGGTGGCAAATGAAAACAGTAATCTAATATATGGCAATCTTCTAATATACGTTAGACAAATATACAGGTATGTACTCTTGTCAAGTAACACAATGAGGAAAACTGTTCCCTTAAAATAGATGTTGTACACATGCAGTAGTTCAGTAGTGCATTTATGGGTGGGTGTGTGCACTGAAGTCATGAAATATGTATGGATAGAGGTGTGTGTAACACGTCCCCTGAATCCTTATAAAGTATCCCACTGCCACGTAGTGAGTTATTGAATGTTAAGGATAATTATTAAATTAAAAGCACACCATTTAACAGCACATTGTTTTGATTATGTCATAAAAACAACTGACCAACTTTTTCACTTCAAACTAAGGGAACAAAACGCACGTACCTTTTTCCTTTTTAATTTCCCATTTTGGGGAGACAGACGGCATTGAGAGACCCATGTCGTTTTTAGCAAACACCCTGAACATATACTCTCGTCCAGGTACGATGTTGACGACTGTGAACTTATAGTTGTAGAGGTTGTCTGCCACGGTCCTCCAGGTGGGCTTGAATGAGTCCTTCTTGGTTATCATATAATGTAGTCTGTCGTCCCTTTTTTCATCTGGAGAAGGAGTCCAGGACAGTGTCACTGTTCCTGGGACATTCTCATCCAGCTCCACTGGACCTGGAGGTTTGGGATCATCTGAAATCAGGGTAGGACACAGAAGGTTAGACTTATGGGCAGTCCTGTGTGGGATATGGGCCCTGCATTTAATGAATGTGCATAATACAGTGTAGTGTAGTATAGTGTAGTGTAGTGTACAGTAGGCGTATGTGTGTGTAGTACCGTAATAGCAGGCATTAGAACTTCATGTCAACACATTCACCTGTAACTCTTATCTCAACATTGAAGGAATCCTGTCCCACAATATTCTTGACGACAATGGTATAGATGCCAGTATCAGAGTGCTCAGAGGTCGGAATCAAGAGCTGCGAACCGTCATCACTGTTGGTAATCGATACATGTTTGAGCACCGGAAGGCCGTCCTTCAGCCAGGTGATATCTGGAAAGGGAGAAGCCTGAAGACAGAATGCGCAAATTGAGGAGTACAATCTGGATAATGTCATATATGAACATAACATACGTTGTACATTCCAATATTACCGAGAAATGCTATGTGGTATCACCTCAAAGAAGATGTTGACGCGGACAGTATTCCCTGCTTTCACAACCATGAAGGTCTTCATTTTGCCATCTTTAAACCTTGGCCTCACTTTGAGAGAAAATGCCAGATTATTTTTGGTTTCATTACTTGATATTACTTCTGCTTGTGCAGTCTCAGTTTCACTAATTGAGTCAACTTTGGTAAATGCATCATTACCTGGCTTACATAGCCTCAAGAAAACATGTCAAATTCAACCAGCATCATCATTCTATGATGTGTTAAATAATAATTTGCCTTCTCTGCTCGTTTCAAACAGCCTAATTATGATTCCACAATTGCTTCACAATTTACATACTGAATCCAGTATGTAAACAGTATAATATTAATATATCATCCTACACACAGTATATAACACATAGGCAATCATTTTATTCATACAATACATATGTATAGAAATCACCTAATTATTATTATATTTTATTTTAAATGTAAATATTTCTTACCAGGGGGAGGCATAGCAATGACATAATTGTCAAGGCTACAAGGCAATCCTTCACCTCCATAATTGGTAGCAATCACTCTCACCCAGTATGCAGCCATTGCCTTCAAGCCAATCACGGCAAAAGATGTTCGATTAATCTGGTTGGCATTACAGCGAGTCCATTCAATGTTCTCTATTGGTCTGATCTCCACAAAATACCCTAGGGCTTCATCGGCTTCATCTTTCACAACCTTGGGTTTGGTCCAAACCAGGAAAAATGTGTTGTAGTCAGAGCCAGTTAACTTGAGGTCTATGACTTTACCTGGACGTTCTGGAAGTAAAGTGAATGAATGTGTCATTGGCTCAGTGTAGACACTGTAACAACATACACACTGCACATGATGTGCTTTTATTGTTGTGTATTTTATGTACAGTCAAACAGGAAATGTAGACGCATCAAGATGAAAGAATCCAGTTGACTTACTCATAGGATCTCTTGCAAAGACTGTGTCACATGGAAGGCTAGGATCACCAGGGCCAGACAGATTGACAGCAGACACCCTGAACTCATATGCTGCACCCTCGAAAACATCTTTTACGGCATACTGTGTATCTAAGGAATAGAACATCATATGAAATCAAAAGGATATTGTTTCATACTGTACAGTATATACGGTATGCAAGATGGCAAGCGTAAATCCCAGTATCCTTTGCAAATTGATAAGCATAAACCGCACTCCCACTTTTTTGTACAAACATTCCACAAATGACCTCTTATCATGTAATTTCTAAAACATATATTATACTCATGTGAGCTGCACCTTTGATCAGCTCATTTTGGTTCACAAGGGTCCAATAGTTGCTGCCGCTCTTGTGCTTTTCCAGGTTGTATCCCACTATTTTGCTTCCACCAGTGTCACAAGGAGGAGACCATGTCAGATTGATGCAGTCCTTGAAAGCACTGACCACTTTAGGGGCTGCTGGTGATCCAGGGAATCCTGGAACAACAAAATTACAGCATGTTCTTACTCTATCATGCTTTATAAACAACTAGCAACTCGACACTGAGAAATTCACTCCCTGTGAGGGTGTGGAACACGTGAAATGAATTTTAAGTCGGTGGGGTTAATAATTTATAGATACTGTATGTACCTCCAGTGCAGACACACAACTTTGCTGGTAGAAGCCAATGTCAATAACACCAGAATATACATTTACACCACAATCAAAAAGATGAGAATTAATAGTGTCATCCTTACTTATGTTACTCTTTTATTGTTTACTTTCTGAGGACTATTAGCTAAAACTATGCTGTCATGATCTGCTGCCTTACAGATATTGAAGTGTACATCTCAGTCTGCAGGCCATTCATTTGACTGTACATATACTGTAATGCCGGTGACATTTCAGAATGTCCTCCTATCACAAGGATTCACAAAGTGAAAGTGGATCAGTGAAAACCTGACACTCAGATTTCACAGATTTGTCTAGTGATACAAACATAATTGGCACAACAATATTAAAGACAGGGAGGGACGGGAATTGAATACAGAAAAAAACAAATCTGAAGGAAAAATGGCAACATATTTGTGTATGAATGTGTAATAGCAATGTCGGGAAGAGAGAAGAGAATATACTCGTAACTCGTAATCACATATACCGTATTATATTTGTTTACTCTAGGTGGTTATTAGGGCATGCTTCCTGATAAAGAATTATACATTTTTATTATACAGTAGTGAAATTTAAAACCATTATGCCTCCACAGGAGTGATCGTATTATTCTGACTGATTTATTGTATACGACGTGAATACTTACGTAATACGCCAGCTGGGATATCTTCTGACTCAAGGTAATCGCTAACCCCTTCTGCATTCACGGCTCTGATTCGATAGCAATACCTCCGTCCCGGGTCCACATCTGTGTCTTTGTAGCTGGTTTTGTTACCAGGGATCGAACCCAGATCAGTCAATTTATGGCGGCCAACTTGTTGGCGTTGCAGGAGATAATTCGTCACCGGACAACCACCAGTGTCCTTTGGCGGCTTCCATTTGAATTCAACAGATGATGAAGTACTTTCAATGATTTCTACTGGTCCTTGTGGTGGGGTGGGTTTGTCTGTTGAGACAGAACTGAATCAATATCTCTTTTATGAAAGTAACTTCTGGAGAAATGACATTCATGACTTTAAATTAGCCTGCCATTATAAAAAAAATGCTTGATTATAAGACTTGTTTTTGTTCAACTCACCAAGCACAATGAGCTTAGAATTCGCCTCTATTGTCCCATATTCATTCTTTATTTTGATTTTGACTTCACCAGTGTCTTTTCTTAGGCATTTCAAAAGACGTAGCTCACTCTCTGCGTCTGATGTGTCAATCTTTACATTTTTGCCAGCCTGAAGCTCATCATCATCCTTGTACCACTGCACAGTCGCTGGTGAACCACCAGAGAAAGGCAACTTCCAGTCTGCATTTTCACCTGCCTTTATAATAACCGCTTCAGAGAATTTGAGCAGGGCGTCCTTGTCAATTTTGGGTGGGTCTTCAATATGCGGGAAAAACAAACCAAAAACAAGAGCTATCAATACAGTGCCTATTTCGGGTCATTTATGAGTCAATGACCCCCCCCCCCCCCAACACACACACACACACACACACACACACACACACACACACACACACACACACACACACACACACACACACACACACACACACACACACACACACACACAGCAATCTTTCTAATCAAATAAAAAAACACTTCCAACCACTAATAATCCTCACCTTCAATCTTAAGTGTTGCTTCAGATTTACGCCCATCTGCCTCAAAACGAAAGACACCTGCATGATCCTTCGAACAGCTGTCAATAACCAACTTGTGGAAAGCTCCATCTTTGATGATCTCTATCCCATCTCCACTTGTTAGCTGGACAGAAAGCACATATTGAGGATTAGGTTATTGAGTCATTATTAAATTTTAGCTGTTAACAACATTTTGTTGTATCTGACTTACCAAAACGTCATCTTTATACCAACATCCCTCTGTTTTTTCATTGCTTAGTTTGCAGCTTAGTTCTGCCCGTTCACCAACATTAGCTGTGGTATCTGACAACCCACTTAAAAAGCGAGCACTCTCATCTGTAAAACAATATGGCAGAGTTCAACTCCACAAAATAACTCCACAGGGCAAGGTTACCCTATAGTACCTCTATGCATTACATTTCAAATATTTGAAATTATACACAAGTAATCTCTCAAGAATTACACCATAGTTATTAGGCTTAAAAGGACTAGCAGATTTGCAAACTGAACTCCTATTTGACAATTCTTTCATTGGTCTATGCTTGGCATAAAAAAGCCAAACATCTCTCTCTAGTGGCCTACATGATATACTGCAAGAGGTGCCCCTACCAACTCAAAGTGCAATTTAAAATGTTGTGAATGCATTACATTTTCATTAGAAATTCATTAGCATTAGTTTTGTTCATTCACAGCTTTACAGCTTTTACACTCTTTTTATTACCCCATTGATTTATAGTGAAGAACAGTAACAGCAACATTCTGATTGAAGCCATTTATTTACTGTCTCAATGGCATATTCATCATTGCCATTACCATTAGCAATAGCTCCCAGTTATTGTTATACATGTTCTGGGTCGGGCATCTTACTCAATGGGTCTTACTCAATGATTCGCAAAGAGGGCCCAGGAAACGTTGTTGTTCTTGAGGGGGTTCCAGGGGGTCCCCTCCCCAGCAATTTATCATTACAATCAGTTCAACCACAGTTGAACTACTTTTCAGATGAGGCCTCTCTATGGCAAATACAAATTAACTTGGGTGTCCCTGACATGAAAATGTTTGGGAAACACTGTTCTTACCAATGATGACAGTTTCAGGAAGCAAGGGACCAGTTCGGACTCGCTTCTTTGCCTTATCACTTCCATCACCGTCTCCCCCTCCTTCTCCACCATCTCCGCCATCTCCACCATCTCCACCATCTCCTCCCTTTCCAAGGCCAGACCCATCACCGGAGCCATCACCAGAACCATCACCGGAACCACCACCGGAACCATCGCCAGAACCATCGCCAGAACCATCACCGGAACCATCACCGGAACCATCGCCGGAACCAACCTTCCCATCTCCTCCATCCCCCTTTGCTGCTGCAAGTTTATCAGTGTCCTCTCCTTCTCCTCCACGCTTTTTGCGACCTTTACCACCATTTGGGTCGGCTGAGTGTCAACAGTCATACAGGAAAGAGAATTAGAGAAAAAAACACTGAAACCTTTTGATATTTTATTATATCCCCCTTTTCTCCAGATAATTGAAAAACAAAATACTTAATTTTCATGTTTGGATACCTATTTCATCCAATCATAAATGATAGACAATAAATAGGTAAGTAATGAACAAAGACATGATACAATTAAAGATGATAAATGGGGAACAAAACCATTTAAGCTTCAATTTCAGCACAAGAATAAGGTCTTAAATCAGTCCCACCTTCCACTGTGAGAGAAGCACTGCTTTTGGCAAGACCCGCCATGGCATAAAAGGTACCCTTATCTTCCATTGCAAGGTCTTTCACTGTCAGTGTGTGAATGAGTTTGTCCTCTGAAACCGTGATTTCATATTTGTCTCCAGGTTCAATCGACGAGTGCTCTGTACACCATGTAATCCTGGGGAGGGGTGTTGACAGGACACATTGGAAGACAGCGTCTTCATATTCAACAGCCTTGACATCCTTAAGCTTGGCAGCAAACTCAACCGATGGGACTGGAAGAGTGCAAGAGAAGGGACGGGGGGAGAGTGTGTGTGGTAAAACTTTTTTCCTTTGTTTTTCTTCACTAACAAGCCAAACATTGCCTTTTAATTTGAAAAAAAGGGAGAATATTAGATTATGCCTTACGTTGAAGATCGGTGGCGAAAACATTGGTGTCATCCACATCAACCTGATAAAACCCAGCGTCGTCTTGTGCAGTATCATTGATACTGAAAACATACGTGTCCCCAACTTTGTTAAGAGAGTGCTTTGATCCATCATCACCCTGACCATATGCAACCGATTCTCCATCCTTTAGTTGAGAAAAAGTAGTTTTTTTTAAGTACAGTAGAGTACATTTTGGGCAGGGATGAGTTAAAGATGTTTGAGAATTTATAAAAGCAACGTTCACCTTACCTTATATAAAGTAATAGTACTGTTGGGATCCTTTAGCTTCATGTCCATCTCAAATTCCGCTTTGCCACTTGGTTTCAACTCTATTTGTTTTGTTTTTTCAATTTTCTCCACAACCTTAGAGAGTAAGTGATAGGAGATACAGTAGGTGATTCAGATTACATTGCAAAGATAGCGCTTGCTTGTGTGCACGGATAAATATACAATTATACCTAATTATTGATCCAGCTTTATTATCAACCCACCTGATTCAACACAGAATCATTTTTATGTGTAGAGAATGAAAAACATACAAGTACGGTATAGTACAGTAGTACAATAGTAAAATAGTACAATTTCATGATGAGCGTTGGTGAGGTCCAATATAGGGGCGGCTGTGGCTCAGAGGTAGAGTAACCGGATGGTAACCACAAGGTTGCCGGTTCGATCCCTGGCTAACCGCAGAATTAGTGTCGATGTGTCTCTGAGCAAGACACTTAACCCCTAATTGCTCCTGATGTGCTAGTAGGTACCTTGCATGGTTTCCACTGCCATCATGTGCGTGTGAATGGGTGAATGTGATGCACAATCTATGTAAAGCGCCTGGGACAAAGGCGCTATATAAATGCACCATTTACCATTTATTTACCATTATATACAAGTTGAAAATCAGTGAAGTCCTTTAATACCAGACCTTTGCCTGTTCATCCTCTCGTTCCTTCTTCAACTGGTTCAGTCTCTTCAACAGCCAGCGGAAGTCAGTAATGCCAAAGTCAAAACAGATTCTTTCATAGTCCTTCTTCTTGGCACATAATAACAGTTCCAAGAGCTTGGGGTCTATCTCTCCCTCTTTTGGTGGGAGTGGTTTTTTCTTCTTTGGAACAGCACTGGGCAGAGACACAAGAAAAAATGGTTCATACTGGATATATTATGATTGTTTTACTTAAAATGTCTTGCAAGATAGATTGAACTATGGAAATTATTTCTGTTTACGTTTTTTTCAGCATTTTTCTGAAATCTTGTTCTTCACCTGCAAGACAATAACATCAATATTATGAATATAATATAATATAATATAATATAATATAATATAATATAATATAATATAATATAATATAATATAATATATATAATATAATATAATATAATATAATATAATGTGAGGACATTCAGGGCAACCCTTCATCTCCTACAGTAAACGTAATATGTTTAGATTACAGTGAGCATGGTGTTGACTGAACAAATAATTAGCGGGAAAAGTTAGTTTTTCTATTCATTTGTTTGGCGCCAAAATTGTGTTTATCATGTGTTGTCACACAATCCAAGTTGGCTTTGTCGCAGGCGTAAAGGTTTTTAAAAATATATGCTTTTGGAAAATTTTGGCCCTGGTTGGTTATAGCCTGTTTCTAGACCAATCTGGTTGGCTAGTCACCATTTCGGCCATGAATTCCTCCTATAATTAGGAGGAATATTCACTGCAATGGCAGATGAAGGCTGACTATGTGAGGCTAATACTGACGTACTGCGGGTCTCCAAAATATCCAGAAAAATAGTAAAACTTAAATAAATACTTTACCTTTACCACCTTTCTCTGTTCCACCTGAGAATGAAATACTTTTCATAAGTATCTATTCCAACTGTTAACTATGGCATTCACAGAATTAATGAATTGCTCATGTATTTAATATTAAATTGGTCTCACCTTGTAAAACATTCAGTAAAGCAATACAAGTAGCCATTCCAAATTCATTGATGACAAGACATTTGTAATTGTCAGAATGTTCTGGAAGCGCATTGGTTATCTGTAAACAACATTGCCATATGGTAGATTGTATCCAGAGTGCACATATTGATATTTTCACCCATTTACCAGTACAGCTTACATACAGAATAAGCTGCTCCAATCAATCAAAGTCATTCCATAATCAAAGGTTATTGTGGTTGTGGGTACACACTACAATATTGTGTGTATGTTTTAACTTGTATTTGCTATTATCTCACCTCAAGGACATGTTCCTTATTTCTGTCATTGTATCTCGTGATATAGGTCTCTTTATCATCCTCACATTTTAATTTAGCATGTTCACGTTCCCATGTGACCGTTGGTGTTGGCTGCCCACTGACCATTACTTTGAAAAGGGCCTTTTTACCTGAAAAAAAAAATAAAAATAAAAAAATAATAATAATAAAATAAAAAATACAATAAAAATATAATAATAATAATAATAATTATATATACAATATTTAATAAATACATACAATACTGTAATTAAACATATATACTGTATGTATATTAATTGTTTTATACAATGTAACAACAAAAACAGCATAGTAAATTTGCCTTCTCATATTTAAATGACCATACCCTGTTGAATTTTCAGTGGTAGGGGTTTATGGACGATATCTGGGGTTGTCATTCCAAGGGGCACTTTCTCAACATACTGTGTGATCATGACCCCAGGAACTCTGGATCTCTTTTGGACATAGAACCCTGTAACATGGTAAAATCACACTTAATACCAGCCTTGTGATGTGGGTGAGAGGGATAAATGCAGTATCCTAGAAGAAAACAAAAACAAAAACAAAGCTGTCCTTTAATCTCTACATGGTGGTCAAAAGGGGGACAGGAAGATTTATTTCTCCATGTTTAGGATGTAATTCATCAAAACCTCCACAAGAGGTCATTGTGTCCTTTCTATTACGTTGAGTCAGTATATATGCCTACAATTTGTGTCACGTGACAAGCATGTAGCTTAGTGTACAGATAGGTGGAGATAGCAAAATTAAGACATTACAAGATGCATTTTTCACGAGACAATTATTGATATTGATTGATTTTTATTGATAAACGGTTTGGGTCCCTGACACCAGATTAAATCATTCAGTAGTACATGTTTTAGCTTGTGCGGGGCATCAAAGGCCTCATGACTGTTTAGGCTGAAAAATGCAGCCTGAAAAATAGTGTTGAATCTGATTAATTCATCCATAATAATTCAATACCGCCGGACTCTGTCTAGTTCTGCCTTGGCCGGTCCATGTAGCAAGCCTACCAGCTGATCCACAGATCCACTCGGTCCATGCTACGTGAAAAGTAGTAAGTTTTTGTATTTTTATTTAATTCCAGGTGCCCAACTGGTGCTATGCAGACTGCAGAGCCACCTAAAAGAGTTGTGACATTGAGAGGCCTGAAACCGACCGCTCGCACGCTGTTCACGCAGCCTGAATAGGGACGAACTGGAGTTGGAAGTAGGCCTACATTGTTTTCAACTAGGGCGTCGCAAATTTTTGGAATGTGTGGTATGCTGTTTGTACAGCACACAACACACAACACATTGTACAGTAAAACTTAAAGCTAAGGGAAGTGATTTGAAATTCATGGTGTAGTACAAGCCTGGTGCACTAGGGGCCCCCAAGACTAGCTACACTATGTGAACCTGCTGCTCGATCCTGATTGGAGGAGAATTCACCCTCCACCTGGGGAACTTTTATTAGCTAGTCTGCTAACGTGGGGGACGGGGAAACTCCATATATGGTCTGCACACCTTATAATAGAGCATTTTAACAGAAAAATATTTTTTGGGTGATATCTGACAAAAGTGAAATCACTTCCCCTACCTTTAAGTCTCTAGTCTAATGTTTACATTGTATTATTTCTACGATGTAAAGTAAATGCATTTAAAATCATTAAAACTGGTATGTTGCCTGAGTCCAATGCATTTGTGCCACTTCCGGTCTAGGACTTGGTTGTCCCCCTTCTCAATACAAGTCTATGTAAAAGGGCCTCCATTGGACTGGCCCCATGAAGTGGTCGGAGTTTAAACCTTTGGTGCTTGTACAGTATATTTCTCTTTTCCCTTTTACCTCCACTATGATATCTGCTGCTTCTGACTTTATGGAAGTTATTTTTTGTATGTCCTTTTAGGTGTTGTGTGATGGACGTGTTTGGCATGTTTCCCACCTGCTTGACAGGGGGCCACAGACAGTTGAGTTTTTGCTTTTGCAGACAGCTTTAGGAAATTAGGATAGGACTAGGACCTTAATAGTCCTATTCTAATTAATATTGTATGAACTCCAAAATATGGTATTACATGCATTGCCCCCTATGGCTGTAAAAGGAATTGCTTTCGTATGGATGGAATAGTTTAATGCACCAATAAATGCATTATTGATCAATAATTTGTTAATTTGAAAAAACGGGCTTTGTTAATCTCTTGGTAATATTATGGTCAGTGCCCATGCAAAATGTCAGAATGATTGGTGCACCCATTGGGGAATTGTGGTTGTTTCAGATAGATAGACAGACAGACAGACATTCAGACATTTCCTTACTTATAGTATGGATAGATGGATATGGATGGCTGGGTGGTTGGATGGATATAACTAGCGGCTAGGATTTACCTATGGTATTAAATGCACCCCCCGCTGTCAAGCCGAATATTAATTATATAATTATTAATAAATGTCATTATGAAGATTATATTCGCCCTGTGTGTGGGCGCCTAGCAAATCAATAGTGTTTGAGCTATGTCCTGGAAGGATTATTGTAATGTACAGTATTTACATTATAGTGGCTAAGCAGGGACCATATTCTGCTTTATATTGTTGATGTCTTGGCGCCTTACATAGTGCAGCAAAACAAAGCTGTTTCACGCTGTTAGTGAAATATATTTCACAAGGATGTGTAGAATATCATTGTAGGCTTTCGTTTGGATTTAACACCTGGAAATTAGGCACCTTTCTGGGGTAAAAAAAAGGCTAATGCATTCTAGTTTTAATTTCATTACATCTCTGTAAGTGCTTTGTCTAGTGTTTTCCCAAGTCCTGTCGGATATCTGCCAGGTTTCTGCACATCGATGCATCTTATCAATTCCCTTATTCCTATTTATTTTAATTTAATAATGTACATGAGCCATACCCATTTCCATATTTCGAACAGTAAACCGTTTTCTGAAAACCAAGATTGCCATTACATCCAATGGAGCAACTCAAAGCCTATTGGCCTAAAAAGCTTGACTATTATGTGGCACAGCTAGGCTACATGTTTTACCACTTTTGCTGTTTTGTTGTTTGGCTGCTGTTTTTCAGCAGCAAAACAGCCTAGCTAGCTCTGGTCCATAACCTTAAGGCATTGGTTTTCAAACAGCCATGGCCTGGTGTGCGCATTTGAGTCACAGATCACCATCTGATGGGATTTAGCCTCACAACCCCCAAAACGAAGGAATATTTTGGCATTGCAAGGAAAGTGTTCTAAATCTTTGAAATGTTCCTTTAACGCTATAGACCAGATCAAGTGATAGGACATTTGCTGTTTGTAACACCATACTGCACCACGCCTCAGTCATCTTTCAATATTTCATCTTATGAAGGTCAAAAAGACGGAAACATTTTATGCAGGATTTGGCCTTGATAGAGTATTGCACCTCTTCCCTTCTGTTACATTTCATTACATCAGCAGCAGACTTAACGTTGTCCATGTCAGTATTTTCAGTTATGCCATACGATGTCTCTCTGTTTAAAATGCTATCCTGAAAGATTGTAGTAATACAAGTCATGATCATTAATATATTTAGTAGTAGTAGAGTAGTACTAGTAGTAGTGGCACTATCTTGTGCCACCTCTTATCCCTAAACTTGTTTGCCATCTTTGACTACATTTCAATTAGTCAATCTACATCAACATGTGCGTTTGTAGATTGGCAATTTGAGGAATTTTAAAAGATAGTATAGTAAAAATAGTAAAAAATGGCAAATAGGATTAGGGCTATGGGAGGTGCCAAATACTGTATAGCCTCTGATTCCATTTCTTTAAGTTTTAGGCTGAAGCCATTGGCTTAAGTTTTCCTATTTGTGTATTTTGGTGGTTGAGCGCTGATGTTGCTTGAAGAAAACCTTCTCCCGTACTTCAACAAGAACAGATTTTTCACACAGTAGACTGTGTGAAAACAAAAGGTTGCTTTCTCATAGGTGCTAAATATAATGTGCACTCATTTTCCAGATACAAATAAGTGGGATCTTTCAAAGTTCCACAGAAGTTCTCTTTTAATTATAATCTATGTTTTCGGGCTACAACAAAAGATAAATGTTGAAGCGTTGAAACATACCTTCCCCACCTGGGCCTGTCGTTCCAGATGGATTCATTGCAGCGTCTTCTGTTGTTGTTCCAATCAGAGTACTTTAATGCCTGAAACAGAAAGTGAAAAATATTTTTAGGATTTACGGCTGAAATAGTGTGATGCTTGTACAAATGCAGGAGTATTAATACATGTGGTTTAGTTACCTTTATGTTCTAAAAACATGCCTGCAGGCAAAGCTTTGTACTGTATATAAATTAATAAAAGTACATATAAATTAATGTGTATACATGCCGCGCACAGGTGCTTGTGTGCATACATGGTAATGCACATGAAGTATAACAAAGCATGTGCCCTTGACCTTTCATTCAAATTCAGCTTATGCCACAGTAAATACTGTACGGACAGTCATTCAGTCATTCAGATAACTCCATAAAATGCTTTCAGTCACTTACAGTGACTGTACAGTGGTTCTCAAAGAGGGGCCTGGGGACCCCCGGGGGTCCTTGAGGGGTTTCCATGGGAACCTCAAATGACATCTAGGAAGGCAGTTAATTTTTGTCTCCCGTCTTATATTGACCTCACCTCATTATGTGATGACCTGATCTCATGCCAAGTCTGATATCACGCTATTTTCATCTGTGGGTCGTGCCTTAGGTTAGATTTAAGGACACTTAAAGGCATGCCGACATGACTGTAAATGTGGAATGTGAAATTCCACCTTGTGGGTTGTGGTTGACTCTGACTTGCCCACGGAGTCAGCTGGCTGTGCCATCAGTTTAATCACCTAAACACTGGCATACCGAAAATAGGCAAACATTTGTACATCTGCTGTACTTGTACAGCAGATCTACAAGCCCAAACGGGAGTTGTAGATCTATTGAAGGGATATTGCACTTTCTAAATCACTTTTTGTGATTTTATTGTCTACTCAACCTTATGTGAACACCCCAGACAGTTTATAAGTTACTCCATCTGTATTTAGATATCTGATGTTCATTTTAGATGCCCCACCTCCTTCCTATACAAAACCAATATACGTTAAATTCCATTTTACACATTCTTTTTTTCTGGTGACAGATATTATCCTCTGTGAGGTGACCGTGAAATTTCATTTGAGGTTTTCATTTATTTTTAATATATTGTTTTGGAAGATGTAGTAGCCTCTGTCACACTGAGTGAGGCCAAATAAAATAATATTTTAAAAAATAAATGAAAATGGTAAATCATATATTAGGAGGACAATATCAATTACATGTTTTTAATGAATGTATCACTCTTTGAATAGCAAGGGTGCGAGGCAGCTAAAATATCAAATATCTTAACTGGGGTGTTCACATGAGCTACAGTAGATGATATGATGACCAAAAGGTTTTTTGAAAGTGAAATTGGTTGGAAACCTGATTGGTTGAATATGTACTCAATTTGCTTTCAAACATGTTTGATAGAATAACTTCAAGTCACAAGTAGGTTTATTAAACTCATACGGTATTCATGTTCCCTTCTACAGGAATCTGAGTTGTCTCAGCAGAAGGATACCATTCAGTGAAATTCTGAAGATCAAACATTCAGACGTGCACGAAATCATCCATCCTCAGTAATCCAGAGGCCACACTAACAGGTAGGGGTCATCTCTGTATGTTTACTGTATAGATTTTTTTTATGCTAATCTAAAGGAAAACAGCTTCTGCATGCTGCGTGTGTTCTGTGTTCTTCTGGGATGCTGCGTGTGTTCTGTGATTTTCTGGGATGTTTGTGTGATAGAGACCTAGGTCCACTGGCATCTTGCCAACAGACAATCAACAATGAATATTGATCTGTTAACAAGACTGAATGATCGTCAGAAAGGCTGACTGTACATTATCAGCTGCATGTGAATTATTAGTTTACAGAGCAAGACAGATGGGTGAGACGGGTGAGAGAAAGACAGATTTGCCTTAGATGCAAAGACTGACCAGGAGCAAATATGTTTTCCACCTGTTTGGGTAATGTCAGGGCTGTCACAATTACAAATTTTATGTTGATTATTATCACTCAAATAACTGCGATTAACAATATAATTGTGTGTTTGGCATTGGACATAGGAACATTATGAAGCCGTTCAACGCTTCGTAATCAATCATGGCACAGATATATGACAGATATGACAAATAACTGAAATATACGAGGAAATGATTGACACATTCAAAAATAAATGTGATTATACCACTATGTAATAATTGTCACAGCGCTAATGAAAGATGATTTCATTTCATATGCAAATACAATAATAAAAATAGAATATGTTATGACAAGTCACACATCCTAAAAGCTAATTAGCAATCCTTAGCGTGTCGATTACTTTCAAGCAGAAAATGCAAAGCATGGCATTGTTTGAAAGTCAGTATTTTCAGTATAAGTTTACAAGGCTTAGGTCATGTATCCAGCTGAAAAATCGAATGTGTTACTTTGCCATTATTTTTGAGGACCACTGGGTGATCAAAATAAAGTCAAATTCCAAAATTACAAATATGAGGATCTCACACCTTGATATTAAACACTGGAACAGATTCACTATCTATGGAAACCTTTAGTGTTTACTTACAGAGCATATACAGTACAACATTACAACCTGACCAATTTCACGCCTATAATATGTCACCAGACATTCTCCATTAAGTACAATAAAACTTTCAGCAGCTGCAGTGAAACGCATTGACATGGAACCAATGGAAGAAAAAAAAGAGAAAAAAAAATCTACTCACCTTTTAGTTGTGTATCCACTGTGTTAAGCTCTTCCACTTTAGCCTTTGCTCTTAACACTATCTGACACATCCAAGGTGACACCCCTTTTTGTTAGGTAATAAAACATAAGAACCGCTGAATCCCTTACATGGGGAGAATCCCCTTTATAAAAAACGAGTATTTGTGGCGATGGTAAAAGGGTGGTTCTTCTTACCCTAATCCCATGAAACATATCACTTAACACAGTTGGCATTGGCAATACATGCTGCATGCCATCCAATACTCCTTAACCGTTATGGCCTGAATCCAGTGAAGGGGTTTTGGCAATCTCTGACAAACCTAATGAACCAATATAATCCCATGCTGATAGAAATCTTGTTCCTCTATTAATACTATAGCATATAGTATCCACAAAAACATTGTCCTGGTGATTTATGGATCCACAATGTCCAAGCTTTTCCAGTTAACTGGGCCTCCTGTAATAGGATGACTCCACTGTTTTTATGTATGGGTCTGTGATACTGTATTAACATGAGCCGTTTTATTTGGTAAAATAACCCCCGGTTAGTAATACGGTTTTGGCATGTAAAGTACAATATGGCTGGCTGCCCCTTTATGCTTATATGGTGTTCATGGAAATTGTGACAAGACGGTTCCCTCACGAAAGCGAATGATGCGTTCAGTGAGTCGCCACTGGTTCAATACCCTTGGCATTATAAAAAGGGGGTTGTCTGGATAGTGGCGCTTTCTGCTTCTTGGGGGTTTAGTTTCACATTGACGCTCTGGAGGTTAGTCAGGCGTGCAACATGCCCAGACGGTTTGAATAGCGTTAACACACCATAGCCTCATAAACGATAAGGTTGTGACCCAACAATAAGAGAACCTAAAGATACGGTAGGAGGACAAACAATAACAGCAACCTCTGACCTGACAGAGGAAACAGGGTAAGTGTTCTCCTACAAAAACCTCAACACTTACGACGACTATACATAAAGTCAACAAAACATAATGTCTTGCTCTTTGCTGATAAAATAATTTGATAATCTGTGCTGATCACTATACATAAAGTCAACAAAACATAATATCTTGCTCTTTGCTGATGAAATCATTTGATAATCTTTGCCAATCATGGAAATATTGCTGGTGTGCCCAGCAGGTACGGCTTTGTACTATTAAACCCAAAAATGTTCGGACCACATTAAGCTAACTCAATTTTTTTCCAGGACAAATGTTGTACAATTGCTTTTGTTATATATCCTTCAGAGACAGTTCTTTCAACAAAGTTAAAGTCTTGTACAAATCTAACACTGTCTTCCTTTCATGGTCAGATGTAAGAAGAACTTATTCTATATTTGCAGTGCATGATCATCACATAGCCAATTTATCGGTGGGCTTAAGTAGATATTCTTGGCTGTGCAATTAAAATGTACTCTTGACTCAGGTGTCGAATGTATGTGCCTGATGCGTCAAGCTCTTGGATTCCTGAATTGCTGGAAGCATACAGTTGTCAAGTGCTATTCATATTGCAGCTTGAAATATTGCTGATTTGCATGAACAATAATAAATGTTTCAAATGCCGGTACTGGTGTGGATATGGCCGTTGGCTACAGAGTTCATTGTTAAGTAATGACTTTTATTTAAAAAATCACAATAATGCAGTGCAGAGTGAAACAAAAGCAGCAGCAAAAAAGACAACAGACTGAAATTATGGATGGTTTTATAAATATGCTTTTTATTAGGTCTCCAAAAATATAATAGTTTTTTTTTTCTCTTTTTTATTTTTTCTTCAAGAATAACATTTTGTGTTAAGATACATTTTAACAAAGTGAGAGCATTTAGGCTAATCAGATGGTTTGATATAGTACTATTCTGAATACAAACATTATGTATCACCAATGCATTAAATTGAAACAATAAATAATCCCAACAGGAGACAGAGATATCAGGACTGGAGCAGTTCTTCATGCTGATTTCATTCTGTGGGGAAGTCAAAGAGAGATGGTGTTAGCATTATATTTTAATTAAAGAAAGAGGGAAAAAAGAGAAACTAATAATTATCATAGAGGATTCCAGTTTTTAAATAAAACCTTACCTCTGACTTTAAGCTTGGTGGAGCACTCTGCACGACCAAAGGAGTTGATTGCAACAACTTTGTATTCGCCACTGTCCTGTGGCCTGACTCTGATTATGGAGATGGAGCATATGCCATATGCGTTGGTGATGTAGTAGTTTTTGTCCTGGTTAATGCAGACCTCATTCAGGTACCACTTCACATTGGGTGTGGGGGTCCCCCGGACAGCACATGTCATGTACAGCTGGTAGCCTTTAGGTGGTGAATGAACTTTCAATGGGACTAGGATGGATGGGGATCTCTCAAGTTTGACTGGTGCTGTGGCACCCCCGGTCAATGCCAGTGGAGCTATAAGGGAAGAAAAAGCAAAGAGGGTGATTTTACCCACTGCTTGATATGCATCTCAAGCTTTATGTGCTTTATGTTTTAAGATTAAGCCTAGAAGTTCATGATGGCTGTCACTGATTCTCATGCAGGTAAGGATTTGTTACTTGAATTTAAATGATAGGGTAAGTGAGTGAGCAGAATAATACATCTTATTTCTCTTTAGAAGCGTTAATATGCAAATTAGATATGCGTGTTTTAAAGGTAGGGGAAGTGATTTGAAATTCATGGTGTAGTACCAGCCTGGTGCACTAGGGGCCCCCAACAGTAGCTACACTATGTGAACCTGCTGCTCGCTCCTGATTGGAGGAGAATTGGTGGTGACCAGGGGAACTTTTATTAGCTCCTCTGCTAACGTGGGGGAGGGGGAAACTCCATATGTGGTTTCCACACCTTATAATAGAGCATTTTAACAGAAAAAATATATTTTTTGGGTGATATCTGACAAAAGTGAAATCACTTCCCTTACCTTTAAGTCCGAATCTATGACATCGGCATTCTGTTCAAAACCATGGAGGCCACGGTCGATTCAGAGATAATAGTTTTCTCTGCACATATAACAAGAAAGTGAAGGGCTGACTAACTGAAAACACGTCAGAGCAAGGCGTTTCCTAGCAACGGCCGCTATCAAAATAAATAAATAAATAGCGGTTGCACTTTATACCATCTAAAGATGTCTCCAGACGCACTAGTTCTCCTACGAGTGTAATTCTAAAGATAAGTGGGCGACCTGGGAACAATAAGTGTTAATTAGAGATGTGGCGAGACAGGGTGACCCTGGTTACTGTGTTATGTTACTCACCTCGGTTGCTGTTCGCACCCCATCTGGGTGACACGGACGGATCTGAAAGGCCCATGTCATTCTTGGCATAGACATTCCAGCGGTACTCTCTCCCATCTTCAATGTTTATGGCGGTATATTTGTTGTCGTAGATGCGGTCTCCTATGTTTTTCCACACCCTTGAGCTCGAGTTGTGTTCAGCCACCACATAGTAGAGGCGGTCGTCCACCTCTTGGTCTGGAGACGGGGCCCAGGATAGCAGCACTTTGCCGTGGACAGTTTGCTCTAGTGCTACTGGGCCTGGGCTCTTTGGTTCCTCTAGGAGCCGGAAAAGTGAAAGAAAAAGAAAGCCGGAAAGTGACAATTTGTGTTATTACTTGATTTAAAAGAAGGTGAATCCAAACATTTACTACTCAATTAGTTTTAATTAATATTGCCCTTCATTAAGATGAATTGATTTACTGTTCGTGTCATTTTCTTACCCGTGACTCTGACTTCAATGTCAAATTTTGCCTCGCCCGATGAGTTTTTGGCCTTTATAGTGAACACGCCGGAGTCGGAGCGCTTTGATGCGGGGATTACAAGCTGTGAACTTCCCTCAGTGTTGGAAATAGTTGTCCACATGGATACAGGCTCATCGTCCTTCAACCAAGTGATATCTGGTGCAGGCTCTGCCTGAAGATGGCAATAAGAATAGCATGAGGCTCCCGTCACATCAATAACATTGGCATTTCTTGTTTTATTTTTAAGCACAAATTGTTTTTTAATAATTAATGTCATTGGATATGGCATGCATGTATATCATCACTCTGGTATAAACAGTCAAATATAACATAATCTGCATGTTTTGGCCTTGTGATGACATCATCACAAGGCCAAAATCAGATGAGCTTTTCCTGAGAGCAATTTTCTAATTGATATGAAAGCATGCTTTTTTTCAAACTTGGTTGTTTGTGGGATAGAAAACACACCAAATAGTACGCTTGCGCGCACACGCACGCACGCACGCGCACACACACACACACACACACACACACACACACACACACACACACACACACACACACACACACACACACACACACACACACACACACACACACACACACACACAATTGTATGTCATGTTGTACACCCTTTAATGTAAACATTGACAAGACTAAGTTTTTCAGGTGTAGGCCTTCATATCTTTCCTTTTGTAATTGAATTTGAATCGTACTAAGAACTCATGTATTGTACAACATACACACCTCATAGTTCATTTTGATGCGCATAGAATTTCCTGCTCTGACAACCATGAAGTCCTCTGGATCTTTAAAACGAGGTCTCACTGGATAGGACACACACACACACACACACACACACACACACACACACACAAACACACACACACACACACACACACACACACACACACACACACACACACACACACACACACACACACACACACACACACACACACACACACACACACACACACACACACACACACACAGCGGTTATAGAAAATTAATTATCGTGAATTATAACTCTAAGAACACTCACAGTCACTGTGATTACTTACTGGGTGGGTTCTTTGCACACACCATCTTGGAAGGAGGGCTTAGATCTCCAGCCCCAGACCTGTTGATGGCCGCAACTCTGAATTCATACTCTGATCCCTCAGAGACAGCTTTAACTGCGTAGCTTTCTCCTGCAGCACGACAAGCCAGGAGACATGTTCATTTCCTAACATTCTGTGTTTTGACATTCCGTTTTCCAAACAGTAGAGGAAAATGTGTGTTCTGCCACCATCCCCATCTTCCTACTATCAAATCAAAATGTGTCATATGCCTCTGACAGACCTTCAATTGGCTCGTTCACAGCGTTCAGGGCAATCCACTGGCTTGTGTCTTTCTTGCGCTTCTCCAGCTGGTAACCAATGATGGGTTCCCCTCTGTCATCCGTTGGAGCTGTCCAGGTCAAGTTGATGCAGGTCTTGGAGGCACTGACAATGTTGGGGGCTCCAGGCGGGCCAGACAGTACTATAAAAAATTACAAGCAATTAAATTAAACAAGATACAGTATGTGATTATATGGAATTATACGTTGGAGCAAAGAACTTATTCATTGGAGCAAATGTGAATATGAAACTGTGGGCCTTCTTTGTAGGGGATGGGAACAGCGTTGCAGCAAGATGTAAACGCCTCCCTCTACAGTGGCTAAATTATTTACTGTCGGCATAGGTGATATGCGCACCAGAAACTTATCCAGAGGCAACTTTTATTTATTACAAATTTCATTGAACAAAACTAGCCCTAGACCCACTGAGGATGGCAATCATCAGGATCTGATTAATTCTTGGCTTACTCATTACACCGGCCATGAATGCATTTTCTGTCTCCAATGCGTCGGCGCTGATACCCTCTGGATTTTCAGCATAGATCCGGTAGTTGTACTTTTTGCCATGGCTCACGTTTCTGTCTCTGAAGCTGGGGTTGTCAGCCTTGACATCCCCGAGCCTCGTCCACTGGCTTTGGTTTGTTTGCATTCGTTCTATGATGTAGTTGGTGATAGCGCAGCCTCCATCGTCTTTAGGCGGATTCCACTTAATTTCAATCATAGAAGATGAAGTTTCAACCAGTTCCACTGGACCGTCTGGTGGGCCTGGCTTGTCTGTTTGGGGGAATTGAAAGACATTTGTTTATTATTACAATTTATTTTAGGAATGATTACAGAACATTGAATATGAAATCCACATGGATCATAGCATCCCTATTATCGTTATAATAGATGAACATTCCACAAATATAATCAAACTATATCACAATGCCTTACCCTTGCACCATCTTATGAGCTTGTATTTTAGATTTATTTTATTTTACTATTGGGGGATTCCATTCAGTAAAGTATAGTATGGGGTTTAAGTGGATCAATAGCAATCATTTCTTCTTCACTTTTCTCACCACAATTCCTGTTTTATCTGCATAATAGTTTTCATACCAAGGACAATAAGCTGGGTGGTGGCTTCCACAGTCCCAAATGGGTTCTTGAGTTGAATCTTGACCTCCCCTGAGTCCGTACGCAGACAGTCTCTAAGTTGCAGCTTGCTGTGGTCGGTTTCTCGAGTTATTTTGACTCCTCCTCTTTCCTTCAACTCAGAGCCATCCTTAAACCAGGTGATGTCTACGCCGGACTCCTGCTCTGGAAATGGCATCTTGAAATTGGCAGTCTGTCCCACTTTAACTATCACCGGCTTCGAGAACTTCTGAAGATCATCAGGGTCAAATGCAGGTATGTCTGTGAAACAGAAAAGGGACATTTATGTGATTCGTCAGTTATTTCTGTAGGGATATTGTTGGATATATGAAAGAGAAATGCACAAAACAAGCTCTTTTTGTTGTTTTGTTGTCGTGGTGGAGAGTGGGTGAAGCGGAGACTCATGCTCTGAGGAGCACACTTTTCTAGTAAATATTGTTTTTATGTCATACCTCCAATAGTGAGTTTTCCTTCAGTACTTATTTCTCCTGATTCAAAACGATACAGCCCAGAGTGCTCATCATTACAGCTTTTGATTGTCAGCTTGTGTGAAGTTCCATCCTGTTTAATGCTGGCACCACGTTTGGAAGTTAACTGGTGCAAGACAAAGACAGAGATTCAAAAGTCTAAATTAACCAGATCTAACAAATACCTAGTTTGTGCCTTCACTTTGTCAATTATGTCATTTTGGACAACACTAAGAGCATTTAAATACTTCTATATCTATATGTGATTTCATGTATATAATTGAATGCCTACACACACACACACACACACACACACACACACACACACACACACACACACACACACACACACACACACACACACACACACACACACACACACACACACACACACACACACACACACACACACACACACACACACACACAGCAGCTGACCAAGGCAATGTAGGTACTTTAAATGTAAAGGCAAGGAGCCAGATTTGGAGATGAATTAAACCATACCTGTTCCCCATCCTTGAACCAACTCCCCTTAACATCAGTATTCATCTTAATTGAAAGTTCAGCAGGCTGACCACGGACAGCATACATATCAGATAGTCCACTTGTAATTGCAGGGTCTATGTGACGGAAAAGAAAGAAATAATTACATACTGTATTTTCATTTTCATCACTTTAAAAGCGTAAACATGTCTTGATTAAGAATAACCAAAACATGCTTAAGTCAAGTATTTTCATTCTATAATCAAGATACCTGGACTGGTGAATTAGTGGCTTTTCCTGTACCACTATTTTTTTTTTTTTTTCATATGCACACCTTTGTGGATCTAATGGGCTTTCCTCGAGTTAGTACCACCATTGGCTAATCCACTTGCATACAAGTGTTGTGAATTTACTTCTAGTGCCACCTTTCATCTTTTCCAGGTGGGAGTAAGGAGTGTAACAGGAAGGCTCAGCTCAAATAATACTTTGACCCTGAGTATAGACAGAGTTGCGCGGTCGCAAACTCTGTTCACTTCATATCGTCAGTCCAATGGCGGCTATTCGACATGGACTACTTTATCTTTATTTTAGATTTATTTAACAATTATAAATCCCTATTTTTGATAATTTTGTAGTAATAACAGCCTAAACTTTATAGAGTCTTTAGTTGTCAATGTTCCTTTAAAACAGATGACATGTTGCACACATACATCACTTATATCCCCCACCCTCGTTGAAAACATTCAAACTCAGGCTATATGAACAGCGCTCAAATGCTCAGTTTCTGACCCCTCAATGTTGCAACATTTCAACAGGTCTGAATATTATTTGGGTTGAGCCTTCATGTATTCATAGGAGAAGCATGGGGTTGCTCCTTAGTAGACTTCAACAATATTGATAGTTCAACAATATTGATCACTTTGATCTGATTATCTATTTTGTCTTTTGGAATTTTACTTTGCAAGATCATGACACAGCCAACTAAGTATCATGCTAAGAAACACAGAAAGCCATTCCTAATGCCAGCATAAATACTTGGGGAATGTGATTATTCAGTGTACAGCACTGACATTAGATACTTATTTGAAATTAGAAGTCACCTTCACTCTGGGTATTATTCTTATTAATTATTTTCCCAACCTTCTCAATTGCAGAAGTAAAAGATGCCGGTTCTATAAGGATTCCTTGTTAGAAATGTTACAGTCTCGTGTCTAGCCATTGATATTTTAATTATCACATTATTAGCCTGCTGCATTAATTGTCTCATGGTTCATTCCATAGCAATTAATGTTGTCATTACATACTGTACATCCCATTCTATGGCTTACCATGTCCTGCCTCTGTACTTGATTTGACAAGCCCTGTGACACCAGCAACAACATTATAATTTAAACCTTCAGCTCCAATGCCACATTATGTATGAGGATCTACTCAAGCATGTTAGACATTATTGTGATGCTTCTTACCACATCCTGAAATTCCATCTGCTGTTGCTTGTTTAGGCCTATCACAATCACCTGTCAGTGATCAGTTAGCGGTTAGTGGCTATCTATGTCACTTGAACTCACTTCTACTATTATACTTATAACTACATTAAAGCAGTTATAAGAAGTTGTTTAAAGCTTCATCAATACTGTAATAACCTTTATGTAAGTTATTACAAAAAAGCTATTATGTTTAAGCACTACAGAGTAAGCACCAAGCGGTTTAAGTTTCATATTAATATGTTATTTTTTTCCTTAACATATTAATATGTTTTAAGGCCTATTATTCTGCTTTGTGACCAGAGTTACGATTATCACGCTGACTTCTGAAGCCATTATATCTCAAATGGCTTCCATATTCAGAATTACATCCATGCGGTGATTATCACATTGGTGGAAATTTCTTACCACTGCTACCAGCATCCACATCCTGTGGACCTGAACCCGTTATACTCACTGCTGACGCTCCACTTTTACCTATCAATCATCAAAATCAATCAATGAAATGCTGCATTTATTTAGCGCCTTCATCCAAGGCGCTTTACAGAGATTGTGATTTGCATTCACTCTCGCTCATTCACACACCGATGCTGGAGGAAACCATGCAAGGCACCAACCTGCACATCGGGAGCAATTAGGGGTTCTGGGGGTGCCTGCATTCAAACTGAGAACCTTGCGGTTCCTATCCAGTCGCTCTCTACCCCTGAGCCATTAAGCATAGTTACAGAACAAAAATGTTTAGCTCGAGATCCAAAGACCAGGACCAAAACTAGTGATCTACAAGCTTCTAGTGAGTTAAGTTACAGCAACATATTAATTGTTTTTAAAGTTTATGGCCTATTATTCTGCCTCGTGACTCAAGTGACTACTAACACACTGATGTCTGAAGCCATTATCTCTCAAATGGCTTCCATATTCAGAATTATATCCATGCAATGATTAAACACATTGCTGGAGGTTTCTTACCACTGCTACCAGCATCCACCACCTGTGGATCCGAACCGTTTATACTCACTGCTGACGCTCCACTTTTACCTAGCAATCATCAAAATCAATCAAAGAAGCTGCCATAAGCAAGGATATTTATTATACTAACTGGAGCTCGAGAGCCAAAGAGAAATTTGATTTCTCCCAAGGACCAAAATCAGTGAAAACATAGCAGATCTACTAGCTCAGAATGCATCTGTGTTGTGAGTTTGCACTCGAGATCCAAAAGAAAATTGGGATTTCTAAGACATTATTCTTAGTTTTTGCTTTCTAAATGACATTGATTTTGTATTTATGTTTCCTACTAAATGTAATCAAAAAGGAAATTAAAGTGATGCTGGACAAATAGGTACAGACACACTGTTTGGGAAACTATTAGCTATTGGACCCCTCCCTCCTCCCTTCAGTGTTGGGAATATTACTTTACCTTGCTAATATATTACTTATTAAAGGTAGGGGAAGTGATTTCACTTTTGTCAGATATCACCCAAAAAAATTTTTTTTTCTGTTAAAATGCTCTATTATAAGGTGTGGAAACCACATATGGAGTTTCCCCCTCCCCCACGTTAGCAGAGGAGCTAATAAAGGTTCCCCAGGTCACCACAATTCTCCTCCAATCAGGAGAGAGCAGCAGGTTCACATAGTGTAGCTACTTTTGGGGGCCCCTAGTGCACCAGGCTGGTACTACACCATGAATTTCAAATCACTTCCCCTACCTTTAATTATTACCTTCATTTTAAAGCAACATATTATATTACAATATTACTGTTTGAGCAAGTGTAATATATTATATGAGTGTAATATATTACTATTACATACTACTTCAAACAACTTTTTTACAAAATACATAATTAAATATTTTGTGTCACTATTAATCAAATATTGAGGAGGCCAGTGGCATACCTACAATAAAGCAAGCACACTTGGCAATCTTAAGTCACTCCTGAATAAATAATTTGATGGCAAATGATAGAAAATAAGTAATTATTTAACTTCTGCAGTTGTCAAGATAATTTCACAAGAAGATTTTCAACGAAACAGATTGACAGAAAGTAATATTGAAAGTAATGCAGCAATGCAGAAAGAAAAGTATAATATATTAGATTGTTTTTGTTAAGTAATATATTTATATTACAAGTTACTGCATTTTGGTAATATATTATGTAATATATTAAGTTACGTAGTGCACATGACCCCTCCCTCCTCCCTTCTACAGAAATACAATTTACATATAAATATAACCATAGCAAATGAATAATCATTTGGGTCCCCAGTCAGAAGGGGTGCGCAGCCAGAAGGGGTTCCTTGTTATGGAATATTATTAGCATCGCTGACACAGAAACATCGATCTATCAGAAATCTGTTAGGATGTAAAAGGTATTTTGTTGAATCAGTTCTCAGGTAAAAAATGGACTAATGGTCATATTGTCCAATCTTATGGAATGATAGAGAATGGCCAAAAACTTGCCTTAATCGAGATTTATACCTGTCAGGTACTGTAAGTTGGACTGTATCAACTCTTGTCTTTGACACAAAACTATTGTCAGAGAGTGAATAAGTGGAATAAATGAAGTCTTATTTGTTATATTTGGAATGCATATATGATGCTGTTTGGGCATATAATGTTACTGAATGAGTCTGGTGTTCTTACTTATATCAGTGCCTGCTGGAGCAGTAGCTGGAGCTTCAGTGGTTGTATCGCCACCTGTAGCAGCAGGTGTTGTATCAGTCCCAGCAGTTGCATTCGTGTTAGCAGCCGTTGTAGATCCAGTTCCAGTAGAATCAGTTGTGCCAGCAGCAGCAGCTGCTTCTTGGGCAGCTGCTCTGGCAGCATCCATCTCCGCTTTCTTTTCCGCTCTCTCCTTTTCCAGTTTTGCTTGTTGCTCTTGAGCAATCTTTGCAAGGTCCTCTCCAGATCCTCCTGCTTTTGTTGTTTTTCTTTCTGCCTTTTTTCCCTTTGGTACATTTTTGTCAGCTGGGTAATGCAAAAAAAAAAAGTAAGGGGAACACACCACAGTTTAGTTGATACCCAACTTAGTTGTCAGTAATTTCAACTGACATGTATACATTTCCTTATCTGGCATATAATAATACAAAGACATTTTCATCATCCTTATCACATTATTACAAGTGGTTCTTACCCCACTTGTACCATTATCAATTATGTTACAGTATGTTACGGTCAAACATTTTACGTTTTATGTTGTGCGATGGCTTACCTTCAACAATGAGCCATGCATTGCAAGATTTTATGCCTGCACAGGCTGAGTAAATGCCTTTGTCCACTACCAAGCAGTCTTTGACCACCAGCCTGTGAACAAGCTTGTCTTCTGAAACCTCAATGTCGAATTTTTCCCCTTGTTCCAGTGGTAGATTTTTGCCATACCACTTGATCTTGGAGAAGGGATTTGAAAGGACACATTCGAAGACGGCATCTTCTCTCTCCACTGCCTTCACTTCCTGAATTTTGACCAGAAAATCCACCACAGGAACTAAAAATGATATTGTTAATCAGACTTAGTTATTTAGACAGAATTAGAACTATATGAACGTGTGTTTTATAAGTAAGAGACTTCATATAAGGTCTAACATAAACCAGATTTACTTGGACCAAATGGACCCTTACGGATCCATTTGGTCCAAGTAAGTCTGGTTTATGTAAGTAAATGTATGAAAAGTAAATGGCCAACAGCCCATCATTTAGCTGGAGACCGTCAGGACTCTCTTATAGGACCAATGGTGGTCCCCGGCCCACTGGTTGAAAACCACTGCTATATATATCGTTGTTGTGTTTCAGCCGTAAATCATGAGTGATTTTGAACAGCATCCCATGCCCGATTCTAAGCTTATGTTGGGGTTATGGAAACATCCAAATGGGTGTTTTTTGTCACAAATGGCACTAAGCAGGTGGAACACTTTGGATATGAATCAACTGCAAAGGAAGGTAAGAAAGCCTTCTAGCTCGGAATTCGCCTTTTTAAGGCGATTCATACTGAGCCAAGTGCAGGACCTACTTTTGAAATCTGTTGAAAACATGTTGACATCTTCAACATCCACCTGGTACAATCCTGCATCATCTGGTAGGAGGTCCTTGATGCTGAAAGTGAACTTGTTGCCTGTTTGAGAGAGGTAGTGCTTCATTTTTTCTGCCTCCTCTCTGCTGAATGCTACCATCTCACCATCCTGTGGGGCAGTTACATGCCATGTCAATTAGGCCTACTTTGAAAGATGAGCATGTAAATGCCATTGTAAAATAAAAAGACAATGGCAATGAATTGAAAGGAAGTGACGTACTTTTCATTTTCTCACAGGCAGAATCATCTTTAGATTGACACCATTGATAGACATTATTTCGACAGCGAGGCGTTAATTTCAAAAGTGAAATGAGTTGCATGTTTCGAAGATATTCAGAATTGACAGATGTACCTTGTACAGGTATATGGCGCTGTTCGGGTTAATGAGATCCATGTCAAGTTCAAAGGATGCTGTGCCATCTCCTTTGACATCGATGGGTTTCAGATTAGAAATGCTTTTGACAAACTGAAATGGGAGAAAACAAACATAATGTAAGTTAACTGTCTCATAAATAGTCCTGTTGTTTTAAGATACATGATTACTGTTAATGCATACACACAGTTGGCATTACAAATAAATAATAAACATATTGATGAAAGTTGATTCTTCTTTTCATAATAACAAAACTGTATTAAATGTATTTAGATGCAGCTAAACAGTGTGTAAGGACCTCACTGAAATAATTATCTTGTCAACATTGACATCCAGTATACTGTTCTTTCTCTTATAAATGACAAACCGCTGCTTGCTCTTCTTCTCTATCTTTCTTCATCTCTTGAAGTTTCTTGAGCATCCATCGGAAGTCAGTGATTCCATACTCTGCACATATTCTCTCATAGTCCTTCTTGTCAGCACTGAGCAAGATCTCCCAAAACTTTGGGTCTAACTCGTCTTTGTTTCTTGGCTCAGATTTGGGACGGACCTTACTATAAATCAGAATAACATCATAAAAATCTCATCAGTTGTATCAAAATGCAATAATAACAACAATAGCAACAACCATAATGATCCTAAGGTAATGCTACTACTACTAATAATAATCATAGTAATAGCAGCACCTTTTCCTAGTCAGCTGCACTTTCTTAATGTCTTCTGCCTTTTGCTCTTTGCTGAAACCAACTAAAAGGGAAAAGAGGGACAATGGTTGATTTGATTGATTTAACAATGGTCACAAGAGAGCAAGTGATGATTATTAGAACCCAAGCAAGGAGGGTGTAGAATTGCAGAATTTCACACTTAACATCATTATAAATTATAACAGATTGTAGAAAGTAAACATTTGCCTGAGGTCTTCAAAAATCAACGTATTGGTCATTGGATACATGAGATACAATGAGAGCATAAAATGGTGAGGGGATTGTGGACATCTACAGTAGAAATGAAACAATTCTACCTGCAATTACATTCAGCACCACTGTTACAAACGCTCTTCCATATTCATTTATGGCAATGCATTTGTAGGTATCTGCTTGGTCTGGTTTAACATTTGCCATCTGGAGAAATAAAAGGAGAAAACACGCAAAAGGCAAATAAACATGTGAATGGCGACATCAGATGTAAATTTAAGCATTATGACGTCATCCTGTCACTCAGTCTCATAACGTGACAACATAATTATGTAAACATATGGGACTGCCAGTTCCTTTCTGGAATACATTTCTATGGCAAAGGCGTGCTGTAATGTTTCTTATCCAAAGCCGCATCTCACGTTTCAGCGCTTTTTGGCGAAGCACCCTGGGCGTTTCAACCAGAAATTTGTTAAACGTTTGGGCAGGAGCGCCGTTCACTAATGTCATTTTTGATCCTCCTGGCTGTGTCTTGGAACCTGAATGATGTTTGGGCCCAAATGTCATTTGTTTGACATTTGGGCATTGTTTGGTATTTGGGCAACAGCATTTGGGCGACATTTGGCATCTGGCGAAAAAAGGAACAACACCCAAAGGGTAAATAATGAAGTGAATTGGGACATTTCAGATATAAAGTGAGCATTATGAAGTTATTTTGCCTAGTCTTTCTCATAATGTGACAACATAATTATGTAAACGTGGGACTGCCAGTTCCTTTCTGGAATGCATTTCTATGGTGAAGACAGGCTGTAATGTTTCTTTTCCACCACTGCATCTCACGTTTCAGTGTGTTTTGGCAAAAGAACGCTGGGTGTTTGATCTTCCTGGCTGTGTCTTACAACCCGAAATCATTTGAGTGACCACACTTAAAAATTACTCCGACCATGGAAGTCCATGTATACTGGAGGCACTGAACACATACGTGCATGAATGCATAAACACATCCAACCCTAATCCATCAAACAAAGCGGGGCTTTCAAAGGGTAACAAAATACTAAAAGATGCCCAGGCTGAAGTGTGCCTGGTGTCTCTGTTTGAACAACCCCTCTAGCTGGAGAACCTACTGGGACTGCAAATGGACAGCAGCCAAACTATGCTTTTCTTGCACTTTCATGCTTGAATGAAGTGCATGATTGATAGAGAACTGACCAAATTAAATTGCTGTCATTGACACATTGGATGGATTTGCTCGATCCCTCATCTTTCTTCTCTTTGTCTCGTTTTCTTTCGCCCTCTAAAATGGTCTCCTGCTGTCTCCCATTGTTGGACAGACTTCTGCTAGAAAACACAACAGCATCTTACTGATGTGTGATGGACTGTGCTTTATCACTTACCTCAAATAGATGCTCATTATTTACGTCATCATATCTGGAGTGGTATCTTGTTGTGTCAGATACATCTCCATTATTTCTGGTCCATGTTACAGTGGGTGTTGGATCCCCAACAACAATGGCCTTAAAGAATGCAAACTTTCCTGTATAAAAAATAAAACATGGTCATTTCACTTTGAATGAATCACTTTCCAGATGGGAAGTTAATTGAGGTTGCTTTGCACCATGCTGAAAATCATACAGTTTGTATAATACATTGCGGAAGATGGCTTTATTTACATAAGCTTTTGAGCAATCCCCATACGATTAACAGGATGGGGTTTTGGTCACCTAATCCAAGTTCACAATTTAGAAGGGAGTCAATTCACTTGATAAATAATCCTGCTTAGTTTAAATAGCTTTAGCCCAGAAATTACATGACAGGCCCGAGTTCCCTTTTCGCTTTCCCCCCTGTTGAAATCCCTGCATTATAACTCTGGAATGGATCAAGGAATCGGATAAAATGCAAAGAATGAAAACCTGGTCATGTGAGAGAGAACATTTAAAATACAGTACTGTAAGTCATTTATACAGTGATTCATTTTCCTCAGGCTTACCCTCTTGGATGGTCAGAGCAATTGGCTTGCGGGTGAAATCAGGGTGGCTCTTTCCCTCCGGTATGGTCTCAACAAACTGTACGATCATAACCCCAGGGACTTTGGATTTCTTTTTGATCTCCACTGTGAAAAATGAAAAAAAAAATAAAAAATAAAATAAAAAATAAAAAATAGACATTTACGGTTTAAAAAGATCAAGGAAAAAAGACCAACAAGTACAACACGGTCAAACTATTGTTGATTTATCATGGAATGGCATGTCCCCCACATCAACCATGCTGAAATACATTCTAATACAAGATATATTAGAATGTTTGCTGTTGTTAATTGTATTTTGTACAATACATAAAACCATAAAAACCGTGGATACGAATAGTTATATCATGTTCATCACATATTAGAAAACACACATCTGTTTATGTCATCAACAACATAATTATTCCCATAACAATTTACCTTGTATGTGTATGTATTGTACACTCATGCCAACATTGTGTACAGATATGTAGTTGTATTCCTACATATCACGCATATCACACACTCTTGTGTAGATCAACCCATGAAAACATATATCTGTTCTTCATGCCTTGAAGGAGCAGGAACACAACATTTGGGGGAGTTTTTGTCTACCTACTACAAAAACTCCCCCTAAGGAACTCCCACCTACTATAAGCCTACCTTCAGAACCATCAGAAATGTCTGCATCAGGACCTGATGAAGCACATTTTGATTTGAGGAGCACATATAGGGCATGTCATGTCAGCGGGTTATTACTAGAGCTGAGGATTGGTTATAAAGAACCACATCACCACTTCTCAAGCTATATTTGTGTAGCAAGTTCTCACTAATAGTCATGGTAAAATAGCACCATTTTTTGGTACTCAGTCTGTGTCTCATAGGAGGGCTGTGGGCAATTCAGAACCCCGCTCACATCATCACATCATCGATTGGGAATCCAGGCTAATAGAAACTGAAGGCTTCCTGGGTTTTATTCTCACAATAGTGAAAATCTAAACGTTTGTAAAAATAATAATAATAATAATTATATTATATATATATATATATATATATATATATATATATATATATATATATATATATATATATATATATATATATATATATATATATATATATATATATATATATATATATATACTGTATATATATATACTGTATATAACTATATATATATATATATATATATATATATATATATATATATATATATATATACTGTATATATACACTTATATATTCAAAAATAAATATCTGCCTAATGATTGTCACTTTCTGAATTGGCCACCGACTTCCTATGAGACAGACAAAGATTGTGCCATTTTATATTTATTATTAGTGAGCATCTATTTATACAGGCCACAACCATGTTTGAGATCAATTATACAGTTGCAGGCAATGTTGCTACTGTATATCTAAGAGGATCAAAATTTAGATGTGTAACATTTACCATCATCCATCTCTTCTTAGGAGAACTAATTGAACAGAGTTGCCATTGGAAGTCTGGCCTAAATAAGAATGAAAGCAATTCATTCATTTTGACAGAGGCTAAATTTCATACCATACCATTTAAAAAATATTCAACACTGTCTATGAGTCTATAAATAAAAACATCACTAAATTACATACCATGTTTGGAAAAAATAAACCAAACCTATTATGATGATCACCACCTGACAATGAAACTACCTTATTTACAATCAAATGATTGGGATGTTAGACCATTAAGAAAGTGGGGTCCTAAAAGAGAGCTGTATTATTCCTCAGGACAGATGTTTTCTAGACAGTTATGTAGAACATGTGGATAATGCATTTAATCAACAATTTGCACAACAATTGATTGATTTCACCCCTTTTAAGTTTAGTGGATGTATGATGCATATGTGCTTGGACTGAAGGAAGAAAGAAAACACTAAATCAGGGCAATATTAGGCTAAGTGAACATATTTGGGTGGGGGTCCCAGGTCAAATATTTTAGATGTAGAAGAAGAATCTCACCCACCTTGGCCAGTGGCCATCCCGCCTGTGTCCTTTGATTTAGTAATCTTCATCTTGGATTTGTTGATTACTGAATGCACTCGGCAATGGTTCTGTCTGTAATACACAACACGCACGCACGCACGCACGCACGCACGCACACACACACACACACACACACAGGTTTTATAATCTTTAACTGGTATGTTATGTCTGACAATAGCCATGATGGTTTTGTCAACTTTTCTAAACACCTTTTGTGTAGACAGACACATTATTTGGCAAAATGTTTTTTTCCTTCATTTTATTGAGGACACGAAGAGCCAGATCACTGATAGTATTGCTGAGGATACAATTCTGGATGAGCAGTTCATTTGCAGTATTTTGTTTTAACCGGACCAGTTTTAAGCCTATCGGTGTCAAAGCTGAGAAATCCAGCAGACTCATCGTGATCACATGACCGAATTGTGTGAGCAAGTATAACCTGCCAGATGTGGAGGAATACGGGGAAATTGTTTTCCATGGCATTCGTGATGCCGACCGTCCTTGGCCTAGTGGAAATGTGTGTGTATCATTTTATGGAAATTGCACACCATATTTGTGTTTTTGTTTGTGAATACATACAAAATATATTTGAAGGAGTCATTAAGTGTGATTTTAACTGTGGTTTACCTCGAATACCCTTATCCTTTTTAAGGCCCATGTGAAGCATTGAAATTAAACACGAACATCTGTGAATGTTCAGTATGTCAAGTGAGTGCCTAAAATGTTGGGTACAGGGTGCAGCAGGCTGACTAATGCACAGAGCGTATGCTATTAGTAAGAACCAGGGCCAGAGCTTGAATCAGACCTCCTGTCGCATGTCTCTCCTCTCTCTTTCCTTTTTCCCATCTGTGTTTGGTTCTGGTCCAAAACATTCGATACACTACCAAAATACCCATGTATGTATCTAAATACTTCCTAAATGTCAATGAAGTTCACTCCCACAACACGAGAGGGAGTTCAACAAAACATGTTCAACCCAGATTTGGCACAAACGAAAGGACTACACTCTTTCACATGCCACCAAAATGTGGAACGCCCTACCAAGAGTCAATAAGACACGCAAATCCCTTGACTCCTTCAAAGCCACTCTTAAAGGGCACCTACGGACGGCTGCAATTCAAAACTGGCTTTCGTAAAATATGATGCCCCCACGCACCCCCTTTTCCCCTCTTTGTGTATTTTTTGTTTCCCTTTTACCTCCCCTTTGCAGAAGTTTATATTTGTACGTCTCTAAATGTCTACTACTACTACTACTGTAAACAAGTAGAACTAGAAAAAGTGCCCTGCTAGGCACAGGTCTCTGCCAGGTCAGGCTATGGACTCCTGGTGGCGCTATGTGTCAATGTGGTACCATTTCTTCTTATGCCGTTACTAAAGTAAGAATGATTGATGCCACTTGCTTATAAAGCAATTATAGGCTATCACTCTAAATGCATATTCATAGACACTCTTCCACTTTACATGAGGGATAGATGTCAGTTGGTATACGTCACAGGTTAAGTAACGATTTGGATGACAACAAGGTGACAACATCAGTCATCACAGTAGGTGGCACCTGATGTCTTTCTGAAATTCAATCCTCATGCTTTTTCCTTGGGGCCACGTTTGCTCTGACAGAATGTTCCATCATTGAGTTTCAGTCTCTAGATTGCCGGCAATATGTCTCCTAAAGGAATTCCTTGTTGACATGCCGCATTTGTGTTTTCTCTGTAGGCTACTTGTGGAGGTCTCCACTAAATCTTAGTTGGTAATTGGCAGAGAAAGGTATGAGAAAACATGTACATATTGGCTACACTAGTATTTCACATGATGAGAAACATTCCACTATTGACGCTCACGGTCATGTTTATTTAGGGAAGAATAGCAGTAAGACAATGGTGCCCTCAGAAGAGTGGCAATTCCTACCCAACAGCGCTAGCAATGTTTTTTCTTTCCTTTATGTTTAGTCCCCCCCCATGTAAAGCATCTTTGAGATATTATTTAATAGTTATTATTTAATGAATTATAAGACACATTATGAACTACAGTATTTTCCTCTTTTTATATTAGTTGTCTGTATTTCTCCATCTTTCTCTTCGACTGATCACATCAGTCACTCAAAATTCACTTTAAGATTAACTTATATTTTGGTTGGTATCAGCTTGTGCTGGCAAATATGTGTGTTTGCGCTTGGCTTGTTCTGTTGCCCCCAGATGGAGCTACAGTATAATGCTTTTCAGTGTGTACAACAAATATGATGCTGATTGGACTAGTACAAACACACACGCACGCACGCACGCGCTTGTATGTGCACAGGGTGAATGAATGATGTTCTGGTGGAGATCAGGCTTTCAGAATGAAGTTAACATTCTAACATTTAGGTTTAGAGTATAAATAGTGGCCTTCTGGGCACAGGTGTCCACTAAGAGGACAGGAATGTATGACAAAATGTTTATGAAGTAATGTAAAGATGCATTTCCAGAAAGAGTGTCTCTTGTTAAAGTTTCCGAGGAAAGTGTGCGAAAGATTTCACATACAATAGATTGCACGCAGTGTTCATGATTTGATGCGCTGTGTTCAAAACAGACCTGTAAGCTTTGAAAGCCAATTAGAATGGACTATGAAATGGGGACAGATCCATCTTGAGGACATGTCTATAGAGTTATTGTGTAACGATTTGCACAATATTTGGACAAAATATTCAAAAACGTTTTTTACAATACTCTGCCTCCTGGTGGCGCTCTACAAGGCAGATATGAAAATGTAGATCTGTGTGTGTGTGGGTGTGCGCAAAGTTTGGCATTGATCGGGTTAACAATGCCGGAGATTATCTGGTAATGGATGGATATATGGACGCACACACATACAGATGGAGTTCAAAACATAGACTCTCCCCATGCATTCGGCCTGGTGGAGATAATAGAGCTGTGCTTTGGTGTGCGTATACAGTTGGTATTGCATGGATGAATTGCCAAACATCACAGATTTGTGAGTTAAAAAAATCTGTTTTGGTTTTAGTCACCAGCAAGTGGAAAATGTATTTGGATAAAACCGTGCCTTACCATCTCAAAATCTAACAAAAAGTAACATGGTTTTGCTAATATGAGGGCCATCTGCAGGGCTACTGCTAGTAGTAAGTGAGAACGCTGCCTGACGTGATAGGTCAAATGCCACATAAAACTATGATACACCAACCATCTTGGGTGTCATGCCGCTTGGTCTGATGAGTGAGCCTAAAATCAGCTCAAATACGTCAGCAACTATGTATAAAATCAGCTCAAATACGTCAGCAACTATGTATAAAATCTGATCAAATTCAAATACGTCATACAATAAAGGTTGAAAATCTATACTGTGAAATGGAGAATTTATCAACAGACTTCAAGTAATGTTAAGTCACGTGTATGCATTGGTGTATGGCTTCTGAACATGCTCTTGCAGCTGCACCTATTTTGGTGTGAGGCATATTAAAAGAAGCCACTTGGCCACTGACGAGGCATTTCGTGAACAGTAATCGTTAAGATGGGGCCTGGTTTTTATGAGACCACTTGGCTTTCCCTGCACGCTCATGTATTTCTGCCACCAGCTTATGTTACCAGTGCTGAAATCTAGCACGGGGTACAGTGTGGTTGTCAAGTGACTGAGCCGTCATAAACATGATTAAAAGACACTGATGGCAATCGGTCCAAAAATCTTGTGGCTATCTGAGGAACTGAGGTTATAATGCTACTGTATCCGTGAGAGCGGGAGACCTGCTAAAACAGGATTATCTTTGAGCTAACTCTTAGGATTAGGATTAGGCTGTGACATGCCATGGTTTACAGTGTCTTCATCTTTATAGCAATTATAAGGACTGATCAGTGAGCAGTGTTTTGTCAATTTTAACATCTTGAACAGGGCTAGAAAAAAAAAACTAAAAATAATAAACATCCAACAACCAATAGCCACAGTGTAAACATAAACATTACAATACATTTTGTTGGCTTCATCTATATTTAACTAATCTTAATTTTAAGTGAGATTTAAATTAAGATTTAATTTTTATTTATTTTATTAAGATTTATATTAATCTTAATATAAAGTGAGAAAAACCTTGGGTCACTGTTTCCATTCAATATCCTGGCACATCAGTTATATTTTGAGGGATTAACATCAAACTATTCTAGCCCTATAACAGCTGAATTGGAAAAGGTTACACTAGGATGCATTTGAAATTCGCAATAGGCCAGCAAACCTAATAATAATGATTTGACAAAATTTGAAGGGAGATATAAGGTTTCACCTGGCTTTGAGCAACAAAAAAAGACAACTAAACAGTTCTTATAGAATTACACTGACACGTTCCATACATTCAAGCAGTCTTTACCTTAGATTAGAACACATATATAATGTCACAGTATGTAATTTATAAAATAGAGCCTACGTAGTTAACACCTACATCAAGCCTGGTGCTACAGATGACATGAGCCATGGACTTACCTCAGCACTCAAATCCTGTCTAGTGGTTCTGCTGCCCACTTCTGATATTCAAGTGCTGCCTGCTCACACCTCGGGCTAATAAATCCTGCCAGGAATGCCACTTATTCTGCAACAAGCTTGCTCGTTCGCAGCCAGGGTGCCTGGCAGGCGAGTAAATTGCCATTTGTCTATGGCTCACACACCAGTCCCTGGCGAGGGGAGGAGAGAGGTCAAGGTGCTTCCTAGATGGATGACTTTTAGTCTCCCACGCTGATACAGTCATCATGAAGGACCTCATCACATTTCCCTTGGACATTCTGATGAATATTATTAATATTAGCAACTCTCAACCAAAGGTTGCAGAGCATGCTTTTTATGTCTTTGTCATTTGCTTGAGTTCAGACCCAATAAAGTGTACACAAATCCTCCTGAAGTTGCATCTCAGATGTAATCATGCCCTGAACCTTGAGCTGCTGATTGGCCATGTAGGATAATATCACAATCACCATCTATTGCAATTAATTTCCAGCAGATACTCCGGGTAAATGGAGTATTTCAATACTCAACTTACACACAGTAATTCAATGAATATTAAGCAATACCTTTCTAATCCTATGAATCCGTGGCACAGACTTTGTGTCTCTTGATTCCGTTGGTATGTTTGGAATGGGAAAGCGAACCACTTCTGACAGTGCTAAATACCACCCACTCAGTATGAAGAATTAGTCACCTTGTAGTCACTGTTCAGAGTGTTGACGGAAAAGTATGTTTGTATACAACATCTTAATATATTAACAATACAACAAAATTACTAATTTACAAAGGTAGATAGAATTAGTTTACAGTACTTAACATTATATTAATAATTTGAATATTTAAGAAACAGTCCCCCCATGGTTAAGCACTAAAGGACTGCACACACTCAAATGCACTTACATTTACAGTACAACAACTCCACATTCAAACATTTGCCGTTAGACACTGTAATGGCAGAACCCCAGTAGCCATATGTTAAGGTGCACTATGACTGCGAATGTCACAATTTCTGCACAACATAGAATTTTAATTACCTTTATACAAGAATTATGTCCTTGGGTCATCTGACTTGATGATCCAAGTTCCTGTTGACAACTGTTGAGTTGAATTGTGCGTATTGGCAAGCATGAACACAGTCAGAAGTTCAAGGTTGCAAACTCATTGAGATTTTATTTGTGCTTAAACCGCCACATGGCAATGTACAGAACTCTGGTATTTAATGTCCCATGTGACTGGGTATGCTGTCATGCAGTACACCGGAGGCTGCAGTTTCAGGACCACATTTCTCGGGAATTTGACACCAGCACAAAACAAGGGAAGATTATTTTAAACTGATCATCAAAAGGTTTTAGCTCAGCACAGGGCCAACACAATAATAGTAATTGTGGTCCACAAATAGTTTGATGTACTGTAATTCTGTAAGTCTTATAAAAGTGACAACATTGACAGCTGCAACATGCACTGTGCATCCCATAATAGGGATTATGCCATGTTAATCACTGGATTACCTCATTACACATCAAAAACATAGCCTGAAAATGCATTTTCTCTTCATGGGATCCATTTTTGCCTGATTCAGCTTCAGGTATTTTTTTCTAAAGAGTGGCTCTGCTGTCAATCAGTAATGAATATATAACAGTAGCAAAACAATATCTTGTTGCCAAAGATAACTTAAGACATCTGGAGATAGGTCTGTATGTACCGTATGCTATTTTTCGCTATTTTTGTACAGCATGTACAGTGTTTATTTTTGAATAATGAGCTTTCTTAGCAAAGGCGTTGTTACACCTACAGTACAAACCATCCTATAAAAGCCAAGGCAGATCTTCACAAAATCTTACTTCTCGCACTGTGATTCATCTTATCTTCAATATGTGATTGTGTACCAATTCTCTTCCTCTCAAAATTTAATTTGTGAAAGTGAATAGTAGTACTGTACCTGATTTGCATCTGAATAGATTCTAGCTTGCCACAACAATAGCTTTTGCCTCCAAGGTTAACAATCTTCCGTGAGTTGAATCAAATCTTTATAGAATGTGCAAAATGTTCACGTATTTGAGAAATTTTAAGATATTGATATGTTCAAGACATGCCAAGACAATAAATACATTTCTGTCACAAACTTGATGCCAAACCGTTCTTACAAATGCCTGAATTGCATACAACAGACAAAAAACATTTATTGTTATTTGGTAGGACATAACACTGTGTAAGGGATTGGTTGACAGAACACAAAAACAACTTAGATTACCCCAGAGCTAGACACTTCAAGGTTGTCCAAAGCAGTATTTTTTTAACTTTCAAACCTTAAAACATAGGAGATGGCAAAAAACAACAAACAGGATACAGTCGGAGTACATTCCTAGACACATTTCTCCTACTTTGACTGAGGATATTGATTTCATATGTTTAGATTAATACTTTATTGTCCTTTTTCAGTACAGTACATGCCGAGGTCCTCCACATTTCTTGAGTGCTCGGATCTCTTCTTTATTTAAAGTCTATAGCGTTGATCCGAAAAGCACCATACACTTTTTTTTTTCACTTTGGCCTCTGGGTGTACAGTGGACATTTTACAGTTGCTCAAAGCTTTCTTTCTCTAGGTTGTGGACCAGTGTAATGTAAAACCATGAGCAACATTATTGTACTCTTAGCTATGCTCAGTTTTAGCACGATTGATTGTGTGCTGGAGATATTTCAGGCAATGCAATAAAAGTTGAAGCTTGACAGGAACTATGACTGTACGCAGGTATGGGAAGCTGATATGAGAGGCTTGATGTTCTTAAAGGAATTTATTACAAGGGTCAGCAAAGGCATGCACTTTGAATTTTGTTCATGCCAAACAATGTAGTGTGACTTGACATTGCACAACCCATATGGAGCAGTGATATTGTGACACTTAATGCAACCTCTATTTGTTTACACATTCTAAACAAGGCAGACATTATGAGTTTACTAAATATTCTTTGCCTATATACAAGCACAAACAGAGAAGAATGGCATGGGTGGAATGGATCCTTTTTGTTTTTGTTTGGTACTATTACCAGGGGTTACAAGACAGACACGTGGCAGTGAAAGTAATGGGTGTTTCATATCCTTGTAAATGTCCCAAGAATTTGATTTAATGGCCACTTAAGAGCGTGTGACAATAATCACATATGTGGCTTCCCAGAAGGTTAGCATTTATGGGATCTTTACAGACGAAGATGGACAAATGTTAGTACATATCCAACCACTTGCTGGCTGCAAATAAAAGTGTCAGAAACAAATAGATCAAATAGGTCAATATTCAAATATGTAGACTAAACATGGAACCATGGTCTTAGTGCTTGGCAGGGTTATTTCTAGCTTTTTGTGGGCCAATGCAAAATGTTCTTTGGTGCCCACTTACTTCAAGGAAACTGTCCCTCTGTTGGGGGCCAAATTTTAATTATAGAATCATTATTTTTTGTCCCAAAAAGTAATTAGAAAGAACTTGTTGTTCTTGAAATGTCAATGATGGAAATAATGGGAAATTCTATTCTCGGATGCTCAACGTTCATCCTGTGATCAGATCAAACTTTATTGGGAATAAGTAGTGTTGGTAAGAAATCAAAATCAAGACAAATGTGCTAATTATAAATGAACTAGGCCTGGGCCTGATTAAAGAAAAACAAATTAATTTGAAGTATTGTGATTAATTAATCTATATTAATCGCATATCAGTGTTTGTGCTGAGAATCTCTTTTGTTCATTTTAAACAGAAGGGTATATTATCAATGGGTGAGAAAAGGTTTTGTGGTGCACTGCAAAAGCTATCCATGATTAAAATGATTTTAATCATGATGTTTTTTTTTTTTATCCTGTCAGTGTTTTTGTAATAATTAATCCATTAAAGTCCCAGTAAAATTGTGCCTTCCCCTCCAAAAAACAAACAAAAAGTAGAATAAATTAGCCCATTACAAATAATTAACAAAGAATAAGATCAGCCTCCAGATAACAGTGGAAAAAAGATAACAACACATCCAATATTCTATCATTCTCAAATAGACTTAAGAGTTTTCCATGTACAGTAGTTACATAGATGAAAGGGAAACAAATGTAATGCCAGTAGATAACTGCATTGCCATGACAACAGAGCCAGAGCTCTGTCTGAAGCCCACCCCTGTGTCCCACCTGCCAGTACTAGGATGGAGAGAATTACTCCTGCTGGCCTTTGCAGAGAGAGAGGCTATACCCTTACCCTATCCTTATGAAAAAAACACTATTGAATCAGTACTCATCACTACTACAAAATGTCTAGACAAAAACTAAAACCACTACTACTTGCTATTGCACGTAGTAGTGATTTATACATAGTGACTTCAATAGTAAAATGTAGAGAAATGTCCCGTTTCAGTACTTAATCACTACTGATAATTGCTACATAATTCCTATTCAAATCACTGTACCTGGCTGCTACTTAATTACTAGACCATCACTATACATTTATTGTTTAATTACTACACAATGCTTACACATTTACTGCTCTCTCTCATTTACTGCTCTCTCTGTATCTCTACATAATCCCTATTTTTATTTATGTAGTGCTTTCACTAATGAATTACTTTTTGTAATTCATTTATTTCATTTATAATTCATTAGTGTAATTCATTACAAATCACTACATGAATATTTTCTATAGGGATTGTGTAGAGATACAGCAGTAAATCTGTAAGCATTGTGTAGTAATTCAGCAATAAATGTATAGTGATTGTATAGTTCATTCCAAAAAGCCAATAGTGAGGCTGAAATAATTAAGTATCAGGCAGGTGATTTGAATAGGAATTACAGTATGTAGTGATTAATTACTGAAACAGGACATTTCTCTAATTTTTACTATTGAAATCACTACATAAAATAAAGTAGTGTAATGGTTGTTTTTGTGTAAGAAGGGTAAGAAGGAAAGCACAAAAACATTGTCCTGAATGACACAGAAAATTTACCGGTTAAGAAAAAATAGAAAAACAGGTAGCCAACAAAGTTTTTTTCAACATGTTTTGGGCATTTTCACTGCAAAAGGAGGTCGGATCTGCTCATTTGAAAGTGCATTGGATACAGGACAATCACAACATTAAGCACATTGGATTGGTGGGCCAGTCAAAATGGCATATTGATCGTTTGTTTTGATTTATTTTGAAAAATGATCAAACCCGATCAAAGCATGATCGGCCTATCATCAACAAGCCTAGGCTAAATTATTATTTGAAACATCGGTAAAGGCCAAGAATTTCCATATCGGTGCATCCCTAGTGTAGTGTATGGGCATATGAACCTGACTCAATGTGCATGCCGAGTTTGAAGTCAGTAAGACGATCCCTTGAGATACAGGAACTATCTGAGGACTTGCTTGTTCCAGGTTCGATTACAGGCCAGGCCGGGACAGCAAGGCCCAGTCCCCACTCGATCATGATCGGAGTCACACCACATCTGAAAGGATAGCACATTCTGATGACACCACGGATCTGCATTGGTAGTTAGTGAGAGAGATACTGTACTTGTACAGAGAAGGGGAACAGTCTTCTCTTGCTGTTCCCTTCAGGGGCTTCCACAGCGAATCATCTTCCTCCATCTCACCCTGTCCTCTGCCTCCTCTTTTTTCACACCAACTAACTTGTCCTCTTTCACTACATTCATAAATCTTCTCTGTCATGTAGCAAATGGCCTCGAGTTGAATTCAAACCTAGCCGGCTGTGCATGTACTGAACCTTAATGGTATGCAATCTCCTAGCTGGGTCCCCAGTGGGCCTTCAGCCTAGATATAGTCTGATGATGACACAAGTTGATTTGTTTGCCCCTGCCTCCCTAATCATTACCCATCCGAGTAAAATGTGTTGCGTTATTATAAAATAATGGAAATATATTAATGAATGCATTGGTCTTAAACTATGAGTTAAAATGTATTGGGTGCTTTTTAAGGAAACAAGGGCATGATGTCACCCCCTGGTGGCAACTGGAGTCATATGCAACCAAACATTGTAGTTCTGCACTAGTGCCTTGCATAGCCACTTTAGCCAGCCTTTATATGCCTTTGCAATGCATAGATTGCCCCTGGCAGATTAAGTCTGGCTCATTGCAGTCCCATTCCCTTTTCTGACGATGAGAGTTCCAGAAGAGAATTCCCCATTAATTTTTCCCATCAACGTTTCAAAAAGTCTTTATTTAAAGATATTTAACCTAGGAAAAAAGCCAACCCTTGTTGTGACAAATCATGGACATAGACACGTTGTGGGCCGATCAAATAATTAGAAAAAGAAAAACAAATAGTTTAGATTTGTCTGAGGCTTAGAAGGACTTTAAATAAATATGTCAAACGCTTTGAAATGTCTAATGTCTAAAAATGAATGGGGGATTCTCCTCCAGGCCACTCAACGGGATCGGGGCTTCAACCCTCTATTGTGGGAGTACTTCATGGCCAAAGTGCTGACGAGCCAACCAGAATCGTCTGGAACCAGGTCTATAACCAACCAGACAGTGAAATTAGTAATACTATGCAAGGCTAGCTCTGAACTGTATAGCCAGAAACTGCCCTGAATGATAGCACCTCCAAGTGCTGGAGCAAGATACCCTGGCTCCAGACCTGGCACTAATGAAGTGAAATGGAATGATAATGTCAGGCTAAGGATTAGCAGTAACTTTTCAATTCAAGTTTTTGATTCAATTCAAACTTTTCACTCAATATTATGTTTTCAGTGTTTTCATTCTAATTTACACAAAAGCAAATACCGGTACATTGTTTTTCAGTACCCTGGTGTCAATATTAATATTGGTTTATTCATGTTAGACAATAGACATTTAAAGCTAAAATGTTATTTAACCATTCCGTGTGGTAGAGTATGTTGTAGTATCTGTAGTGATTGGAGGTGGTTTCCCTATATACTCTTCCATCAACACATTTAAGCCCAGTCCACACACCAATTATTCACACCGCAGCCAGCTGCAACTGCAACTACTTGAAACCATTATGCCCAAATGAACATTTCTGCAAGTTGCAACTACTGGGTAGGTGTGTGAACTGGATGTAGAGACCCTGGTATTGGGCAGGACTACTGGTTGTGTTAACTGGTAGTACTAACTAACCAACCAGCCCTACTGTATACCTTTGATTTAGATTAAACTGCAATTAATAGCCCATTATTACTTTGTTCATCTACTGATGCTGCAGAAAATGTTATGGTATGGTTAATTATATTATGGTTAAGGTATTGAGAGGCAAGAAAAAACTTGATTCTTAGTGTATCCGAGCACATACATGAGCATGGGTTATACTTGTGATTTATTTATTCATCAACTTTATGGTCTTACACAGAGTACAATAGGTCAAAATAGGCAAGAGCATGTCTAATTGAACAGTATGCCATATTTACATTGATGTGAGTTGGTGATTAATAAATACACACAGTAACATACAAGCAAAATAAGACCTTTTTATGATCATGAAAATAAATATCAAGCAAACAAAAATTCAATAAATATCTCAATAATTAATCCAATAACTTGCACGTCTCTCGTCTGGGAAAGTTATTGTTACTGAAATACTGAGCTTGAATCATATAGCCTTTACTTTCCAGTAATCCAGTAAAAAAATAGAGGTTCACAATAGCAAAATGGAGTTTATCATGAGCAACGTGTGTGTGTGTGTGTGTGTGTGTGTGTGTGTGTGTGTGTGTGTGTGTGTGTGTGTGTGTGTGTGTGTGTGTGTGTGTGTGTGTGTGTGTGTGTGTGTGTGTGTGTGTGTGTGTGTACTATTAAGACAACATATTAAGCACAAACATTACGAGATCTTTCAACTAGGTATATAATATAATACCTTCCATGTATTTAAATTAAATGTTCTTTAGGGGTACCACAGCAGCACTTTAGTCTGAAAGAGAAAGACAAATGAAGAAATGAAAAATAGGAAGTAGCCAAGCATTAATGTGTAATGTCACATTAGACACAAGATACTTGGTTAGAACTATTCAAAAGCTCATGCTTTTAAAACTACTTAAAGCGCCACTATGTAACCATGATTGTATTTTTCTCTCTGCTCTTCTATTGAGACAGTAAGACTGCTGTACTTTACTTTTATTATGCTAGAACACATGAAAACAATATAGACCATGAAACACTCATACATTCCAATGCACCAGACAACATTAGTCAGTCTTTCTGACATGCAAAATACATAAACACGCAGACAAACAAACACATTGATTATTCTGATAGTAATCATTGTCTAGAGTGTTTGTTCAGTAACAGGAATCTCCCTGTTTCTCTTGCTCTTTTGTAATCCACGCCTAATGTTATTCCACCAGTAGAGCGAACAATTAAGTCTGTGAAATTGGAAGTAATAACACAAAGAAATTAACATCTCACTTTGCCACATTTATAACTTATTGTGCCACTGTTAATGAACAAATACTCTAGTCATTGGCGATGACAACAATCTGAAATCACAAAGTATATCTGTAAGTACATTAGTCAAATGTGCAACTGTCTACCACTGCACACAACACAACACAGTTTATCATAAAGTGCTAATGTTTACCTTTCACAGTAAGTTTAGTTGAGCACTCCACTCGACCCAGAGAGTTGGTTGCAGTCACAGTGTATTCCCCATTGTCCTTGGACCCAACTCTCAGTATCACCAGGGAGCATACTCCACACGTGTTTGTGATGTAGTAGTTGGTGTTGGTGTTCAGACTAATGTTGTTTCGGTACCAGGTCACACTGGGCCTGGGGTTTCCTGTCACAGCACAAGTCATGTTGCACTCATAGGTCTCGGGACTGGTGTGCGTTTTCAGTGGGACGGTGAATGATGGAGGCGCCTCAAAGCTACAGTCCGGGGGGAAGGCTACATTTACAGAGAATTTTTCTGTGGGGATTGGGAAAAAAAGAGAGATCAAGTTAAAGAATATTTTGATTACACTGTAGATGATGATTCACATCAAATCCCCAAAACATCCACGCCAAATAAAAAGCTCTACATGCCTTTCTTCTGCTCCACTTCCCAGGCCGATGATTCTGATGGTTCGGAGGTCCCCATGTCATTCTTCGCATACACCCGGAAGTAATACTGCCTTCCCGGCATGATGTTGGTGATGGTGTACTTGTTGTTGAAGAGGCGGTCTGCCACTGTTTGCCAAGTGCGCTTGACGGAGTCACGCTTGGTGATAATGTAGTGCAGCCTGTCATCCCGCTTCTCATCTGGAGACGGCATCCAAGAGACCGACACTGTTCCTTGGACATTCTCCTCCAGATCCACTGGACCAGGAGGCTTGGGATCATCTATGGACAGGTAAGAGACATCCAGTTTCATACTGAGAACAGGGGGGTCCCCATGCTCGCTGTTGCATCATACAAGGTTTACAATGATAAAGTCTTACTCCTGCATTGTACAATGAACTCTATTTTATATAGGCCACCCTCCCCATATTCCACCTACATGTGTTCCCAGGCACACTGACAGGAGGCCACACGTTCCACATCACATTAACAGTACCACTACCATAATACTATAATGCAAGTCACACATTTTGTCATATCTCATAGATTGCTTTTACATCATAGATGTCCACTGCCAGTCACATTAAGATCAATCTATCCCTAGTCCGAGAAGCGTAGGATTGTTTTTAATTTACATTATGTCTGTACAGCAGCTTGCTACGCTGTAGATTTAGCGAACCTTAGGTTGTTATTATTGTGTGTGGTCTAAGGGATGTACAGAGATTGTTGTTGGTTTTCTGTTCAACCCAGTGCTTAAGATCCAGTGTGTCATACTGTATAGTACTCTTTACCTGTGACTCTTATTTCAGTGCTGAAGGTCTCCTGGCCAACAATGTTTTTAACAATGATTGTGTAGACCCCAGAGTCTGAGCGCTCTGCTGCTGGGATTAGGAGCTGTGATGATATATCCGAGTTGCTGACCGTCACACGCTTAGACACAGGCACGCCCTCCTTTAGCCATGTGATCTTTGGTACTGGAGAGGCCTGCCATCAAAAAGGCAGAAGAGAGTTTACTTTTTGTCCATGACTAGATGCATGTGTGCCGCTAATGACATCATGATTAAATATATGTACGTACCAGCCACAAAACGAGGTGCTATGGTCTACAGTTCCAAACATTGAGATAGAATGAGCAATTCTGCTTTCAAATGTTACAATGGCAACTAATGTTGCCATTCTCTTGCTAGTTTGTAAGAGAATGGCATGTATGTACATCATATATAAATGTTATTTTTAACATTGCATAGTGTATTTACAGTTTTTTTTAGATTGAACATGTGCCATTGAATGAATACTGTAACATGAATTGCATTGCTTGTTACAAAATATGACTTTATGAAGGATTGTTTCACTGCACCACAAAGTTGATGTTGACTCGTGCTGAGTTCTCAGCCCTCACGATCATGATGCTCTTCATTTTCGGATCAGTGAATTTGGGTCTCACTGTAATAAGTTGGAGCATAGTTTAGCAAACAATAACAAACTTAATGGTATTTAAAAAGTTCAGTACATGTATTGTCGTATTTGGCTTGACTCACCTGGAGGAGGCATCGCAATAATGTAGTTGTCCAGTTCTTGCGGTTCACTGTTTCCACCCTCATTTGTGGCGATCACGCGTACCCAGTACATGGCCATAGACTTCAGGCCCATGATAGTATAAGACGTCATGATGATAGGATTAGAGTTGCAACTGCTCCACTCGGGGTCCTCTGCTGGTCTTAGCTCCACAAAGTAGCCCTTGGCTTCATCCTGGACCCCTTCTTCTTCAGTGGGTTTACTCCACCCCAGTGACAAGGTGGTGTAGGTGGAGTCTGTCACCTTCAGGTCGATAACTTTACCAGGAGGCTCTAGGAGGGTAAACAAAGTGAGAGAATTCTGCATTGATCTTCAGTAATGCATCAATGTACAGCTGAAGAGCTGAAGAGAAGAAAATAGCCAAGCTCACAATGCCTATCATCACAGTATAGCTGTCAACGCATTATAGGACAAAAATAATTGTTCTGTTTGATTTTGTAAATTCTTGCCCATCATCCCTAAGGTACCATAATGGCTGTTCAACTTACTCTTTGGATCTCTTGCAAATACAAATTCCGAGGGTGTGCTGTACTCTCCAGCACCGGAGATGTTGATAGCTGCAACGCGGAACTCATACTCCAGCCCTTCAACGACATCCTTCACACCACATTTCCTATCTGTTGGTAATACAAAAGGATATTTTTTATGACAACTGCATGAGTGTGTGCTGTGCGTGCATGGTATATCATTTTCATATAATTAGCTTGCTGCAAATTAATAGTCACACCTTTAATGGGCTCATTGGGTGGGTGTACTAGACTCCATACATTGCTGCCGTTCTTTCGTTTCTCTAAGTTGTATCCCAGGATGTTGGTTCCTCCAGTATTGGAGGGTTCAGACCACGCAAGGTGGATGCAATCTTTGAATGCCTCAACAACTTTTGGTGCTGACGGAGCTCCGGGGTATGCTAAAAGATCATAAAGAAGGCAAAATCCTCTTAAATGTTCATACTGTTTACTATTTTTATGTATATTTTTTAACTTGCACAATGAAATATATATTTAAACATGGGGTAATGAAATCTTCCTTGAAATCGGGCTCACCCTTTGTGCCAGCTTGTAGGTCATCTGTCTCCATCATTTCACTGATGCCTTGCTCAGTTTCAGCTCTGATATAATAGCAGTACTTTCTGCCATGATCCACATCAGTGTCCTTGTATTTAGGCTCTGGGCCGATCTTTCCCAGTTTCTTCTTGCTGTTTCGTCCAATCTGCTGGCGCTCCAGAATGTAGTCGCTAATCGGTAAACCACCAGTGTCTCTGGGAGGCCTCCATGAGAACTGGATGCAGTTTGAAGTGGCTTCAATGACTTCTACAGGCCCTAGTGGTTGCAGTGGCTTGTCTGTTGTCAAACAGAAAACACCAACATGCAATTACTGTATGTGATGTAGTTGCAAGAGTAGATAGAACCATTATTTATCTCTGAAAGTGTAAAAATGTATTGTGCTGTAATGGTCAATCTCTAATCTCGAGTAAAGTAAACATTCAAGATTATAGCACAACTTTGGTGCAAATAAAACACAAAACCCAGGTTATGATTAGCACAAGTAGTAATGTCACTTACCCAATACAACTAGCTCACTGATGGCCTCGATAGTCCCACATTCATTTCTTATCTTTATTTTGATTTCTCCTGAGGCTTTGCGCTGACACTTGGTGAGCACAAGTCGGCTGTATGTCTCCGACCTCTCAATCTTAATGTGGGTGTCATCAACCAGCTCCTCGCCCTCATTATACCATTGGATCTTCAGTGGCTCCCTGCCGAGAAATTTCAGCTCGAAGGTAGCACTTTGGTTAAGTTTGATTATGACAGGCTTGGAGAATTCAGCCAGGTCATCAGGGCTGATTCTGGGTGGATCTGGAAGAGAACACATCATTTCCCCTGAATAAGTCGTTGAAAACTCCAGGAGTTTTCCACCCATCTGCCCATTTGACAGAACACGTTAATCAGCTAAGTGGTCAGTGTTGTGTTAGGTGGTTAAATCGGTGGTCGGGGTGAATTTTCAGAGCATGTTTATGCTAATGATCGATCAGTTATGTTCTATCTTTGATCATTGGAACTAACATAGCATACTTTAAGGCCCTATTTATTGTTATCGTTGTCGTTATCGGAAGTAAGCTGAATTGGGCCTATGGTTCCGGTTAACATCTAACAACTTGATTTAATGACCCCCCCCCCCCCCCCCAGCACAACCATGACTGCTGTACCTTCGACTTGCACCAAGGCCTCTGTTTTACGTCCATCAGCTTCAAACCGGTACTTTCCAGAATGCTCTTCTTTGCAGTTCTTGATGACCAGTTTGCGAAAGACTCCCTCTTTTAATATGCAGATATCGTCTGTTGCTGTTAACTGAGATATGGACAATAACCACACACACACACACACACACACACACACACACACACACACACACACACACACACACACACACACACACACACACACACACACACACACACACACACACACACACACACACGCAGGTTTACATTCTATAATCCATGTTTTAAGATCATTAGCTTGATGCAGGCAACGTGTAAGGCATTTCTTACCTCTTCCCCATCTTTGGACCAGACTCCATCACATTCCTCACTGCTCACCCTGCAGACGAGTTCTGCATCAGTACCAATGACGGCGTTGGTGTCAGCTAGGCCACTGGTGATGTAGACACCTGGATCTGAATTTTAAGGAGCATTGGCGTTAATGAATAGGAAAATCTGACCTGTCTTGCCTCACCACAGTGTTTCTGTGCTTTGTCATTTCTTACCAATAACCGTCTCTGGAACCAGTGGGCCTTCTCTCACTCTCTTTTTCTTCCCTTCAACTGGCGCCTCTCCGTCCTGTTCGGCATCTTCCTCAACTGTCGCCTCTCCGTCCTGTGCTGCAGGTTCCCCGGCCTTTGGTTCCCCCGCTGCCCCCTCGTCCGCCGCTACCTCCTCCTCTTCCTCCTCATCCTCGTCTTCCTCCTCCTCCTCCTCCTCCTCCCCTTCAGCAACAGGCTCTGGTGCCCCGGTTTCGGCTCCCTCAGATCCGTCCTCTGTCTTAGATTTCTCTACCTTAGCCTTCACTGCTGCTTTCTTTTTTTCTTTCTTTTTTTTCACTGGGGCATCTTCACCGCTTGGGGCAACTTTATCTTTGGCCTTCTTGCCCTTGGCTGCGGCTCTGGCTTCTGCTGCAGCTGCTGCTTTTGCGGCTCTGGCTGCCTCAGCCTTTGCCCTGGCTTCTGCCTCTGCAGCGGCCTTGGCCTCCTCCTCTGCCTTGTTCTTGGCAAGCATCTCCTCTCTCTCCTTTTGGACCTTGGCATTCTGCTCCTGTGCGATCTTGAGTAGGTCTTCCCCGGTGCCGCCTGCACGAGTTGTTTTGCGTTCTTTCTTCTTCCCACGATTGTTTGGATCATCAGCTAGACAGAAAACAGCCAGTAATCCAACTTTATTTAGCATACAGTGAATATAAATAAATAAAACATGAATATATTTTCTAAATGTTTTGACTTGACATTCCCATAGGGCATTTTGAAAGTAGTTTATTAGTAAATTAGCAACATTAGTAAAAAAAAAAAAAACAATTTTCAAGCTTGTGGAGTAATTCACTACCTTTGTGCAAACACTGATTGATTGAATAGGGCAGGGGTGGCCAACCTGAGGCTCGCGAGCCACATGCGGCTCTTCAGCTGGTTTCATGCGGCTCTTAAGGGGCTTCCACATGGAACTGTCAAAAACCCTCGGCCTGGCGCACTCATGCATTCCCTATACCAGTGGTTTTCAACCTTTTTATACCAGGGCCCACCATTTATTCAGAATTTGAGCCACGGAGGACCACCATTTGATGACATTTTAGCTCCACAGACACCAAAGCTAAAGATTTTGTTTACTTTTGTCAACAATTCCAGGCTGGATTTCAAAGAAAACAAAACAGTCAAACATACAGATCAAAAATACCATTAATCTTCTACATTCTCTAGTTGTGTAGACTTCTGTCTAACCAACTTTACATCATTTAGCCTGGGGACCACCTGGAATCCTCTCAGGGACCACTGGTGGCCCCCGAACCACCTGTTGAAAACCCCTGCCCTATACAGTGGTGCCCAGCCACTCGACCAAGGACTGATTCCTAGTCCACCGTGGAGGTGTAGGTGTATGTTTTTTGACTTGTCAAATACTTTTTTGGATTGTAAACCGTGTTTCTAAATATATGTCTATATGTTTTAATAGTGTGTCTTTGCATTGCGCACCTGCACACAAACGCACATGTCTTATGGCAGGAGAGGGGAAACCTATTTGCGAACGTGACGGCCGTCGCGGCGGTTTTATAACCGTTGTGACCGTTTGATGTGGCTCTTTGCAGTAACACAGTGAAAAACGTGGCTCTTAGTCTGTGACCGGTTGGCCACCCCTGATTGATTGAATAGGGCATTAATCTACTAATGAATTAAATATGTGGAAATCAAAAGGTTTCCGTTATAGAAATGCCTATACTAGCTGACCGTCGTATGTACAGTAGGCAGATTTATTTGTCAACTCACCTTCTACTATCAGCCAGTTGCTGCAAGAATTGAATCCTGCTGTGGCCGTGTAGATTCCTTTGTCCAGCTGACAGCAGTCCATCACTACCAAGCTGTGTATCAACTGGTCATCTGACACAGTGATTTCATATTTTTCCCCGTGTTCCAGGGGAGCGCTCTTTCCCGCCGTCCATTGAATTTGCGACATGGGATGGGACAGTACGCATTGGAAGACCGCATCCTCTCTCTCCTCCGCCGTCACCTCTTGAATCCTGACCAGGAAATCTATATTTGGAACTGTATGAAGGACATCACACTTCTGTTACAGTTATGTTGTGTACTTGACTACTAGTATTCATTTTGTGACCAATTGTGATCCAATACAGATTCTGAACTTTTCCAAAGTTTGGGGGGAAATTTTTGAATCCATCAAAACAGCAAAGCAAACAAATAATTGTGTGCATTTGTCTTACTTTTATTTTGGGTCGAGAGGATCTTAACTCCGTTCACCTCAATTTGGTACATTACTTGCTTTAGCCCATGCTTCACCTCCACAGTATCAAAATCAAGAGGAACCATCACACCATCCTGTTAAAAGATTCAAATGTCAATAAGGTGTGTGTGTGTGTGTGTGTGTGTGTGTGTGTGTGTGTGTGTGTGTGTGTGTGTGTGTGTGTGTGTGTGTGTGCACGCGCGTGTGTGCGCTCGCGCGTGTGCATGCATGCGTATATGTACACCCCACAATGAATAAATGTATTGTGGTTTTAGATTTTCAGTTTTCCATCCATACCTTGTACATGAAGACTTTGCTGGAAGGGTCTTTCAGCTCGAGGTCAAAATCGCCTGTTGCGGTAGATTTCAGTTCAAAGGGCTTTAGATTAGATAATTGTTCCTCAACCTGAAATTGATCAGACATTTGAACTCAGCATAAATCCTTAGCATTCATTTTTCAAATAATTTAGAGCACTGTTGTTGTGGTTGATGCAGACCTTGGCTTTCTCCTCTTCTTTTTCTGCTTTCTTTTCATTTAGCCTTTTCAGCATCCCACGGAAATCTGTAACTCCATACTCGGCACAGATTTTCTCATAATCTTTTTTGTCTGCATTCATCAGGATTTCCCAAAAGTTTTCATCAATTTCTTTTTTTGGTTCATCTTTCTGGTCCAAATCAACCCTAAAAAAAAAATAATAATACATCACTCATGAATAACTTAAACTTTAATGGATGCTGAAATAACAATATAGTGAACCATGTATACATAAAAAAGCATCTCACTTGTTTTTTAACGACTTCAGGTAGTCCTCAGGGTTGCCCTTTTTCTCTGTTTATATGGAATGGATATTGTTGTCAGAAACGTCTTTCAGTGAGTGATTCAAATGGTTTTGTCCGCTAAATAAAATTGTCATACCTGCTCTTGCTTGCTGCATGGCCTTGCTCTTTTTGAAGCCAACTAAAATGAGACAGAACATGAAGTAGTGCCTATAGTAGTGCAAGGTATAATCAATGGTTTATGGTTTATGAATGGATTAAAGCAGAATACCTTCAATGACATTGAGAGCGGCAGTGACAACAGCCTTTCCATAGTCATTTCTAGCGAAGCACTTGTAGGTGTCAGTTTGGTCTCCAGATACATCTGGCATCTATGTTAATGATAATGATATTTATTTTTGAAGACCAATGAAAATTGTATTGATCATTCTGCTTTATGTTTTGCTGTAGCAATTTTGTGAAAAAGTTTATCATTCGCGCAAAAATGATGATCTCACCTGGAGCTGGTGTTCACCGTTAGCCTCTGAAACTATGTACCTCTCTGGATCATCAAGATTCCCATCATTTCTCACCCAAGTCACCGTTGGTTTTGGATTTCCGGTGACTATTGCCTTGAAAACAGCCAGTTTTCCTATAACGGAAATGAAATAAAAGTGAACACTAGTGTTAAATGTTTAACATAGAAATGGCAATAAGAACGCTTATTTAATATTTAACACAATTCATTATTCACATGGCCGTGTGTTCACAGGTGGTATCAAAGCCTTACCTTCTTGAATAGTCAGGGCGATGGGTTTACGGGTGAAATCTGGTGTGGTCATTCCTTCAGGCAATTCTTCCACATATTGCGTAATCATAACACCAGGAACCTTTGACTTTTTTCTGATTTTCACTGTTATGATGTATGAAAAAAAATAGTCATTTCCAGACTAAAATTGTTTTCATAGAGTTTTTTTTTTGTTGAGTTTTGTAATAGCAACTAAAATCCCTTACTTACCCTGCCCTGGAGCAGTGGGCTCCTCATCCTTAGCTTTGCGAAACCTAAACATCTCGGCTCAGACGGCAGCTCCTCCACTGATGAAAGAATATAACGAGGAACTTTTCAAAATCACACAGTACACAACACAACACATAAAGGCTAATTGAACTGATCAAAGTGTGTTAACCAAAGTGTGTTAACCAAAAAAGACTGATATTGGGTTTAAAAGCATTTCAACTGGAAAAGATATATTGACAAATAAGTGTCAGGTAATTGTTTATCCTGCGAAATCACAAGGGTTATAGTAATTTGAACTCTTGGGATACACATGTTGGTATTTACTGCACCTTGGTTTTGTAGGGCAGTGGTTGCCCTTAACATTCTGCATATGCAAAATGTACTGTAAAGGATGCTTGAGCACTATTAGTAACAAGAAACCCCCATCTGTGTGACATAAATCCTTTCCCGATGGCCTAAATCATCAATGGGTGTTACTTTTCACACTCCTTTTATCCATTAGATTTAAGTGAGATGTCTACCTTGGGAATGTGAGGCTGACACTTGTTGAGTGTCAGTGGTGAGGTCTTTATTATGAGTAGCTGACTATTGTATAGTATTGCTGGTGAACAATTTTATCCATCCTGATAATCTATTCTTCAATCACGCAGAAGAAAATGTTCAACAGTAATGATAATTATTTTTCATATTTAAAGATTATTTAAAAGTTTAATAGAACTATTATTTCTGTTTACATTCCTACCTAAATATACCTTAAGTGACGTCATTTGACCCTGCACTAGAAAACCAGTGGGAGACCGGAGACCATGTTGTTAAGAGTCAGTCAACGATGCCCACAAATGGCATGGGATCAGAATACACACCCTGACCTAGTAATTCAAGCTGGACAGTCAATGAAAGAATTCCTGTGATCACTAAATACTTAGCATTCCCTAACTGGGCTCCTCCAAGTGACCAGCCTAATTTTGCAGGCAATAGGTCACATGCCTCATAAAACTGTCTATCATGAACCAGGAAGTGACATAATGAGTGCTGTAAAATTGCTGACGTTGTGCAGACTGGAACTGGACCTATTTCTTTCTTGTATTTAGTATTTAGATTTGTATACAGCCCTTTGAGAAAGTGATTTTTTAAACCCACCATTGTATACAATATTAAGCTGACATTTTCAATAGCTCTAAATATTATTTTCTACCGGTTGAATTCACATAGTATATACAGTATAACATCTTTGTTCTGTAATGGCAGCACTATTTGTAATAAATCAACTCAACTCCTGTTAATTCATTTGAATAGAAGGGGTCATTTGTTTTGTTTAATACTTTGGTCTAGGCCCATTGCCATATGTGTTACACTCACAGTTGCAGCTATATATGGATTATGAAAAATGCCCAGCAACTGAGCACTGAGAATGATTTATGGATCAGGTGGCAGGTTTATGTCCAACGGCTCCGACGCCCGAGCCCTGTCTATTGGTACATGGTGTAATCCTCCCCTCTTTTCCATTTCTAGTGTGTGAACTGAACGCCCACCATTCACTTCAAGTTAAAACCATTACATATTTGCTGAATGAATATATGATTGGTGAAGGTATAGTGAGACTTCACCTAGTTTAGATTGGGCTTTATTGTCCCGGTGATACTAACAGATTTCTGCTTTGTGAGACTAAATCATAATTCATAATACATTTGAATTTTGTTCTACATTTTTTCATTTTAGGACCGCATTTTGCTACAAGCTACCCTACATCATTATTATAATAAAGTCTCATATTCAGCTTCTTAACACACACACACACACACACACACACACACACACACACACACACACACACACACACACACACACACACACACACACACACACACACACACACACACACACACACCGATTATTTGGAACTGTCTTGTCTATGTCATCACACAGATGCTGCTTGGATTTAATTCAACATTGACTTGTCAATTCAATCATTGCTCAAGTACTTACCCCTTTGGTAGGAAATGTCTCTACTCCTCTCTTCTCTGCTTCTTCGAGCCAAGTTGCAGCTGATACGTGAGTGTTTTTGAGATGCTCAGGGCATGTGTTCTTTGGCTGTGGCTCCCGCCTCCCAGTGATAGGTTAAGTGCCATGGCATGCACATTGACACTTCAGTGCTATAGGTTCTTGAAAAGGAATTTGCAAGGGCAGAGCCAAACTCCTCCCTCAAAACTAAGGCTTCCAACTTGAATATTTTGCGGTGAACTTTATTGACTACACTTTTCGTTAAAAAGGGGTCGACTCCCGGAATTGCCATGCAAATGGGTCTTGCCATCAACTTGTTCTGTATTGGAAACGGCAGCCTGACCAATATCACAGCATGCTATATACAAGAGGTATGTTTTATTTATATTCTAGAATTCACTGTGTGTATTTGGCTTGCAAAGTGTACCTGTGCATGTAGCCTAGTAAGGAAAAGAAACTCCATCCATGTTTTAACTCTAGTCTACACTTATTTTTTGTTATTTTTTGTACCATCACTAAACATATTCTACCCAGTGTAAAATATTTCATAAAAATGTTTTGCATCACAATATATTGATGTACAGCAACACATGGCAACTTGGGCTACTTTTGAATCTTTTGTCATGACTTTTCACAAAAAACAAACAAAAAGATCTTATAATCTTATAATATAACATAATATTACTAAAACAAAACAAAAAAGAGGAATTAAAGGGATAGTTCAGATTTTTCAAGTTAAGCTATATGACTTGCCATTAAAGGGATACCGGTTGTTCAGATTTTTGGAACTCAAGTTGTATGAAATACTGTCCATTGATATAGTGTTGTCAAGTGTATTGATTGATGTCCAGATTCCCGTGGTGGGAGGTCTGCTGTGGTTTTGGTGAATATTAAGTAGTTCTGGTCATTTTGTGGGGTCCCTGGGGCCACGCTGTAAAAGTAAATAAATCCACAAAACTGACATAATTTGTTTTGTTGAATTGTTTCTAAAATATTAGGCCCTCCTTCGTTCATTTTTGACCCTCCTGCCACATGGAACTACTTTTTGGGCGTAGTAATATGGACACAAGATACATAGTTCCCTGTGATAGGGAACATACCCCCCCCCCCCCCCATGACCGGAACTTCTTCATATTTCACCAAAACCACAGCAGAACTCCCACCACGGAACTCTGGACATCAATTAATACAGTTGACACCACTATATTAATGGCAAGTATTCCATAGAGATTAAAATCCTTCAGCATCCAGTTGACACATAGTGGTGTCAACTGTATGAATTGATTGCCAGAGTCCTGTAGTCGGAGTCCTGCTCTGGTTTTGATGAAATATGAAGTAGTACCGGTTATTTTGTGGAGGTCACTGGGGCCATATAGTACATTAATAAAATAATATAAATAATAACTTCATTTGTATTGTTGACCCATTTCTAAAATTTGAGCACATCCTTTGTTCATTTTTGATCCCTCTATCACAGGGAACTGTTTTTCTGTCCATATCACTACGCCCAAAAAGTAGTTCCATGTGAAGGGGGTCGGGGGGAGGGGGCTAATATTTTAGAAATAAGAAATAATTCTAAAATTACATTAGTTTTCTGGATTTAATTTACTTTTACTGCGTGTCCCCAGGGACCCCCACAAAATGACCAGAACCACTTAATATTCACCAAAACCAGAGCGGAACTCCCACCATGGGACCCTGGCAATCAATTAATATAGTTGACACCACTTTGTTTTGATAGGGCTTAACTAAATCTGAACTGTGCCTTTAATTTGGGATCTTTACTTTCTTTGGTCCAAACATTCCTACAACACGTGAAAAACAATGAAATAATAATAAAAGTGCACTGTGGGTGAATGGGATTTTTGACTGACACTATCACTAAACCCAGTTAAAATTTCTCACAAATAAGGATAGTATAAGATAAGATGACATAAACTTTATTGACATTTTCAATGGTCTTTAATTGGAATTGGTTTGCTCAACATAGGAGGAGACCCAAAGCTGTACCGAGTGTGTCAGCATTGGGGAGGGAGGGACGCAGAGGGAGAGATTAAAAATATATATATATCGGTATGGAGAAAAAACAGGGTTGTGTGCAAACCCTCATTTTATGATGTCACTGAGCATCAGGAAGCTTCTGAAAGATCCACCCACTTCAGACATCAGCAACATTATGAAAAGTCCAGGTGAAAATCACCTATTCATTGTTCTAGGGTTAAACAACATTTTTGAATTTGCAATTGAGTCTCAGAGTGTCATGTATTTCTAGATAAAAAGCATCTATAAGACAGTATCATTCTTTCCATCGTATTTGTACAGTGAAAGAGGAAAAAAGGTGAAAATAGTATATGACGCAAGTGAAGAAGTAGCATTTGGTGTTGTACAAAACTGTCATTATTATTTAAAGTAAGAGCATGTTACCCTGCCCTGGTCAGCCTGGTGTTGAGATTTAGCCTCGAGTGCAGCCCTTGCCCTCTCTAGGCTAAACTTGGACTAAAGTCTGACCCCAAAAACCACCCGTGGCTAGAGTGGTAATTCAAGAACACTGGACGTAAATTATTCTAAGGGTTCATGCAAGTGTGTGTGTGTGTGTGTGTGTGTGTGTGTGTGTGTGTGTGTGTGTGTGTGTGTGTGTGTGTGTGTGTGTGTGTGTATTCTGCAATATTATGAAAGTGTGTGTATCATGTCATTCATTATAATTTATGATGACAGAACAAGAAGTGTCATTGTATTTTATATTGTGTCATATTATAAGCAAGACACATGATTCAATACAAGAACACATCAAAATATTTCAAATATTAAATCAAATATTTAGGAAAGCAGGAATTCCACATCCCAGATTGAACTTAAAATATTTATTTACACCAAGCACACATACATCATCATTAAATAATAAAAACATTTCCAAAAAGGTTTTTCATTTCGTTACTTCTAAGCTTTAAAATGAAGAGACTTGTTTTGCAATGCTGAAAATTAAAAATTGGGCAATCAAATTGAAAACAAGCGAAAGAATATAATTTACACAAACCATAAACCTTTTTTTTTTAAATTCTGTAACAAGCAGATTAGCAAAGCCCTGCAATTCCCTGAATAAGCATAATTTGCTGTTAAAACGCATTGTTTCAATTTCTAATTACTTTAATTACTTTTGGAGTTAATGAGACAAAGCCGCACATTTGCTACTTACTGTAGGTCCTTTGTATGTGTAATTGTGTATGCCAACAAACATGCAAATTATCACATTATGGCTGCCTTGTTGTTCTTACCTTAATTATCTAGGATATAATTTAGAGTTGTGGACAATGCGTAACACTGCATAATGCAAATGAATAATTCAAATTAGCAACACCCTTGCTTTTTATTGATACTGTATATGCACTATTGCTCTCACAACAACAAACAGAGGCTTCTTTACGGCTTTCCATCTGGCAGAATTTGGATGCCTAAGACTTGGGTTGTTACTTTGAATAATTGCTCCTCCTCTTAAGAAAATAGGCTGATGCATCAAAGTAGTAAACTGCTTTAGCCTTAAATGTAATGGATCCCACAGAGTATTAAATCATATCACCATTACACGGAAAAGTCTTGGTTATCTGTCCATAAAATGTAACAGGGGAAAATAAACCAGTGCCTTGTTATGCCATTAAATCAAGCCCAGCCATCTTCATCATGTTGACTTAATCTGGAAAAAAGAAAGAAAATGGGAATTGAGGTCATCATGATTCATTTCTCAAGTACCTGTATAGGGACATAGCCCACTGAGCACAAGATCTGAAAAAATGTCTTAAAAAGGTCTAAAAGTAAAAGTTTTAGAGGTCTAATCTTAGATTTGACGTTGATTAAACGTCGAATCAACGTCTAATCTAAGATTAGACCTATGAAAACTTTTACTTCACTTTTAGACCTTTTGTTAGACATTTTTAGATCTTGTGCTCAGGGGATCTGCATACACAAAAGAGAGAGAAAAGATTTTAAACCAGTGATTCTAAACCAGATGATTAGGGTCCAAAGGTGAGTTTCTGACAGTATCACACACGGACAACATCAACAGAGGATACTTGTATTTTATGTTATATTACAGTATGCTCTGTTGTGTTGCAATGTGTTCCACCATGTAGCATTGCATAGCATGCTGTTAAACAACAAAAATATGAACCCAACTTGGAATGACTGCTCTAAAATACAAATTATACACATTCAACTATTATATATTTGTCATACCTCTGACTGCAAGCTTAGTGGAGCATTCTACCCTGCCCAGGGCATTCTCTGCTACGACAGTGTACTCTCCTATGTCCTTCGGCCCAACCCTCAGTATGAGCAAGGAGCATACTCCACAGGTGTTGGAGATAAGGTAGTTGGTGTTGGTATTCAGGCTGATGTTGTTGCGGAGCCATGTAACATGGGGTGTTGGCTCCCCTCTTATAGCGCAGCTCATGTAGCATTCATACCCTTGGGGTGCAGTATGCGTTTTCAATGGCACTAAGAACTTGGGTGCACGCTCCAGGTTACAGGGCTTACTCTCTGGCATATCCAACTTGAATTTCTCTGGTGGTAAAAAAAAGGTAAATATAGGTTGTGAGTGCATTGTAGATTTTGTCAAGTCTGAGAGCTAGACAAACAATGGGGAACTACAATGTGTTTTGACTGGTATTATGTAGATAGATTTTTTTTTTAAATAAGTGATTTACGTACATACGTATGTGAAGCAAATGTTCTAATTTTCTAGATGAGCTATTTTTGAAAATAAATAAATAAATAAATAAAATAAAAGATCACACTGATCTTTCCTTACCTTTTTTGCTAGGGATGGACCACTTTGCTGATTCAGACGGGTTAGAGTTGCCCATGTCATTCTTAGCATAAACACGGAACTGGTATTCTCTGCCTGGCATTATGTTGCAGGCTGTGAATTTGTTGTTGAAGATGCGGTCTCCTACTGTGCGCCATATTCTTTTGGTTGAATCACGCTTGGTCACCATGTAGTGTAGCCTGTCGTCACGCTTCTCATCCGGAGATGGTGCCCATGAAACTGTCACTGTGCCGGGGACATTCTCATCCATGTCCACAGGGCCAGGCGGCTTGGGCTCATCTAGAGTTTATACATACAACCCTTTGTTATAGGCCTTCTTCAGACTGCACACAGATTTCTGTTTACCCATCTGCACTGATTGAGTAATGTTTATTCTATTCTTTGTCTTATGACACTCACTCACCAAAATAGCAGATCCACATGTTAACAACAGTGTGCTGTGGTGTGACACATTGTGAACTTATTTTGGTGAGTGACATTGCCGTATTATTAAGTATATAAATCAGCATGCGTAGTATTCCAGACTGAAAAACAGCTACAGAAAACATATTTCAATCCCACTTTTGATTTGCAAAAATCACTTTCTCTGTGGATTTTTCCTGTTCAGACTTGATCTGGTTAAAATCTGAATATATCAAAAATGTTTAACACTTGTTTCTCCTCAGACAATATGCTCAGCTTACCTGTGACCCTAATCTCAATGCTCTGGGTGTCTTGGCCAACGATGTTCTTGATTATAATAGTGTAGATTCCGCTATCTGTACGTTCTGCCGAAGGAATCAATAGCTGGGATGCACCATCAGCATTGCTGATAGTCACCTTTTTGGATACAGGCACTGCATCTTTCAGCCAAACTACATCAGGCCAAGGGGAAGCCTGCAGAACAAGGTTTGATTAACAATTCATCTAATGAATTGATCTCATCAATGATAAAAACAAAACAAGAAAGTTTTTAATGTAGTTTCCAAAGATTATTTAATCTTTACCTCAAAGTTAATCATGAATCGTGCAGAATTCCCTGCTTTCACCACCATGAAGGTTTTGTTGTTGGTGTCTGTGAAACGTGGCCTCACTGGATGAAGACACATACGTAACATATAATTTAAGGAAAGGTACAATTGCATAAGATTGTGGCTCATAGGTACATAAGGTAGACACAATATGTTGGTTTTGTCTTGTATATTTTTTTGTACATCATTTCGTCCTTGAGATGATTTTCTTACCAGGTGGAGGCATTGCTAGGATGTAGTTATCCAGCTCCTGTGGGGCGCCCTCTCCTCCTTCATTTACAGCAACAACTCTCACCCAGTACATATTGAGAGACTTCAAGCCTTTCACTGTAAAGGTGGTCATGACGACAGCGTTCAAATTAGAACGTTCCCACTCTGGGTTTTCCGCAGGCCTGATTTCCACAAAGTATCCCTTGGCTTCATCCTGAACTTTAGGTTCCTCCTTTGGTTTTGTCCAAGACAGGGTCAGGGTGGTGTAAGTGGAGTCTACCACCTTCAGGTCACTAACCGGTCCGGGAGGTTCTGTAATGTATAAATCATGTTTGTATTAACCACAGAATACACCGTTGCTATTTGTTGTATTTGACGATATGGACAAGCCTAGAATGGTAACGCCAGCTTGATCATGTTAGCTAGGCAATGGCATGCATGACAATGTTTCCACAGATACAGATAATTAGAATTAAATGAATTAGGATACAAATTAAAGGTCCCTTACTTTTGGGGTCCCTGGCAAATACAAACTCAGATGGGACGCTGAATTCACCAGCTCCTGAGTTATTAATTGCCGCCACACGAAATTCGTACTCCATGCCCTCGACCACGTCTTTCACCCCACATTCCTTTCCTGTAGAAAGTAGGGAACAAAAAGGCATAAATAAGTCTAATATCATCACTTATGAAGAACTAGAAAACGAGTAATATAATCATAATATAATTATACGTCTTGATTTCCGTGAAATTTGAATAAAATCTAATATTAGAAAATGTGTCAGCCTCCTAGTGGTGCTACAACGAGCAGATGTGAAAAGGTCTTTTTGTTCCCCCTGGAGGTAAAAATAAAAATGGCCAGTTATAGTTTAAAAAGAGTTGAAAATGTTCAAGTGGGAAACTGTGCTGAAATCACTCAGTGTTCATGAGCCAATCTTAGCCAATCAGGATGCATCTTGAAAAATATGAAAATAAATGACTCTAGAGAGAGTGTGTACCAATTTGCATGATGTTCTGGTGGCGCTATAACAGGAACAAATTCTTCTTTTACCACCGCGTCACAACGTTGGCTGGTGCGTTATCCAAACAAATGTATCACATCAAAAAAGGGGAGGTGGGTCGCACGACAGGTTGCAGGAGAGTTGTAGTTTATTAATTTCTGCTTACATTTCTTTGTACTTTGCAGTAGATGAACACACGACAGAACATACGACGAAACTGTTGTATGTTCATCTACTGCAAAGTACAAAGAAATGTAAGCAGAAATTAATAAACTACAACTCTCCTGCAACCTGTCGTGCGACCCACCTCCCCTTTTTTGAGGCGCTATAACAGGCCAATGTGTAAACTTTGGGGCAGAGGTTCAATTCTGGCCATCAGGGAGTGGGTGTGCGATTAAGACAAATTGTGCCAGAAATTAGCTGTTAACAAACGACTCAAATGGACATGGACAGACGGAGCACAAAACATACTCTCTCCTCATGCCTTCGGCCTGATGGAGACAATTACAAAACGGAATAACTTCCATATTAGATTTCATCATTGTGTGGAGAAATTGGATGTAAAATGTAATTACCTTTGATCATTTCACCCGGTGGGTTTACTGCTCCCCACAGATTGCTGCCCTTTTTGCGCTTCTCCAGATTGTATCCCAGAATGCTGGTTCCTCCAGTATTAGTGGGAGGATTCCAAGTAAGATTGATAACGTTCTTAAAAGCACTAACCACTTTGGGAACAGTGGGAGCTCCAGGGTATGCTGTCAACATAAACACAAGATTGTTATTTGTCGATGTGGACCCATAGACCCTAAAATATGATTAATTCAAATTATTGGATAATGATTTGTATCTGGAATCGATGTTGTACATGCATTCTACTGTAGAAGCTAATCGTTGGCACAATTAGATAGTATTGAATGAAGATTGATCAATTTACCTTTTGTGCCAGCTTGAACATCCTCAGTTTCAAACAACTCACTTTCACCCATTTCGGTTTCAACCTTGATGCGGTAACAATACCTCCTGCCATGGTCCACGTCAGTGTCCCTGTACTTGGCCTCAGGGCCAATTGGGCCCAATTTCTTCCAAGTGTTCCGGCCCACCTGATTACGCTCGAGAATGTAGTTGTCTATCTTGCAACCACCTGCATCTTTTGGTGGCTTCCATTTGATTTCGACTGCACTGGCAGAGCCCTCAACTATCTCCAAAGGTCCCATTGGTGGGGTGGGTTTATCTGTCCAAAAAAGAAAAAAATAATTCAATTCATATTTGAATAATACACTAATACACAGAAACGGAGGGGGTCTAATATAATTACCAGGTTCATGCTTTTGTAAAGTAAAGTAAATAAATAAATAAATAAATAAATAAATAAATAAATAAATAAATAAATAATACTTGTTTACTAATAGCCTTCAAATCTTGACTATACCTACCTAGTACAATAAGCTCGCTGAAGGCCTCCATGGTGCCAAACTCATTCTTGAGTTTAAACTTCACTTCGCCACTGTCCTTGCGCTGCAGTTTGTTGAGTGACAGGCGACTGCTGCCTTCTGAGTTCTCGATGCTGATTTTTGATTCTTCAGCGAGCTCATTTCCTTCTATGTACCACTGAACCTTTATGGGTTCCCGTCCACTATAAGCCATTTTGAAAGTTGCCCTTTGACCCTTTTTCACCATGATAGGCTTTTTGAATTCCTCCAGCTCCTCTGCATCAAATTTGGGTGGATCTGAAACACAAGAATGTATGGACAAATTGATTGATATAATACCGTATATACTGTACGTTTTGATCATATTGTACTCAGGGCAGCCTTGGAAAAGAGAGCACACTTTCCATGGTCTTCCACGATTAAATAGAAGTCTATTCAAATAAAATGCAAAACATTATTATCAATATTACAGAGTAACCATCAGTGAATATCAATCAATCAATTAATGATGTTAGTACCTTCAACAGCAATAGTAGCTTCAGACTTCCGGCCATCAACCTCAAAGCGGTATGTCCCTGCATGTTCCTCTTTAATATTTTGGATCTTCAGTCTTTGGAAGCATCCTTCTTTAGAAATTATTATGTCTTCAGATGCTTGAAGCTGGGCAAAGAAACACATACAATCATTTACATCAATCGATAATTTTGACCTGATAGTGAACACTTTAGCAAAAATGCTACAAACAAAAAAATCAGGTAACCCTTCCATTTACGGTACACTAATTACCAGGTAATTACCAGGTAATAATCAGTAATTGCCTGAAATTACATGGTAACAACCAGGTAGTTACTATAGTAATTACTGAGTAATTACCAAGTACTTTCCCTGACAACTACCATGTAACTACTGGGTAATTTCCAGCTAGCTTTAAGTATTTACCCATTAATTACCTGGTAGTTAGAAGGTAACTTGCAGATACATTACTCAGTAATTGCCATATAATTACCAAGTAGTTTTCCTGAAAACTACCAGGTATTACCTGGCAACTGTATTCTCTGACTTTGCATAGGTATTATTAAGGCATTGATTGATCCTTCACGATTACCCATCAGCCCATGATTTGAACTCTGAACTTTGAACTGGTAAAACTGTTAATTACCAAGTATTTACACAGTAATTACACATTATGTTTCCAGGTAAAACCTTGGTAGTTAACATGTAAGAAAGGTGGAACTGTACTGTAAAGTAAAGTGTGTTCTGTTTCCATGTACTTACCTGATAATTGTAGATTTTGATCCTTCACGATTACCCATCAGCCCATGTTTTGAACTCTGAACTTTGAACTTTGAATTTTGAACTGATGAAAACTGTTAACTGTTGTTAACTGTTACCAAGTATTTATGCAGTAATTACACATTATGTTACCAGGTAAAACCTCGGTAGTTACCATGTAAGAAAGGTGGAACTGTACTGTAAAGTAAAGTGTGCTCTGTTTCCATTATATCACATGGTACTTTCACTGTAACTGTATATTTTAAACATCCACCACTATTGGCTGTAATAGGGAAGGATTATAATTTATAATTATCAGCTAGGTAGATGGTAATTCTATGGTACTACTCATGTAATTACCTGATAGGTACCCCGTAAGGAACGAGGAACTGTACTGTAAAAGGAAGTGTACTCTATTTCCATGACATTACCATGTATCTACCTGATAATTATAAATTATAATCCTTCCCTATTACAGCCAATGGTGGTGGCTGTATCTACAGTTACAGTGAAAGTACCATGTAATATAATGGAAACGGACCACACTTTGCTTTACAGTACAGTTCCACCTTTCTTACATGGTAATTACTGAGGTTTTACCTGGTAACATAATGTGTAATTACTAGGTAAATTCTTGGTTATTAACAGTTTTTACCAGTTCAAAATTCAAAGTTCAAAGTTCAAGTTCAAAACATGGGCTGATGGGTAATCGTGAAGGATCATAATCTACAATTATCAGGTAAGTACATGGAAACATCATGGAAACAGAGCACACTTTACTTTACAGTACAGTTCCACCTTTCTTACATGGTAACTACCAAGGTTTTACCTGGTGACATAATGTGTAATTACTGTGTAAATACTTGGTAATTAACAGTTTTACCAGTTCAAAGTTCAGAGTTCAAATCATGGGCTGATGGGTAATCGTGAAGGATCATAATCTACAATTATCAGGTAAGTACATGGAAACAGAACACACTTTACTTTACAGTACAGTTCCACCTTTCTTACATGGTAACTACCGAGGTTTTACCTGGTGACATAATGTGTAATTACCGGGTAAATACTTGGTAATTAACAGTTTTACCAGTTCAAAGTTCAAAGTTCAAAACATGGGCTGATGGGTAATCGTGAAGGATCATAATCTACAATTATCAGGTAAGTACATGGAAACATCATGGAAACAGAGCACACTTTACTTTACAGTACAGTTCCACCTTTCTTACATGTTAACTACCAAGGTTTTACCTGGAAACATAATGTGTAATTACTGTGTAAATACTTGGTAATTAACAGTTTTACCAGTTCAAAGTTCAGAGTTCAAATCATGGGCTGATGGGTAATCGTGAAGGATCAATCAATGCCTTAATAATACAATTACCTGGTAGTTACCTGGTAATTAGTGTACCGTAAATGGAAGGGTTACCAAAAATCATATCTAATATATAATATATATATAATATACTGTATATATTCTGCGCTATAATGAATAACATTAATCTCTCAATTATACAAATTAGTGAAGGCATTTCTATCAAAGTCTTACTTCTTCTCCATTCTTGGACCACACTCCCTCACAATCTTCACGGCTAAGTTTACACTCAAGTTCTGCAGATTCTCCAATATTGGCTTTGCAGTCAGAAAGTAGAGCATTGAAATGAACTCCTGGGTCTGGGGATTCATAAAGACAATGAGTTACAGGATGGACTCTTTTAACATGCATGCTTGCATGGACTGTATGTTTGCAGAGCAATCATCTGTATGCATGCATATTCATCTTCCTTTTTGAAAAGAGTTTTCCAAATAGCATATTTACCATCTAAAAATCGAATTCTCTAAGAATGTGAATAAAACATGAATTGAGGCACTTTCGGCATCCACTGCATCTTTACATAAGTAGTTTCAAATAGGCTATAAAGTTATTTATTCACCCAGTGTAATATATCCAGTTACTATACTATAGTGGCTGGATATAGTAGTATAATGTCATCATAATCAACATTGTTTCATTTGTATGCCCAGTATAGCTTCTACATAGCATGCAAGATTTTTACACTCTCTTACCAACAACAGGTTCTTCAACCACTGGTTTTTTGACCTTTTTGCGACGTATTTTCTTTTTCTGCGCTGGTTCAGCACCATCAGCACCTGGTGCAGCACCTTCACCACCCTCTCCTGTTGGTGATGTAATATTAATACCAAATAACAAGTTCTGACAAACGGGAGAAACTATCCTTCCTTGGTGAAGGTAATACTATTACGCCCTAAGGCACATCAACAGGTTCCCATTTCCACACCAGGACGAATTCATATCTCACCTGCTGCCGCTGCACCTCCCTCTCCTCCTTCTCCTTCAGCCTTTTTTTCTCCACCTTCGGCTTCATCATCCGTTACCTCTTCATATTCATCCTCGTCTCCATCTCCCCCTGCGCCACCTTCCCCTCCGGCACCGCCTGCGCCACCTTCCCCTCCAGCACCGCCTGCGCCACCAGCACCTCCGGCACCACCAGCGCCACCATCTCCTCCGGCACCACCATCTCCTCCGGCACCACCAGCTCCTCCTGCACCTCCAGCTCCGCCGGCCCCTTCTCCTCCCCCGGCTCCACCCGCACCACCTTCTCCTCCCCCGGCTCCGCCCGCACCTCCCCCGGCTCCGCCCGCACCTCCTTCTCCCCCTGCTCCACCTGCACCGCCTTCTCCTCCTCCAGCTTGTCCCTTTGCTCCGCCCGCACCAGCTTTCCCTTTAGCTCCACCTCCTCCAGCTGCGCCTTTACCAGCACCTTTGCCATCGCCATCACCACCGTCACCACCACCAGCACCACCAGCAGCACCTGCACCTCCAGCTGCAGCAGCATCACGTTTAGCTTTCCTCGCAGCTGCGGCGGCTTTCTGTGCAGCTTCAGCCTCAGCCTGAGCTGCGCTATAAGCTGCGCTTTTAGCTTTCTTTGCAGCTTCAGCATCGGCTTCCTTCTTTGCCTTAGCTTCAGCCATGGCTGCGGCTCTGGCTTCAGCATTTGCCTTTGCGGCAACTTCTGCCTCCGCACGGGTGACTGCATCTGTAGCCTCTTTCTCGGCTTTTTCCTTTTCGGCAGCTGCACGCTTTTCCTCCATTTCTTTTTTGTATCTCTCGTTTTGTTCCTTTGCTATTCTATCCAAATCTGCATCATTACAGGCGCCAGCCACTGTATTTTTACGAGCTTTCTTCTTGCCCTGGTTGGCAGGATCTTTGTCAACTGCAGAAGAGAAAGTGTATGAATTGCCTTTCCCCCATCATAATACATTTAGACACTGATTAGACATTAGATATAATTTATTTTTACAATGTACCATCAAAAGGTAAAAGTATCAATGTCTAAATTAAAAAGCCATACAATTTTCCAAGATTTGGAAGTGCATGCATCTCCAAGCTCTTTGTTTCAAAAGCTCTTTGGTCAATCTAATCAAGACATAGTATTCTTATTTTGATCTGATCCCTCATATAAAAAAGAAGAAACAAAAGTAAAGAAAAGGAAAAAAGAAACTAAATTCACGCATAAAGTACCAGCATTAAGACCTTGAATCTCAAGTATAATATGGAAAGAATGATTAATTGATTATTAACACAAAAATTGTCTTGGAGTAACAACAGTAGCAATTTGATCACTCAACCGTAGTGTACCTTACCTTCTACAACAAGAAAGGCGTTGCAGGATTTGATTCCAGCAATAGCTGCATAGATGCCTCCATCCAAAGGCATGCAATCCTTTATCAGCAGCTTGTGGACGAGCTTGTCTTCAGATACAATGATTTCATATTTTTCATCGTTTGTTAATGTTGTACCTTTGAATGACCATTTGAGCTCATTCAGAGGAGCAGATAGAACACACACAAAGAGAGCATCTTCCCTTTCTTCTGCGTGCACTTCCTGTATTTTGACAGCGAATTCAACCTGTGGTACTGTGTGGTAAAAAGATAGATGGAAAGGGGAGGCGGGTAGAGAGAGAAACGTATCGAATTATTATGTTATCCGCTAATTACCTGTCAGAATCCACTTTTTCGTCACATCACATGTTTACAGATTTACATGGATCAAGGGGAGCATGGAGAAAATGTTACATGCAGGAGTTATGAACATCTTGACACAAGTTTACACTTCTGGTACATTTTAGCACTGAACTAACAATGCCCAATTGAAGTAAACATAATTGAAGTCAACATAAATAACTGCCATGCTCTTTTCTCACCAGACGGTCACTATGCAACTCCTTGGGTCCAAACAGTTGCAAGAGCTGACGCTAAAACGGCCTTTGATGTGAAAAGGGATATAAACACTGACGAAAGCTATTCAGTAACTCACCTTTAAAATTTGTGGAGAACACATTGACACCCTCAACATCAATAGAGTAGAGTCCTGCGTCCTCTGAACTAAGCTTTTTGATGCTGAACACGTACTTATTCCCAACTCTTTTCAAGCCGTGCTTCCTGCTCTCTTCATCGTCTGCCGAACCAAGTGGAACCATGACACCGTCCTACAGTGTTTACAATGACATTTAAAGTCAAATCTCGAATGATTGCAAACATTAACAACATATATATTACATTAACAAAAAAAATATAGGCATATATAGCAAAAGAATTGAACATAGTTGGAAGGAACCTTGCCTTATAGAGAAAGATTCTGCTACTAGGGTCCTTAAGATCCATGTCCAGCTCAATTGTTGCACAGTCGTCATCTTTTACCTCAATAGGTTTCAGTGTACTGATGTGTGAAACAAACTAAGAGTAGGAATGCAGGAGTGAACACACACACACACACACACACACACACACACACACACACACACACACACACACACACACACACACACACACACACACACACACACACACACACACACACACACACACACACACACACACACAGGAGCGTGTTATTGTCATTCACAGTATTGCAGTTAAAAAAGTGTGTGCATGAATTTTGTTTCATTGTGTATTTTTTCCAAGAAAATCAGACCTATCTGAAGTGAGTGGTGCTGTACTGTACAAGTGCTGTACACACACACACACACACACACACACACACACACACACACACACACACACACACACACACACACACACACACACACACACACACACACACACACACACACACAGGGAAGGTGAAACTCCTTGCCAAACAACTGTGGATGTGACTATAGCTACATACCTCTGCTACCTCCTCCTCCCTCTCTTTTTTCATTTCCACAAGTCTCTTCAGCATGCCACGGAAGTCTGTGATACCATACTCTGAACAGATGCCTTCATAGTCCTTCTTGTCAGCGCTAAGCAGGATCTCCCAAACCTTTTCAGCACTCTCCATTTGCTTTTCTTCACGTGTGCCGTCCTCATTACTGCAGTAGGATACATGTTTTAGATTAGAATACAGACTATACTGTACGTGTTTCACAGTGCTGTCCAAACTCTCCTCAATATAACAACTTAAAAATCTCTCCTGTGTAAAGTGAAGGGCGCCATTATCATTTTACATCATCGATTGCAACATAATGTTTAAACAATGCGTGCTAATGTGTGTTCAGTCTCAAAACATTGTATATGCCGTTCCCTAAACAAACTTTGTTTGGAAAACAGCTAATACTATATATAGCTGGGCTACGGCCCCCCAAAATCACATTCGCGTGAAGTGAGGTCTAATCATCGTACGTCATCGTCAAGAATTGACGTCCCTTACTGGCCAGGGTTCCCCATAACATGTTGCTCAGACATAAATTCTCTGTTCATTGTCAATAGCCTTTTCAATGTTTGTTCAAACAACACAAACATTAAAGCTGTATATAGGAGCTGCTAGCGCCCTCAAACCATTACACTTGACTTGAGAAAGTTCCACTAACAATGATTCCCTTACCGCTTTTTCAAAAGGCTTTTGTACTCTATGGGCTCTAGGAAAGAGAGAAAAAGAAAGAAGGAAAGAATTTCGAGAAGTGAATACCCTGCCTTTATAGCTTCTTGATTTAAGAATTGACATTACTGACAGCAGTCTACACAGTTAGTCATAGCAAGACTCTATAGGCCAATTATTTTAGGTCCTCTGCATTGACATTTAAAATGGTTATACATAATATGTATGATTTTGAGTAGTAAAATTTAATAAAAAGCAATGTTACCCTCTTGTCCCTTTTGTTCCCTCGACTTATGGAATCCAACTGTAAACAAAGATTAAGTTCAAAATTATACTGTACACACCAAGACTAAAAATTTCAAATTGTCAAAATAATAAATGATTAAAAGTGCTTTTTATTTCCTACCCTGAATAATATTCAACACGACTGTGCAAACTGCCCGTCCGTATTCATTTGTTGCAAAACATTTGTAGGTGTCTGCATCGTCAAGGGCAACGCATGGGAACTTTGAACAAAATACAATGACAAATGTAATGCCAATTTAATCAGTTTAAAGCATAATATGATTACAAAATGCCATAACCTCCACACTTACCTCAAGTGTATGTTCTTGAGTTTCGTTAGAATACTTTGGCTCGCATAAGTCAGGGTGAAAGACTATTTCTTCTTTTGCTCTGGCCCAGGTAACAGTGGGTGTGGGATCACCCACTATTTTGGCTTTAAAAACAGCAAATTTACCTGACATAAAAGCATATAAAAGTATATTAGTGACAAACAAATCTTCCATTAACACATTTTCATTAATGATGACATACAGTATAGTGTATTGATGTGTGTATTGATAATACATGTAATATAATGCTGCATAGTATTACGGTATATTTTGTACCCTTGGGACAGACTGGCTCCGGTAAAGTGTCACATGCTAACACATTACTTCCCAGTTAAGAAAGTTATTTTTTCCTCAGGTCAAATAAGGGCTAAGCATGTTCATGGGTGAGGAAAAGAAGGTCATCGCCATCGTAAATTGTGTCGTTCTACATTTCAAGTCTGTCTGTAGGGGGTGTAGATATACTTTAAAGATATCTTTAGCAAGTCATTTCACCATGCAGCGCTGACTCATAGCACATGCCTCAATCATCACTGCTGTCACATGTAGTTAAGTCTATGGATGCGCAGAGAGTGTTCGAGAGCTTAAGAGCAGACATTGCTTTCGCTGGCTCTACTTCAGAGGGCATATTATCAGATCTACAAGCCCACACCCTGTCGCAGCACCAGTACTCTTTAGCTAGTGGAGATAGTGTAAGACATGCTGTGTTCAAGTTCAGGAGACTGAATTTGGCCTTCTGGTATGGCATGGACAGGAGAGGCATGGGTACTACAGTAAATGCATTGTTCGTCTGGAAATGGCAGTTGTTTTACAAACGGGTATTAGTGCAGCTCAGGCCTGAAGCTTCCTTGGATATCTAAGTGTAAACGTCCCAGGTTAAGTCTAGTTCTTTACACTGTTATTTACTTAAAAATGTGAATTGTTTGCTTTTGACAAGCATAATATGGCTTGCAGCAAGTGCACTGTACAAAACCGCTCCTGGATAAACATCACTGATCCTTACCTAGCAAAAACAAACAGTATGTACAGTATAATGCTCAAAGCAGATATGTATGATACAGCACTTATTGTTATTGCATGGAACTTGTTGTCACTCGCCTCTATTCTTTTCAAAACGTGTGTGAGGAAATAATCCAGTATTTTCTTCTTGGCCTTTAAATTGGAGACTTACCCTCTTGAATGGTCAAGGCGATGGGTTTGCGGGTGAAGTCTGGAGTGGACTTTCCTTCTGGGAGTTCCTCAACAAACTGTGTGATCATTACACCAGGCACTTTTGATTTCTTCCTGATGCCTGATCAAATAAATACAACATGCCCAATAATTAGAAATGTCAAATTTATATTACGGTACAGAATAAGATGGCAATCAGTCAAAAATAAATTGTTAATTAAAAGCTATTACTGTTAACATTATACAACCTTATACAAAATTGATAAATGAAACAAAAATAACAAAAATGAATGAAAATGCTACTGCTTTGTACCCAAGCTTCAACGTTGTCTGTGAAAGCCATCCATGTCAATAGATCCAGAGAAAATCCTGAATCTATTTATCCTTTGTCATGGACAAGCCTTCAATTTTACACACTGTTAATAATTTCTAAACTTAGACATGAAGCAAAACGTTGTGTGCTATACAACAAATAACTCAGTAATGTAACAGTTCCACAGGGTTGTATAGCCCAAAATTGATCTGGGCCCATTCAGTCTATGGGTTCCCTTACCATCTGTTGAAAATCTTACAAACTATACAAGATGAGAAGGATACTATACTAATTGCTGTCACAACAATGTTATTTATTAATATGACTATAAAAAACATTGAAGATTATATATAAGGTATTTTGACTGATAATCTTGTCTCATGTGTACTGCAGCTACTGTAATGACAAAGGACAACCTATTGTACTGTTAGACTATAGTATGTCTGTTAGATCAGTGAAGAACTAACAATTGAACCAAACTTAAATTCTAGTTTTAGTTACTGCTAGTTTTATATACTGTATTCAATCGCAAACTAGTGTGTATATAGCCATAGAAATAGTAGCTAAAAAATAAGGTTTTGGGCCATGGAATCCTTCTTTCTTTTTTCCTTTCTTTTCTGCAATGTTCTTATCATTATGCAAATCAGCAAGCCACTTGCTCATATTGCAAGCAATCTAGCCAACCAAGCTAGTATTAGCTTTCAGCAGTATTAAACTACCGATATAATAAGCTCACCTTTCTATTGTGTTTCTCCCCTCATTCTTTCTCATTCCTTAGTTATTCCTTATTTGCTGGTCCCCCGACTTAGCTTTAATCCGGGATAAGGGCATATTAGTATGAATGCCATGTCACTGAACATGCACTATCATACTACAGTCAGTGCAGTTGCAGTGCCGCATCATGGAGCTACTATAAACCATGTGAACACTATTTGCTTCTTAATAAGGGGGGAGTAGAACTTGAGAGACTGAGTGACTCTAATATTTTTTTCATAAATGAACATTTCAGCCTCAAAGCATTCATTATGTCTATATCAATTTGTCCATGACACAGACATTTTTCACCCATACTGTCCGGGCCTTTTGACAGCCCACATACCTGGCCCTGGGTAGGCAGTTCTACTGTTCTCCCCACAGTAACACCCCTGACAGTTCACCTTTAAAGTAACTACATTTGGGGAGCTGGCTACTCGATCTACAGTACATGAACAATTAGCTCCTCAATGCCATTATGCCATTATACTACAAAAGAGCACCAATTTATTGTTAATAAGAGCACGTCTGAACTTGATGATTAAGGTCACCGATGAATCCGATAGGCCTGATCACCAGTGGGCCTTTCACCAAAACATCATCAGGTGATACTCGCCTACATGAGAGAGACAACCTGACATTGTGCAGTCAACTTAGCACACGCCGACAAGACCAAGGCGCTGATCATCAACTACATGACTGAAGGAGGGAGGCCGGAACCAATCTACATCCACAGGTCTGCTGTGGAGACTGGAGAGAGACGGTAGCTTCAGAGTTCCTTTGGCCTTCAGCCGCCACATCACAGAAGACCTCACTTGGGACAGCAATTAGGCCAGATCCTACTGGCCTATACTGCAGAGGCACTACCAAGAACACCCTGAACTGTTGTAGTATACAGCCTAGGGTGTGAACTGTATTGCAGAGGGTGGTCTGGTCTGAACAGGATACACTGTATACACTGGTCGTTGTATCAGTGAAGACAGCAGGATTATCAAAGACCACGGCCACCCCAACCATTAGCTGTTTCAGCTGCTACCATCAGCTGCTAAGCAGTATCACATTCTGTGGGACTGCAACGAGGGATACTAGCTGTGTATTGACTGACACGACACACACACACACACACACACACACACACACACACACACACACACACACACACACACACACACACACACACACACACACACACACACACACAGAGGTAGACAGAGGTAAACTTAAGTGAATTAATTTAAGATTCTGAGGATTTGTACTTTACTTGCGTATTATATTTCTTTGATACATGCAAGTATTACTTTTACTCATGACACTCATTACACTCTTACTCATTACTCCAGTACATTTGAAGGAACGCTGTAAAAGTAGAAGTACGTTTAGGGCATCTGTTTCCCCTCAATGAGTCACACTCTATAAAATAGGAGCCTATCACAGTTACACATTCTCCACTGGGATCTGCGCAATAGCAGAAAGTTGCCCATATATGGAAAACGCTGACGCAGTAGTGCAGGCTGCAAACTCAAACCCCTCCAACAATGAGAGTGACTTCACAGAGTCTGAATCTGATCAGCAGCTCAATCAGGAGTCTCAGGCTGAGGGGGAACTTCCCAATGATAGCCCATGGAACTATCTGAAGTCAATGTTTGAATTTGGGGGAGAGAAGAAAACAAAGTTAGAAAAAAATATTGATTCACATGCTTACTGTGTTTACCGATGGACACACAGGCACCCTCAGACAGAAACAGACACACAGAGACGGAGGCAGACAATCACACTCAGAGACGGAAACACAGACAAAGACAGACACCCTCTGAGAGCGACAATCACACTCAGAGACAGGGAAACAGACAGAGACAGACACCCTCCGAGGGAGACAGACAATCATTGTCACACACAGACAGACACATCCTGGTAGGGTCAGAGTTTGTTGTGGTCAACAGTCAAATGTTGTTTTTGGTTCTGTACTGTGCTGTACCAGGTTGTATTTGTACTCTTACTCGAGTACTGGAGTACCATGTCCACCTCTGCGTACACACACACACACACACACACACACACACACACACACACACACACACACACACACACACACACACACATAGAGAGGATATGTGACAAGATGTGATAATATTTCTGCTATGCTGCTGTCAGGACTTCTGATAAGGACATCTGATAATTTGCAGTTGATAGACAAGAAGGTCCCTCGGTTATTTTTAGGAGAGAGTGCTGTATTAGTGGCAAGCGTCTAGCCAGTCTAGGGCATCCTATAGGATAGATTTGATCTTTAGAAGTGGATATCCAGGTCTCCAGGAGTCAAAACGGGATCATTGGATATAAAGGTTATATCATAGTATTACTGGAACTCACCAAACCTGGCCTGCTTAGAGATTTAACCCTTGGGCACAAAGTCGAAACTCAGCCACTGCTAGTTTAAACTCTAGCTAGATTAAACTAATAGCGAGTTGAAGATTTGTGGAGAAAAATAGAATTCAGCTACAGCAGGGATTTTCAACCAGGGTCCATGAAAGGATTCCAGGTGATCCCCAGCTAAATGGGAAGTTGGTTAACCAGATGTAACTCTTTGAGAGCGTAAAAATGAAACCAAATGGACCCTTGCGGATACATTTGGTTCCATATTTACGCTCTCAATAGTTAAATATTCATCATCCGAATCAGCCCAAGTCTACACAACTAGACAATGTAGAAGATTAATGTTTTTTTTTTTCTTTATGTTTGACTGTTTTGATTCTGAAATCCAGCCTGGAATTGTGGACAAAGGCAAAATAATGGTGGTCCGTGGCTCAAATGCTGAATTAAATAGTGGACCCTGGCATCAAAAAGGTTGAAAACCCCTGAGCTACAGGATGAGTTGAAACATGGCTGCTCAACAAGAGGATATATTTGGCCATGCAGGGATGAGAATCACCGCCACTGAGTTGAAACTTGGCCAGACGGCCAGACTCTATTTGGCCACCCAGAGTTGAACCTCGGCCACCTACCGAGATGAAACTCAACCACTAAAGAGAATTGAAAAGCAGGGTTGAGGTGTGTGTGGGGTTTTTTTTGGCCGCATTGATGTCTGAGTGAAGATTCTAGAATGATTTGTGGTCACTATTTCTCATCATATCCAATTATACAGGAATAAGTGGATTTAGGGTTTCAGCACATCGTGACATTGTAACAAAAATAGAAGAGTGTAGTATAGCATCACATTAATATACATGCTTTATCCTATTACAAGTCTACGGTTAAATTGAAAGACAAGATAATAATTCTAAGATCTTGTTGTTGATGGTCTTGGTGGATAAAGGATTTAAGGCAGGGAAATTCCTCAAGAGAAGACCCACTCATAGTACATGTCTCTTCTCCTTTCACTTGAAAAAAGTTTGCAGATCATGGCTATAGCAAGAGCATCCTCCAGAGAGAGAGAGAGAGAGAGAGAGAGAGAGAGAGAGAGAGAGAGAGAGAGAGAGAGAGAGAGAGAGAGAGAGAGAGAGAGAGAGAGAGAGAGAGAACAACTTTTTTTTTAAAGAGTGCTGTATGGAAATGTTTTGCATTTGAGGTTAATAAGCAAAGGAAGGCAGTGTATATGTTACTAGCATGCACATATACTGTAGAAGCAGTATTGCGACAGAGCAGTGCCAATGAACTAAGCATTCTAATGCAGATAATGTAGCAAAGCACCCATAACTTGAAAGGATCTATATGCTAAACTTAGAATGTCAAGAGCATGGTGACAGCTTTTGTTTCACCAAAGCATAAAAAAGATGTCGCAGAAAGCTAGAAAAATAAGAAAGAAGAAAGAAGTGACCGCACAACTCAGAATTTCAGTCAACAAAGGGGTTTTGATAATCAAAATCCTAAACTTTCAAAAGACATCCCTAGTATGTGAGTATGCATACAGTATGCATGTGTGAAATGCAACTGTAGCATTTCTGTCTCTGACATAATTAAAATTAAGTAGTCAATATTTTAGATGACACCAAGTTGTAGCATGTAGCTTTTCAGGTGTGGCCAATGGCCATGTCAGTCATAGTCATGTCATGTCATAGCCTAGACTGAACTGTGCCAAGGAAAGAGAATAATCACAAAGAATGAGAACACTGCAATCTAGAGGCATTTTCATATTTAACTACAGGGGTGAGTACTGTGGCAATCGACCACTGTGTCCTCTGCTTACAGCTTTCACTTTCACTGTAATTACAACTTTGTTGAAAATGTCACAGACAGATGCATCTGTTGTGAAGCTGAAAGTGTAGTCATCTATTCCAGATGACCACTTTCAATTATGATGGAAAGCATATCCATCATTCATGCAACTCAGCCACCAAAGAAGCATGCATGTTTTTTTATTATGATTGTTGTTTCTTTTGTTTTTGTTTTGCGGTTCGCATACCTCTTTCTTCGGGGTACGCTCCGTCAGACACGTCGACTTAACACGCAACATGACGACAGGAGAGGAAACAGGACAGGAAAATATTAATCCTGACAAAAGCACCGTGGTAGCTTAGGAACTTTGACAGGATTATGAACACAAAGACACATACGGTACAGACTGTACAGTACACACAAATCTATTTTTACACATTGACGGATAATACACAGTAGACTTGAAACGCTGGAAAGACATCAGACAAATCACAGTCACAGTAAACAACAGGAATTAGTCATGGACAAAATAAATTGTGTTAGATGTGCATTTTCTGCATCCATTATGAGCCAGTGATTGATCCTTTAGTCATTGTCCACGGATTCATCTGTAAGAATGTTGACGGTTGTGCACTCCATTTATTCATCGGTAGGGCGGCTTGCGTCTCTTCATGGTGATTTTTGTGATAAGCATTTCCGGGCTTCAGGATATTATAGTGAAATTATCTTACTGCAGTAATATTCAAATAAAATGTTGCTAATCAAATTTAGCTGCTTGTAATAAATCTCGACTTGTATTATGTCTGCAAAAATGGCAGAGAAATATATTGAATTGTTGCCTAAGAGGGTATGTGCACTACACAACATAAATCCCACACCATAAATGGCTTTTGTTGGTGCAGTGTTTCCTGCTGGAGTCACCAAGTATTGTCACATGCACATTATTGTTGTGAGCACCACCCTAGTGATGTGAGTATCACTAACGTCCCTCTTCTCTAATCATTTTTCCACTTAAAAGGATCCCTATAGCTAATTAGGCAAATGTGCATTCATTCATTATACTTGCCCTCTACAGCTAAAATTAACCTTAAATATTTTATTTCTTTCATAACTAGAGAATATTTCACTCAATACTAACGGCTCCTGTTGCAACTTGATGATGTCATAATCTGTGTGTCCAATATGGAATGGAATATTACAGTGAATATTACAATGGAATGCATGTGCTAATATAAAGTATTTAAACTATTGCTTTGATGCTCATTATTCTTAGGAAATAGCAAGTTGTTGTAGTTTTTTATTAGTGCATTCCATACATTCCCCTGGCCACATGGACAAATGATATCATCAGCTTGTGACAGAAGCATTTCCTACTGGGTGAAAGAAATAATATATTTATTTATTTTTTTTTTTTTTTTTTTTACAGAGGGGGAGTATGATGTTTTAATGAATATTTGTCTTATTAGTCAGGGTTCCTTTTAACCTTCTCCAGCAAGTCTGGGGTAAGACGTATATGTATAACTAAAGTGACAATACTAATTGGACTAGAATAAATGGACTCCTCCACACTGAACCCGGCATAGCTGTGTGTTACAAACACATGATTGGCCTTTCAGACTCCAGGTTGGTCAGGGCAGAGGGCATCTGTTCAGCAGCAGGCAGATAATTGGGAAATGTGGTGTTTTCCTTCGTTACTTCCCTCCGTCAGGTGGAAAGTTGCAGCACGTGGTTGTCTAAACACTCCAACATCACCGACTCTAGCTGCTGGCAAATCACAGAGACTCATACGCATGGGGGGATTGGCATTACAATTGGGGAGAAAAATAAAACAAGATGAAATATCCACTTGTTAAGCTGTCATCCTTTTTTGCGCTGACTGTAGAGCCTCATTTGTGTCTCCGACTGCAACTTCTTTTATTTCCCGGTGTTTTGTATTTCTTTGGTTGTTATAAATGGGGAAAAAAATGTTGGCCTTTCTCACAGAAATCTTCCATACAGAATCTCCATTAATGTTCAGGATGAGTTTAGCTCTATCGTGTTTTACCGTTCTTGTTGTTTGAATTTGTTCTTTTCTTGCTCTTCTTCAACAGTAGTTACCACACAGGTTGTGTGGTACATTGTGCCTCAGGCTTGGCCGGGCTGGCAGGGAAGGCCTCTGTCACTGTCGCTGCACTATAGTGCCTCCTACAGGTTGGCAGCAGGGCTGCTGCTGGTAGAAGAACTATATTGGGTACAACATTCCCAACTGTAGTGGTTGCCTGGTTGGTTAGTATTTGACTGCACGGCACGCCTGGGATAAAAAATGGAAAAAGGCTGAACTCGGACTAGAGGAGTGAAAGGAAATTCTTGAGATCATAAATTATCTTCTGGACAGAGCTTGGAAGATTGAAGAATAAAGCATGTATTGGCATTTACTGTACTTCACACAAAACAAATGGTGACTTCAAATCGTCTTCAAGTGGGTTGCTGCAGAGGAGGTTCATGGTCGGTGGTGCTCAATGAAAATTCTTGTTATGAAGTTACTTGAAAGAAATGTGTGGTTTTCAAGACACTGTTCCACCTTCGATCATTTACACGCAATTTACAAATTGTTTTTCTTCTTGTGTCCATGTCTTCTGTGTGTGTGTGCGTGCATGTGTGTGTCTGTGTGTGCCCTCTTAAGTGTGTGCCATGATGTCAGCCAGAGTCCCCAATCTTGATTGACAGAGCCAGAGAGAACATCCACCATCCTTCACTTACCCGCCTGCCCTGCGGCAGTTTGGTCGGAGACTTTTGACTTTTTCCACATCTTGGAATCCTCTCGAGCTCTGCTGACTCACAAAGCCCTGCAGTGTGCCAAGAAAGGTGAAACAAGACATTTATATTAGAATAATGTATGAATATCATCATCAGAATGTAGGCCATGCATGCAAGTTTATTTTAATAAATCAATCATTTGTGTTCTGGTTTTGTAGTAATTGCTAACAAGTAAGTAATTACTACCGGTAACTAATTACTAACTCATTAAGTAACAATTGGAGTAATGACATACTTAGAACATAGTAGTGCCTTATTTTCACGCACCCACACACACACTCATCTATTGCAAGCAATCTGACAGCTATACATTCCAGATGCTCATGTGATATTTTTATTTTTACAGACGGTGCAGCATTGATGTCACTCTGTTTCTCTCCGGTGTAGTTTCCCTAATCAGTCAGTAAGAGGCAGCAACTGGTGCCATTTATCTGTCTGCTTTGAACCCGATTACTGGCTGAAGGCCCACTTTAGGAATGCAATTATCACGTTTCCATTTGGCGTGGGAGAGGTGTATAAGTTGTGTCAAATTGAAGTACTGTTACTTTTCAGTTGATCTCTGTAGTATCTGTATGATAGTGTTACAACATCATAGTCAAAATTACTACTTGGTTGATTAGGTTCATAGTGTGTGTGTGTGTGTGTGTGTGTGTGTGTGTGTGTGTGTGTGTGTGTGTGTGTGTGTGTGTGTGTGTGTGTGTGTGTGTGTGTGTGTGTGTGTGTGTGTGTGTGTGTGTGTGTGTGTGTGTGTTCCCCAGAGTCTGGGTTAAAAGGAAAACATACTCAAGACAAACATACAGTATGCCCTAAAAAGATCTAGAAAAGATTAAAAGGCAAACATTATAACAGATTGCAAACTGTCTGGATGATTTCACCACTCCTACACATTCCCTATAGCCATGCCCTGTCTTGATTCCAGTGGGAGGCTGACAAAGTTAATCTTTGGGGGGGTTTAATGGAATTGTGTCAGATTGAAAGATTGTCTGCTTTTATACGACTGAAATGGAAACAAGGACAACACCTTAAGGGCAACATTGTCAATACAAAATAAACAACCATCTTCTATTTGAAAATGCTACTGTGTTATGATTGTTGGTATAGTTTCCCATGAGAAACTACTGGAACTGGAATACTTCGTAAGTACATGAATTGGCCTAATTATGCTTGTGTACAACAGACAAGTAGTACACATTAACCTGGCCTAGTGCTACTATGCTAGTATATTTGCACAGTAAATTGGATTATAGTGCTAGTGTACAAATGTGAAATTTTCTATAGACTCAAAAATGTTAAATTGAAATAAAATTGTTACCACGTCACAATCAATTCTATGTACTGTTGCCCCATCAGGTATAATTGAATGGGAATTGTCATCTACTATAAGTTAGGGTGAAACAATTAATTGTATTATTAGTTTGATTAAATCAATAAATTCTAGTAAAAATGTGAAGTGAGTGGCTCTCCTCCCTGGCCTGTGTTGGTGTGTGTGTTATGCTGCATAACAGTGCTAATAGTTAGGCTGCACAACAGTGACACTTGCTGGTGAAGTATATGCTATACTTCTGTGCTCGGACTCAGGGACACTGCCAGGCAGGGACACAGCCAGAGACACATAGACATCTATGGGAGTGTTTGCACCACTCAAAAAACAGATGTTATTGTTCGACACATTTGTATAAAAATATAAAATAGGGCTTTGGTAGTTAAACACTAGACAAAACCAATTACGATGTTTCCTTGTTGATTGATTGATTGATTGATTGATTAATATACAGTATAGAAAAATATCCAGAAATATGTGCTTAATGATAATTAGATTTACATGTGACATAGAATAATAAAAAGGATAATAGCCCACATAGTTGAATCAACTGGATCAGAAGAACTTTTTCCCATTCCCATTTTTGCGTTTTCATTCTTTTTTCAGGCTGACACGGTGAAGAAAGAGACGTTGTGGAGAGCAGGGCAAAAACCCACAGCCGATAATGGTCCCGGCCGGCTGGGAATCGATCCGGGGTCAAGCTTCAGGAGGAATTCTGCGTGGAATATGGTATGTCCTTTTACGATGCAGCTATCGGGTCACCTCACAACATGAGACTTTTTAACTATTTTAAGTGTTAGCCTCTTTATATGAGGGGTCACATTCATCCCTTCACAGTCGTTCATACCATTGCTATTTATTGTTCTTGTAAAATTTGACCTAATGCAACTCAAGTTCAAGGTCTTTAACCTCTCATTGGATTGTTTTTAAGTGGGTGTGGTTATGAAATGCAATGATTTCTTTCTTTTTTTCCCCTTGTCCTTATAGCACTACATTTTGAAGTATGAAGTATGGGCATGGAAAGGTAAGTACTGTACTACTTCTGTGACTAGCACTGCAGTGTGATTTTCTTTATTTAAATAATGCAAATGTATGGCATGTTGAGTTGTATCACCTTGCTCGTTGTTCACCTACATCCATGCATGCATGGATGTAGGTGCATGGAAATTATCACTCATGCTTATGTCTATTTAAAGTTGTATTGGCATTACTAATTCCTCCTGCATGTAGTCTGCCATCAATCAAAATGTTAACTCAAACATTTCATTTTAACATCTAAAAAAATGCTCTTTCACGCAAGTGCGTGTGGATGTTTTGCTTGGATTAAATAGTATGCTTATTATAGCCTTTTGCAAGCTGTAAATCTTAAATTGAAAAGGGTTACTGTAGCGTTTTGTTCAGGTGAAATACAATTACTCTCTAGTTTGCATTTTGCAAGGATGCTTCCTACTGTGGCCCTGTGGGTACCTTTTTGTTTAGTTTTGTGTTAGGAAATAGCTGTGTGTATCACTGTCTTACATTAGGAAGCAATGCATATAATTTATCCTAGTTAGGTTCAAGGCAATCTGGGAACCCATTCAGTAAAAAATATAACGGTAATAATAATGATGATAATAATAATAAGACCATTTGTTTTTGCTTAATCTGTCCTATGTTCAGGACTCCTAAATCATCATCTATTGTTACATTTGTGGTCACCTGCAGTTTGCTTGTTGTTTGTGTGAGAGGATTGATGTCCATGTATCCCTTTATCCTGTGTATGTTGTATTTGCCCATGTATGTATGGACAAATTGTTCATTAGTCACATTGTGTTCTCAATGCAATATTTGAATGGTTTAAGATTGGTAAGATTATTCATAGGACTACAACGGAAATAAGCACTATCTTGTCGTTTTTTATTAGTAATTATATTTTTTTGCATTATTTATATGACAAATAATGTACAAATGTATCAGTCAGTTTATCAATCAACCAGTAAGGTACCTAATAGGAAATCTTCCTAATTAACGAGATATTTCACTTTCAGGCTCATGTGAACACCCCAAACAAGTTACTCAGTTGACTATTTAAACATGTGACACTTTTTAAAATATAGTTGGCTTAAAATATAGTTCAGAATGGTTAAATTAGTTTGTACAAGAAGGGGGGCTAAAAGAAATACTGAATCAAGTAACTGATAAACTGTCTGTGCTATTCACATGAGGCTGTGCAGATGATAAAATGACCAACTATTTTTTAAGTATAATTTCTGTTCAAGTACTACGTGATAGGGAAGGAAGCTTCCTTGCGAATTGGACACAGACAATGTAAAATATATCACAGCTACACAACATTGTTAGTTATGAATGTTTTTTGTTTTCCTTCCTAAAAATATCCATTTTCACATCCTCTGGGAGTTAAAATGATCATACATACATGCAGACACATTTTCAAATTGGGTTGTTTTAATTTTAGCTGTAATTTTAATTTTAGCTTATGCCCATGTCCCCAAAGGAACTGGCAGTGGCACTAATGGTCTTGGCTTGAGGGCAAGACCTTGAAAGTGAACCTCATAACACATATGGCAAAAGCGAATCTGTCTGCAACAAGAGATGTCTGGGGGGTGACTAATCAGTGGGAACTATTCCCACTGAATAGTTCCCACTGAAAAGATTAGTTATTAACGCATTACCTTCACACTTCAGAGGTCGGTTGAGGAGCTTAGAGGAATCTCATCCATTTTAATTAATACCTAGCCGCGGGCCGTGTGGACAAATTCACTAATAATATGTCCACGTTATGTGCACTGGTCATTATCCCAAAGATTTCACAAATAAATGCTGCAGAGCGCATAAAGGGAAACATTTTGTGCTGCAGTGAATATTTAGACCCGTTCTTCATAACGTGATTACATGGTGTCAAGGCGTGGGCTTCCTGACACTACTGGCAAGTGATTATTACTCTCCAGCACAAAAGGCACACTGTCTTGAAAAGTGTGTGAGTGAAAATTGACAGGAAGCAGTGTTGAATATTTATTTTTAGTCTATTTTTTTCATTTATTTTGTTACAGTAAAAAAGTAATTCCTTTTTAGAAGCTTTAGGGCAGGCAGGCTCTTCTGGAATTATTATTATTATTACTAAAATTCTGAGCTACTGCTGACAAAAATGTCACTGAACTACAGTATAATCTGTTCGTGTGATAATATTGAATGACAGTGTTTCAAATGAAATCTACTTGTATTTGTATGATGACAACCATTACAGGAAAGGCTATTAATTGCTATGCATTTACCCGTGTGACTACTGTGAGTTCTGGATACAGTGTCAGAGTTAATTTTCATCGTGATTCAGTACATCAGCATGTTAGATGTGAGCCCATTTTTCTTTCAAATGATGAAATGAGAGCAACACGGAATGCCTGTGGTCCTTTGAAGATTGTGGGAATGACGCCTGAGATGCAGAGCGGGGAACAAACACATTTTGTTTAATGCCTTACAAGTGCTAGACATTTGAGCAATTCAGCCCTGCGGCAGAACAGATGACTGCACCACTGACCATGATCTCTTGAAATGGCATCTGCCGGGTTCTCAAATGTCCCTTTACTGCGAATCTCTGCACGTCGCTGACTCCAGCAGAGTGCACAAGACAAAGTATCTTCTGCTGTGCATAACTCACACAAAACTGGTTCTGATAACAGGGCCTTAGCACTCACTTAGCCACAAATGAGTGCTAATAGCACTGGTATAACTTCTTGGTGGATTTGTCCGTTCATTTCAATTAATAAAGCCGAGAAGTTGCATTATGTCATACAAAGCATGTGTGGGAAACCAAACACTTTACATTTTATAACACGCTGGGCAGTCTGCCAGCTTTCTATTCATGTGCGTGTTTGATGCTATACGTACTGTTTGAACTCCTTCACCTTGTACAGTATCTTCTATTCTAGGCTCAACAATTTGCCCTACAGTTTAACAGGAGGCGCGATGGACGGCGGACAAACCGCGTTTCCTAAACTTCATTATTTGTCTATGAGAGCCGCCGATTCTGGCCATAGCAGGCGAACGGGCGATGGTTGAAAAGTGGGCAGGGCAATGTCTACCAAAAACATAAATATAATTGAGGTTTTTGTCCTATGCTTGGGCGATTTAGGCTACAGCCAATAAAATTCAAGCGTCGCTCGCATTGCCCGGTTTTCGTCGCCGGCTGTCAAAACGTACTGTTATAGATGTGTCCATTCAAAACATCTGACAAACAGGCAGATGGTTTTGAATGGTGCAATGTACACTGTAATCTGACAGCGCCACAGTGAGACTCCACTGTTGATTTTAGCACAACCAAAATGGCTGTGTCTAGTTTATAGGTTACATTGTTTACTCTGATCAACAGGCAGACAGTCTGACATCATTTAGGACAAACCAAATGATGGGTAGAGAGAGAAAACAAAATACTATTGCAATTTCTTTTTTTAAATCCAGCCATTCCTTCTAGGGAATACTCTAAATCTTGGGCCACATATTGATTTGACACCTACATCTAAACTTAGCCCATCGCCCTACAACCCCACAGCTATGACCTCAAGGCTGTGATCCAGCCCGACAGACCGCACACAGTGAAATTCAAACTGAGAACCTTGCATGCCTAACTAAACTCATTTAATATGCCATATCCAAATGAGGCAGTGGGTTCTCAAACCTTTTTAATTTGAAGGAACCAGTTTAGTTCCATTTGAGGGCTAAATGGTTACAGACCTGTAAGGGTCCATTTTGGAATCCCTTCAAGGAAGCCTGAGGGTCATTGGATCACTCTTTGAGAGTCACTGCTCTGTGGCGCACACAGTATTACTAAAACCTTAAGAATGTACTGTTCTCTGTAATTAATGCTGCTGTGGCTACAGTAAACAAAGACTATAAAACCTCCTTACAGTACACATGTACAAAAAATATGGCTTTATGTACTAGCACAATGATTACATATCTATTACAGTTTGATTGACTGGTTTACTATGCTACTCATGCACCTGCTGCCACATGTACAGTTAACAGTACCTTGATTATGCTGCATGCACAATCCTTCTGTCCAAATCCGTTGTTTGACAGACATTTTTGACACACGTAGCTTGTTTGCTCCCACCCCCCTCTTTTCTCACTTCCTTTCTATAGGAATGGAGGACAAACCTACCTGTTCACACAGTTCCCAGTGCTCTCAGCTCTGCTCCTCTCAGGCAGAAAGTCTGGCACCAATGATACTTGAGTGCCCTGCTCCTAATTTCTGCAAGGTAATAAATCCTCCACGCAATCTGTGAGAGCCTGATGCTGCTTTGCTGTCCCAGACCCGGCGACTGTCGAAAACACTTTAGGCTATTTTTTGTGGTTACTGCAAACACGTTGGAGGTTGGGTGGGCGGTGAAAGGGAGGTGTGGGGGGAGGTGGGTGCACAGCCACCATCAAGGTTGGGGGTGGGGGGGTCAACTACAGGCTGGAGAGGTTACAGGGTGGTTGGGGTTAAAATATGTCTCCAAAAGAACTAGACTGTTGGGACCAGGGATCATTTTTTCCCATAAAGTACAAGCGATGACACCAATGAACAGAAAGCATGCGTTTGATGTAGGCATGGCAGGCATGGGCTTCAGATGTTCAGGTACTGATCAGTTTTCATTGGCTCATAGAAGTACAGTATGCATGCTTTGTAGTGTACAGTATGTGTCCTTATGTGCTCTAGTAAAGTTGATTGTCCATGGAAACAAAATATAAATAAAAATGAGTAAAACCAAGCTGTTTTGTTGTTGCAGCACATTTTATTTCTTTGGGAAAAAAAATGTATGAATGTTTAATACGTGACACATTAAAGCATATAGAATAGAGCACTTTATTATTCAGGGCAGTGCAAGTAAAATGAATAATTCCCGATCTCACACGCTGTCTTATTTATACCTACATTGCAGAGGAGACTAGAAATAGAGGTGCATTACGGTGAAATACAGTTGGGTGACAAAATGTACAGTACATATGACACTCAGGCAATACATTCCTGACCTGTGCTGCATATGGCATAATCAACATCTTTTAACTGTAAATTACCATATCATGTTCAGGTGTTCAGGACCAGGGAACAAACTTTATGGAATATATACAGTACCTGTAAAAAGTAAAGGTGAAGTGGCATCAAATGGATTAGTGTTTTGTGATGTCATTATGTACAATGGATGTTGGATTATCAATCAAATATTCCTCCATGGCGACATTATGTCTGTCACTAATTCTTTTTGCCTTCCATCTGCCAGGCAGCAGTTGTTATATTAAGAAATAGCAGTGGCCTGTGACAGCTGAAACAGGGAAGTCATATGAAGGTGTATGGTGGTGTATTGTGTCACTCTTTGTGCCACTTGGCAGGAATCCACTGCTCCTGGTCAGAGCTTTTCTTGTCCCTATGAACACGGGAACAACAAAATGACATTCACCATTAGGAACAGGATCTATATCTCGCACCCAGAACACCATACCAGTAGCACTATGCCCACATGCGCACGTGTGCGCGCGCACACACACACACACACACACACACACACACACACACACACACACACACACACACACACACACACACACACACACACACACACACACACACACACACACCTGGTGTTCTCATTCACAGTCACCCATCAACTTACTAATCCATTGTTCCAGCGTTAGGGTTAAGGTTAGGCTTTAAGGGTTAAATTCAGGATTTCACACCTCCAATGTTTATGCATGCCAATGTTACAAGCTAGGTTTACAGAGTTAGATCGATTTTTGTCAGATAATACGCATAAAAATGATATAAGCACATTAAGTAATAAATATGATGTGTCTGTAAACATGCAGCATGCACAATGGTAAGCTTAAAAGCTTTACCCACACCAAGACACTCCAGAGACAAACTGCATTCACACCTTGAAGAGACAGGAATGATTGGCCTTCCAACAGTGTTTTTCTAACTCGCGTCAGTTCCAAGTGCCACACTTGCCCGAGCAGTAAAAAGGGTAAACATTGCACTCAGCCATAGTAACAATCGTAAATCTGTCACTCTTTGAGAAATACCTTTTTGGGTATCATTTTTCCGCAGGTCACAGTTGAGTGCCTCCAGAATAGATAAACATATCGGTTCAATTATCTTGCAAGTCGTTTGTGATTTAAAAGCCTTGAGATATTCCAGTCTCTGCTTATTAATTGTCACTGTGGAAATGGGACTGAAGATTTAGCTTATTGATTAATGATATGTGCAGAATAACAGCATTACTTGGTTGTTGTTGTTTACACTCATGCAACTCTCCATCTGAAGATAATCTGCCCGGAACCCTCTGAACGAGTCGGAAGAGAAGATTTGTTCTAAACATTTTTAAAATTATTCAAAATTTAGAGATAAGATCTTGTGATTTCTTATATATAAATAAGCACAGTATATAATTACTTGTACCAAAAGCATTAATTGTGATGCACCCAGTGGTTTTCAACCAGTGGGTATTGATCCAGGTGGTCCCCAGCTAAATGATGTAGGTAACCAAAGGGACACTTATTAGACATTTAAACATTAGGTGTATAATGTTTTCTGGATAATCCTTTGAAGGACCCATGCGGTGAGGGTGTTGAGACCCCACTATTTGCGAACCATAGTTGTAATACATGTCTATTAAGCAGGTGCTACACCAAAGAAAGACCATCATAAAAGATGAAAGAGGCCTGTAGAGTCTGACTCAAGCGCTGTAGAGCAGTGGTTCCCAAAGTGGGGTCCAGGGACTCCTATAGGTATCCTTGAGAGAGTTCCAGGGGGTACCCCGCTAAATGATAGTTTATGGGTCTATAAATTGGGGGTCCCAGCGATTGAAATGCCATTAAATGGGGTTCCGTAAACTAATATGCATGCCGATCTGTCCTTTAAATGAAACAGTTTGGGAATCACTGTTTTAGAGCTGAAAAGATCCTCTCTTATGGGGCCCCTGGATATATGTTTTCAAAAGGGGGGGTCCACAGGTTAATTATTGTCAATTTGGGGTGCTTTATTGTGGTGCAACAACTGCTGTAGAGCATGTGCAAGCATGGGTAGCACCCAGCCATGAGGCAGCCACAACAGCCCCGCCGATCGGGCTCAGCCCTATTGCCGCGACCGGTTGTGCGTTGGACTGGCGAGTGGTAGTCTGGTTCAATCCACACTTCCGCATAATACTACACATGCATGGGCACAAGGATGTACCAATACATTGTGCTTAAGGGAGCTACAGTGTGCACCTTTTTATCTTTATGATCAAATAACCTACCCTAACCTACTATTAATAAAGATTATCCAAATGATACTGGTTTGAGGCATTTTTGGATTATATGCAGGGTATAGAGCTCTGAGAATAGAGAACACTCGATAGTAGTATTGTATATTTTAGTTTTATCCTGCCAAATTACCCATTTTGATCAATTTTACTTGTTAAGGGGCAGTGGGGTTATGGAAGAGGAACCCTAAAGAATAATCAGTATTCATTTTGAACTCTTAAACTTGAACATTAAATTCATATAAATATAATTGCGATGTTTCTTTGTGTCTAATGGCAAATAATGCAGACATATGGTAACTTCTAAAATATAAAGTATGTTCTTAAGTATGTCTTAATAAAACATAATTATGGAATTATAAAAGAAAGTACAATTTTAGATTGGAATAAAAGGTACAACAAAAATGACATGCCTGATGACTGATTTATACTAATATTTATACATGTTTATTATACATTTATTCTAACTGCCACACAATCTGAACTATTTATTATTTCGTCTACAGTACTGTCATATCATTCGCTACTGTCTAAATATTAAACGTTTCGATAAGTATAATGTTGCAATACTACAGTATTTAACCACCATTTGGAAACGGAAAGATTTCAATTTTTACTATTTTGAATAACATTTAATAGCTAAAATGGCCAGTACACAAGCTCGAAAAAGTGTCAATGTAGACTGGCTAGTTGAACTATTCAAAACGGTTTTGAATAGTCTTTAACAGTTCTAATATCATAGACTGAACTACCATGCACTATTATGAGTTCATATCAATACAACTATTGGCTAGTGTTAACAATCAGGTTAATTAATAGCATCTGAATAAAACAGCTAGATTTCAATTGCAGCATGCAGACAAAACGTTTGAGAAAAAATAACTATTGGCAATTGATTTAGCTCATGTAATTATATTTAGACGATGGCATGTTGCAACTGTCTTTAATGGAATGCTATCTGTCTTACCTTCAGATATTTATTAGTGTTGCTGACCCACTTCTTGAGATTATCAGTGTCACTGTGGATCCATTTCCTTTTCATCACCTTTGATGGATGCTGTGATCTCTTTCTGGCCAGAGAAATGCGTGAGTTCAAGTTGCACGTTTGGTTCTGTTTTACGATTCCAAGGTGAAGCTCCAGTATGGTTTCTAACTCTTACTGATGTTTGTTTCTTACTTTCTTCTCATAATCTGTTTTTTCCTTGCACTTCAAAATTGGTGTTCCAATGCTGAAGGACTGGAGGATTCTCACGTGTGGCATTCGCTCTCTGAATTATCCTGCCTAAAGGCTCCGGTCATGGCCAACCTGGGTACAATGTCTCAGTTGTCTCCAAATTCCATTCCAACAGCCTCCTTATAGGCCTAAGTGTCTGCATCTGTTTCTAATGTCAAGGCTCATAATTCACCCTGAACCTGCCTGTGGCTCCCTGTCTCACTTTCACTTCATTTTTTTCGTCAGTGTCTGTCCATTATTTAATATCCCCAACTCATTAGTTCATTTGTTTACTTACACCGGAGTCTGCTACCCTACATCTTGTTTCAACAAAGAATGGTATTGCCATAGCAACCTACTGCCTTTGGCGATTTTTTAATGTCACTTTATATGTTCCTGTGGCAGTTGTGTGACATGTAACATAACAATGATCAATATTAACATTCTATTATTGAAAGATTCCGTTTCCTCATACATTATTTATTTGAAAAAAAAAAAAAAAAAAAAGCAGCTGAAGCTGAGCTCTGGTGCTTTCTTTTGCTCAAGATTTTGATCTTTACACAATTAGCACAATGTATTCATTATTCACATTTGAAACATTTAAGGTAAGAATAGTCGTGTCAGAAAAGCCAATTTCTCTTATATAATATTATATATTCTACAGGAGGCAAGTGGTTAATGAGGTCACAACATATGCCTGAGTTACTGCTCTGACAGCTCAACCAGTCAGTCCTTGACAGAATGTAGATCAGTAGATATTTTTGAATCTGCGGTGGTTGTTACTACTCAAAAAAAGGTCAGAGAACATCTTGAGAGCCTTGTCAGGCTCTTATACACATGCCCTGCTTACTGTAAGTATTTCTTTCTTAGATATTACATATGGTACTGAACACCTTACAGTGCCCCTTGGGGCACCAGTCTCCACCAAGCCAGGTCGACTTGTGGCCTCCTGGTGGAGCAATAATTGTCCTATGTGTAAAAGGGTGGCATTTCTTCTTATACATTTGAAGGCCCATGTCTTCGGCCTGGTGGAGACAACTGGAGCAGGCGGCTATAGGGTAGTGGTTCCTAGGCTACTGACAGGCTGCTGACAGCTGACAGTGTGCCTGTGGGTTTGATTCCAAATCCTGACGACATTTCCTGTCGGTCTATAATACTATCAATAAAACCAGAAAACGCAAAATGATATAGTCATATATAATATTATATCATAAACAGGGTGCTCTAATCGTCATACATCATCACCACCGTCATTATCAATTCTCCAATGATTGTCAATGGTATTTAATGTTTGTGTTTAGACAGAACTATACACTATAGCTGTTTATGAGAGGGGTTGCCATCCCTTAATCAATTGAGTGATTGATTGATTATAAATTGATTAATAATAATAATAATAATAATAATATCCCAGCTTTGCCTCCAAATAGGAATGGCATGGACCCTAAAGTAGATCTCATGTTGCCAGTCTGATTTCCATTATCTTTATGTCCCACAGATTGACACATCTTTGACATATGGCTCCATATTTGGCTTCAGTGTCCTGCCGATTCCCATGAAATGTCTTAAACGTGCGTGGTTGTGAGCTGGCACCGGCGGTGTATCAAATTTGGAGCAGACTGGACCAGTTTGTGGGATTAGCAACAGACACACAGACAGACCATCATAAATGGCTGGAGCGCTGCAGAGCCATATGGCTTAAAAACAACAGCTGGGCAGAAAACCATGCATGCCATGTCAAACTGTACAGTACTTAGAAGTAACATGACTAGAGAACACATACGCATGTGGAGAAATTGGAAATTGAGTTCCTCCATGGTGCCAGCTGTCCATGTGTTGAATCTGACACCTTGGAAAATGGGAAGAAGCAGCATGCAAACATATGAACACTTTCAACCTCTCCCATTTCCTTTGCCAGAAAATGTAGAGGGGGAAAGAAAGAAAGAAAGATCCCTAATTATTTTCGAGACTATAGAGACAGAAGTATACTCTTATACTATTTGCATGATTGCATAGTCTTTGAGTGCTTTTTTCACACTTTGCTGCGTTTAATTTCAGCCGACGTTCATCATGTGGGATTCAATAGGCTGGAAAACTCTAACTCATTATAGTGTTACCACACTGCTTTGCATAAATGCTCAGAGACACTGGCAGATGCTGTCACCATAACTGGTGCCTGGCTGCCACACCAAAGCAAGTTGAGCCTATAGTTTAGTTACAATACCTTTTGGGGAAGACTGATATTTGTTTACTATGAAAACTGGCAAAACCTGTCAGTCAATCAGTCCGTCCGTCACGCCTCATAACATCCTCCATATATGGCCAGTGTGGAATTCATTCCATATGGTAATCTGACCTTATCCAAACCTGTACACTGAAGATAATTCAATTAAATTCAATTCAGAGGGCTTTATTGTCATGAGAAAACATATGTTTACATTTCCCGGGAAACAACAACAAGAAACAAAAAAACAAAACAAAAACAGTGCAACAACATATACAACATATCAAATACACATACATCAAATACATCAATAAACCAATTCCTAGCCTATATAC
>CM076971.1:35355481-35649284 GCA_039105355.1 Benthosema pterotum
TCTTGCACAGCATGCCATTTTCCATCGTTTTGAGCATTTTTGAGCATTTTCGAAAAATGTCGAAATTTTGAAAAAACGCAAGGCTATAGCCTTACGTTTTTTCATCGTTTCGAGGATTTTCGAAAAATGACAAAAAATGACGAAACCTGGCAAAATGCAAGGCTATAGCCTTACGGTCTTGCACAGCATGCCGTTTTTCATCGTTTTGAGCATTTTTGAGCATTTTCGAAAATGTCGAAATTTTGAAAAAACGCAAGGCTATAGCCTTACGTTTTTTCATCGTTTCGAGGATTTTCGAAAATGACAAAAAATGACGAAACCTGGCAAAATGCAAGGCTATAGCCTTACGGTCTTGCACAGCATGCCGTTTTTCATCGTTTTTAGCATTTTTGAGCATTTTCAAAAATGTCGAAATTTTGAAAAAACGCAAGGCTATAGCCTTACGTTTTTTCATCGTTTCGAGGATTTTCGAAAAATGACAAAAAATGACGAAACCTGGCAAAATGCAAGGCTATAGCCTTACGGTCTTGCACAGCATGTCTTTTTTCATCGTTTTTGAGCATTTTTGAGCATTTTCGAAAAATGTCGAAATTTTGAAAAAACCCAAGGCTATAGCCTTACGTTTTTTCATCGTTTCGAGGATTTTCGAAAAATGACAAAAAATGACGAAACCTGGCAAAATGCAAGGCTATAGCCTTACGGTCTTGCACAGCATGCCGTTTTTCATCGTTTTGAGCATTTTTGAGCATTTTCGAAAAATGTCGAAATTTTGAAAAAACGCAAGGCTATAGCCTTACGTTTTTTCATCGTTTCGAGGATTTTCGAAAAATGACAAAAAATATCGAAACCTGCAAAATGCAAGGCTATAGCCTTACGGTCTTGCACAGCATGCCGTTTTTCATCGTTTTGAGCATTTTTGAGCATTTTCGAAAAATGTCGAAATTTTGAAAAAACGCAAGGCTATAGGCTTACGTTTTTTCATCGTTTCGAGGATTTTCGAAAAATGACAAAAAATGACGAAACCTGGCAAAATGCAAGGCTATAGCCTTACGGTCTTGCACAGCATGCTGTTTTTCATCGTTTTGAGCATTTTTGAGCATTTTCGAAAAATGTCGAAATTTTGAAAAAAACGCAAGGCTATAGCCTTACGTTTTTTCATCGTTTTGAGGATTTTCGAAAAATGTTAAAAAATGACGAAACCTGGCAAAATGCAAGGCTATAGCCTTACGGTCTTGCACAGCATGCCGTTTTTCATCGTTTTGAGCATTTTTGAGCATTTTCGAAAAATGTCGAAATTTTGAAAGAACGCAAGGCTATAGCCTTACGTTTTTTCATCGTTTCGAGGATTTTCGAAAAATGACAAAAAATGACGAAACCTGGCAAAATGCAAGGCTATAGCCTTACGGTCTTGGACAGCATGCCATTTTCCATCGTTTTGAGCATTTTTGAGCATTTTCGAAAAATGTCGAAATTTTGAAAAAACGCAAGGCTATAGCCTTACGTTTTTTCATCGTTTCGAGGATTTTCGAAAAATGACAAAAAATGACGAAACCTGGCAAAATGCAAGGCTATAGCCTTACGGTCTTGGACAGCATGCCATTTTCCATCGTTTTGAGCATTTTTGAGCATTTTCGAAAAATGTCGAAATTTTGAAAAAACGCAAGGCTATAGCCTTACGTTTTTTCATCGTTTCAAGGATTTTCGAAAAATGACAAAAAATGACGAAACCTGGCAAAATGCAAGGCTATAGCCTTACGGTCTTGCACAGCATGCCGTTTTTCATCGTTTTGAGCATTTTTGAGCATTTTCGAAAAATGTCGAAATTTTGAAAAAACGCAAGGCTATAGCCTTACGTTTTTCATCGTTTCGAGGATTTTCGAAAAATGACAAAAAATGACGAAACCTGGCAAAATGCAAGGCTATAGCCTTACGGTCTTGCACAGCATGCCGTTTTTCATCGTTTTGAGCATTTTTGAGCATTTTCGAAAAATGTCGAAATTTTGAAAAAACGCAAGGCTATAGCCTTACGTTTTTTCATCGTTTTGAGGATTTTCGAAAAATGACAAAAAATGACGAAACCTGGCAAAATGCAAGGCTATAGCCTTACGGTCTTGCACAGCATGCCGTTTTTCATCGTTTTGAGCATTTTTGAGCATTTTTGAAAAATGTCGAATTTTTGAAAAACGCAAGGCTATAGCCTTACGTTTTTTCATCGTTTCGAGGATTTTCGAAAACTGACAAAAAATGACGAAACCTGGCAAAGTGCAAGGCTATAGCCTTACGGTCTTGGACAGCACTCCATTTTCCATCGTTTTGAGCATTTTTGAGCATTTTCGAAAAATGTCGAAATTTTGAAAAAACGCAAGGCTATAGCCTTACGTTTTTTCATCGTTTCGAGGATTTTCGAAAAATGACAAAAAATGACAAAACCTGGCAAAATGCAAGGCTATAGCCTCACGGTCTTGCACAGCATGCCGTTTTTCATCGTTTTGAGCATTTTTGAGCATTTTCGAAAAATGTCGAAATTTTGAAAAAACGCAAGGCTATAGCCTTACGTTTTTTCATCGTTTCGGGATTTTCGAAAAATGACAAAAAATGACGAAACCTGGCAAAATGCAAGGCTATAGCCTTACGGTCTTGCACAGCATGCCGTTTTTCATTGTTTTGAGCATTTTTGAGCATTTTCGAAAAATGTCGAAATTTTGAAAAAAACGCAAGGCTATAGCCTTACGTTTTTTCATCGTTTCGAGGATTTTCGAAAAATGACAAAAAATGACGAAACCTGGCAAAATGCAAGGCTATAGCCTTACGGTCTTGCACAGCATGCCGTTTTCATCGTTTTGAGCATTTTTGAGCATTTTCGAAAAATGTCGAAATTTTGAAAGAACGCAAGGCTATAGCCTTACGTTTTTTCATCGTTTCGAGGATTTTCGAAAAAATGACGAAACCTGGCAAAATGCAAGGCTATAGCCTTACGGTCTTGCTCAGCATGCCTGTTTTTCATCATTTTGAGCATTTTTGAGCATTTTCGAAAAATGTCGAAATTTTGAAAAAAACGCAAGGCTATAGCCTTACGTTTTTTCATCGTTTCGAGGATTTTCAAAAAATGACGAAACCTGGCAAAATGCAAGGCTATAGCCTTACGGTCTTGCACAGCATGCCGTTTTTCATCATTTTGAGCATTTTTGAGCATTTTCGAAAAATGTCGAAATTTTGAAAAAACCCAAGGCTATAGCCTTACGTTTTTTCATCGTTTCGAGGACTTTCGAAAAATGACAAAAAATGACGAAACCTGGCAAAATGCAAGGCTATAGCCTTACGGTCTTGCACAGCATGCCGTTTTTAATTGTTTTGAGCATTTTTGAGCATTTTCGAAAAATGTCGAAATTTTTGAAAAAACGCAAGGCTATAGCCTTACGTTTTTTCATCGTTTCGAGGATTTTCGAAAAATGACAAAAAATGACGAAACCTGGCAAAATGCAAGGCTATAGCCTTACGGTCTTGCACAGCATGCCTTTTTCATCATTTTGAGCATTTTTGAGCATTTTCGAAAAATGTCGAAATTTTGAAAAAACCCAAGGCTATAGCCTTACGTTTTTTCATCGTTTCGAGGATTTTCGAAAAATGACAAAAAATGACGAAACCTGGCAAAATGCAAGGCTATAGCCTTACGGTCTTGCACAGCATGCCCTTTTTCATCATTTTGAGCATTTTTGAGCATTTTCAAAAAATGTCGAAATTTGGAAAAAACGCAAGGCTATAGCCTTACGTTTTTTCATCGTTTTGAGGATTTTCGAAAAATGACAAAAAATGACGAAACCTGGCAAAATGCAAGGCTATAGCCTCACGGTCTTGCACAGCATGCCCTTTTTCATCGTTTGAGCATTTTTGAGCATTTTCAAAAAATGTCGAAATTTTGAAAAAACGCAAGGCTATAGCCTTACGTTTTTTCATCGTTTTCGAGGATTTTCGAAAAAAGACAAAAAATGACGAAACCTGGCAAAATGCAAGGCTATAGCCTTACGGTCTTGCACAGCATGCCGTTTTTCATCGTTTTGAGCATTTTCGAGCATTTTCGAAAAATGTCGAAATTTTGAAAAAACGCAAGGCTATAGCCTTACGTTTTTTCATCGTTTCGAGGATTTTCGAAAAATGACAAAAAATGACGAAACCTGGCAAAATGCAAGGCGATAGCCTCACGGTCTTGCACGGCATGCCTTTTTCATCATTTTGAGCATTTTTGAGCATTTTCGAAAAATGTTGAAATTAAAAAAAAAACGCAAGGCTATAGCATTACGTTTTTTCATTGTTTCGAGGTTTTTCGAAAAATGACAAAAAATGACGAAACCTGGCAAAATGCAAGGCTATAGGCTCACGGCCTTGCACAGCATGCCATTTTTCATCATTTTGAGCATTTCTGAGCATTTTTTCGAAAAATGTCGAAATTTTGAAAAAACCCAAGGCTATAGCCTTACGTTTTTTCATCGTTTTGAGGATTTTCGAAAAATGACAAAAAATGACGAAACCTGGCAAAATGCAAGGCTATAGCCTCACGGTCTTGCACAGCATGCCGTTTTTCATCGTTTTGAGCATTTTTGAGCATTTTCGAAAAATGTCGAAATTTTGAAAGAATGCAAGGCTATAGCCTTACGTTTTTTTCATTCGTTACAAAATGTCGAAATTTTGAAAGAACGCAAGGCTATAGCCTTACGTTTTTTCATCGTTTCGAGGATTTTCGAAAAATGACAAAAAATGACGAAACCTGGCAAAATGCAAGGCTATAGGCTCACGGCCTTGCACAGCATGCCATTTTTCATCATTTTGAGCATTTCTGACCATTTTCGAAAAATGTCGAAATTTTGAAAAAACCCAAGGTTTTTTTGATCGTATCGAGGATTTTCGAAAAATGACAAAAAATGACGAAACCTGGCAAAATGCAAGGCGATAGCATCAGGGTCTTGCATGGCATGCCGTTTTTCATCATTTTGAGCATTTTTGAGCATTTTCGAAAAATGTTGAAATTTTCAAAAAACGCAAGGCTATAGCCTTACGTTTTTTCATCGTTGTCGAGGATTTTTGAAAAATGTCAAAAAATGACGAAACCTGGCAAAATGCAAGGCTATAGCCTTATGGTCTTGCTCAGCATGCTGTTTTTCATCATTTTGATTTTTTTTGAGCATTTTCAAAAAATGTCAAAATTTTGAAAAAACGCAAGGCTATAGCCTTACGTTTTTTCATCGTTTTGAGGATTTTCGAAAATTGACAAAAAATGACGAAACCTGGCAAAATGCAAGGCTATAGCCTTACGGTCTTGCACAGCATGCCATTTTTCAATATTTTGAGCATTTTTGAGCATTTTCACAAAATGTCGAAATTTTGAAAAAACGCAAGGCTATAGCCTTACGTTTTTTCATCGTTTTGAGGATTTTCGAAAAATGACGAAACCTGGCAAAATGCAAGGCTATAGCCTCACGGTCTTGCACAGCATGCTGTTTTTCATCATTTTGAGCATTTTTGAGCATTTTCGAAAAATGTCGAAATTTTGAAAAAACGTAAGGCTATAGCCTTGCGTTTTTTTTTTCTCGAAATTTCGACATTTTTTCGAAAATGCTCAAAAATGCTCAAAACGGTGAAAAACGGCATGCTGAGCAAGACTGTAATGCTATACCCTTGCGCTTTTGCCAGATTTCGTCATTTTTCGAAAATCTTCAAAATGATGAAAAAACGTAAGGCTATAGCCTTGCGTTTTTCCTCAAAATTTCGACATTTTTTTCGAAAATGCTCAAATGCTCAAAACGGTGAAAAACGCATGCTGAGCAAGACTGTAATGCTATACCCTTGCGCTTTTTCCAGATTTCGTCATTTTTCAAAAATCTTCAAAATGAAACGTAAGGCTATAGCCTTGCGTTTTTTTTTTCTCAAAATTTCGACATTTTTTCGAAAATGCTCAAAAATGCTCAAAAAGGTAAAAACGGCATGCTGAGCAAGACTGTAATGCTATACCCTTGCGCTTTTGCCAAATTTCGTCATTTTTCGAAAATCTTCAAAATGATGAAAAAACGCAAGGCTATAGCCTTGCGTTTTTTTTTCTCGAAATTTCGACATTTTTTCGAAAATGCTCAAAAATGCCCAAAACGGTGAAAAACGGCATGCTGAGCAAGACTGTAATGCTATACCCTTGCACTTTTGCCAGATTTCGTAATTTTTCAAAAATCTTCAAAATGATGAAAAAACGTAAGGCTATAGCCTTGCGTTTTTTTCTCGAAATTTCGACATTTTTTCGAAAATCTTCAAAATGATGAAAAAACGTAAGGCTATAGACTTGCGCTTTTTTTTTTTTGCTCGAAATTTCGACATTTTTTCGAAAATGCTCAAAAATACTCAAAACGGTGAAAAACGGCATGCTGAGCAAGACTGTAATGCTATACCCTTGCGCTTTTGCCAGATTTCGTCATTTTTCGAAAATCTTCAAAATGATGAAAAAACGTAAGGCTATAGCCTTGCGTTTTTTCAAAATTTCGACATTTTTCGAAAATCCTCAAAAATCCTCAAAACGATGAAAAACGGCATGCTGTGCAAGACCGTAAGGCTATATTCTTGTTTTTTGCCAGGTTTCGGCATTTTTTGAAAATCGTCCAAAAATTCTCAAAATGATGAAAACGGTAAGGCTATAGCCTTGTGTTTTTTTGAAATTTCGACATTTTTTCAAAATCCTCAAAAATCCTCAAAACGATGAAAAATGGCATGCTGTGCAAGACCATAGTATGCCGTCCAGGACCATGCACTATATAGACTTATGCTTTTTGTCAATTTCGTCCTTTCTCAAAAATAACTAAAAGCTTTACTGACACCATAGCCATTTTTTCCCTCAGTTTGGTTGTTTTTCGAATAACCTTGAAAACAACAAAAATGACTATAAACAACATATATTATGTCTTCCGGGACCATCAACTATGGCCATTGTTTTTTCCTTGATTTCATCAACATTTGAAAAAACAATAGCCTTACCTTTATCCTTGTTTTTGCCATTTTTCTGAATTCCGAAAACAGCAAAAAATGACATACTATATTATGCCGTCCAAGACAGCATGCACCTGTCATTGTTGTTTTGTTTTTTGTCAACACAATGAGCCTGACATAAAAATAAGCCATGTAAATACAACATATTGAGAAGGGCACCGCAGGGAGTTGAACCCTGTTCCGGTAAACCAGAAGTCCTACAACCAGTGCCTTAGTTTTGTTGTCATTTACAGGTTAAACAGCATTAATTAACACAAATTTGAAAAATGACCAAATCAAGGTTTCTATCTATCATGTTCAATGTGTCTACTTGACTACATCTCAGAGGGAAATATTGTACTATTGTGGGCATCTGAATAGGCAATCTACAATTCTACATTCTGTGCTTGTAGCTGTGCTATTTTTAAATAATCTTTTTTAACACTTTATCTTTTATTTTCATTCATGTAGAAACTACATAATAGAAAATGAATGAAATGGGACATTCTGCCTAATGAGTACTTTTTACTAATGTACATTTTGAGTTCCGGACAAGTATTCCGGACAACGAGTATTTAACATACAGTATACATTGCAGTTTGTTACTTTTACTTCTCTGCTACATGCTACTTTGCATGTTCAGAACTGCATGGTGTTGAGGCACCGACACACTACATATCAGGTCAGATGGCCGACAGTCGTGTTTATGTTTTGCGTGAACATGAGACTGGTGACTGCGTGGCCGCATTTAGATTGTTTAAATATTACTGTACATTTCATACATGTCACATATGCCATGTTGCATGTCATATGTTAACTCAATGTACAGGCATCCAAGTGCAATATAAACTCAGTACCCTTTGAGCACACACCCTCCTGTGGTATATTGTATAGCACAAAACAAAATGTGTTAAAAGAGAATTTGGTGCAAATTCGAATGTTCACATCTTGGCAGCCGACCATGGCCTGGAGTGGGAGTTGGGTTCAGTTTCCATTGGACTGTATTCAGTAGGCTGCACTTGTACCGGCCTCTTACAGTAGCTCAAAATAGTCATGGAGCAAATGTATGTAGTTGTAAAATAAATGTTATAAAAGGTTATAAAGTAAATGCAATCTGGTGCTTGTGTTTATTGTAATTACAGTATGAAAGAAGTGAATCATCGAAATTGTGTACACAATACACCCTATAAAAATTATAATTTCACCAAAGATTTCATACTCCCCAAACTGCTCAGTAATGTCCTTGTTTCAACGGACCACCAAAAGCCTTTACTGTGTCCACCATTGCGGTGTCAAGATGTGCCGCATATGTGACACAAATGCATATACACACAGTACAGACTATAGTGTCATGCCATATGTTTTCTGAGTCGTGATTGGATCCAGATTCTCTGGGTTCCATCCCCTCTCACACCCAACCAGCTTCAGTCACTCACACATTCTTTTGGCTGTAGGTAGGTGGGTCAGCACAGGAGGTGGCCTTGGGGCTATATTTATCGTGTGTGTGTGTGTGTGTGTGTGTGTGTGTGTGTGTGTGTGTGTGGTGTGTGTGTGTGTGTGTGTGTGTGTGTGTGTGTGTGTGCGCGTGCGTGCGTGCGTGCGTGCGTGCGTGCGTGCGTTGTGTGCGTGTGCGACTATGATAGTGATGACATCACATGCCAGTAACTTGTGATACATGCATACCCACAGGGCCACGTTTTTTCTCTCCCGAGTCTAAGCTGGCATAATCTGTCACTTTCACTCAGATACCTGTACATGTAGTTGTGTATAGATATCATCCTACATGTCAGTCCTGTACAATATCATGTGCATTTACTCTTGTGTATCTACAATGTCAAATTACTGCACAAGTGCACATACTTCCCCTCTATGCCAGTAACATTCAGTAACACTGAATGTTAATGGCATTACCCTGACCCAAAGTGAATTTGGGTCAGGGAACATCAGACACATCAATGGCATCATCAAATCCAGACACATATCAAATTGCAGTCTTTGAGTGAACGGCACAACTAACAATATTGGCACAAGGAATTAGCGTTGCAGAGTGGACAGAAATCTATTTTGAATTATGTACAGGATCTTAACCAACATTGGAGCTGGAAGGGTAAAAACAACCCCTTTCTGTCCAAAAAGCACATGTTATGCATGTAGTGGGGGGCTCAGATCACTTAGTGTTTTGGTATATATAATTTTTTCACTTCGATATGTTAATCGATATTTTTTTGTTTGATACCTCATTTTCTATATTTTTTCTAAATAATAAAAAAACAGGTGGAAAATCACAACACACAACAAAAAATAATAAAAGTAGGCCAATAAAAGGTAAGAAAATGTATATGTAAATGGTGAAAGCACACAGATCTCAGCACCTTTTTCAAAGGTCTTGTCATTTTGGCCTTTTCTCAGTGTAAACGTTTGTTTAATCATGCCAATAAAGCACATTTGGATTGAATTGATAGGTCTCGGAAAAGATGTGCTGTGATTGGCCAGTAGTCACTTGAGTAGCAGTGATGCACGGTGAGAACACGGCCTCACATACCTCCGCTGGAGCTACTCTGGACTGGAGGGTGGACAGACACACATCACAAGTCCTGTTGGGTATTGGAGAGTATAGGTGAACTTTCATATGCGATATACTGTAACTAACATCAATTTGGCCAGATAGTATCTGCCCTACCGCAAGGATCATAGAAGCAGTGGAGCAGTGGATCAGGGATAGCTTCAGACTAAACCTATGGACAGTAGTCAGTCATTGATGTGTCCCTATATGGCCTATAACATTGTCATCATGTGCCCCAGAGTGGAAGCTGGCATAGTGGCAGGGCATACCTCCTGGCAGAGGTTTGCACTCCCAGTTGCACACCAGCCTATTCTCTGTGTCGTGTGGTGAGGCTACTGCTGGAGGCTGTGGCGATAACTATGATGTCTCTATTTCAAGCCATGGGACCATCTGTTTCATTTCATTCAGCAGCATAATGCGATAACAGAAGGCATTACTTAAAATCCTCTCTTCTCTACTAATGGAGTTACCGGATTTTATTTGATCTTCTTCTCAAATTGCAATCAACACTTGCCACTTGGCAACTGAAATTCTTTCGATCCCTAGCTGTCCCCTCCTCCCCTCTCTTACCTTGACCAGGGTGACAACCCGTGCCTGTCTCTGTCAGACAATTCAGTCCACTTATAAAGGGACCACCTGTTGCTTACGCATGCCAGGACTCTTTGGTTGGTCGGCATACTGCTCTGTTGACTTGACCCTCCTAAAATTGTATTACTGGTGGAACGTGTCCAAATATCCCTCCGCAATCCAGTGCTAATGCAGGAATAATTAATTATTGGTATGTTCATGGCCGTCTGGCGGTGCAAGGATCAACGCTTGCATACTGTATATTGATGAACCTTGCGGTCAGTGCCCACAGGAGCAGCTGGGGTCTGTGATTTTCTACATACTGATTAATGGATTGGACAAATTTGAAATTATGCATATTATGTATTTTTAATGAACCTGTTTGAAGGGGGGGCTGAATCCTACATCACGACAGAACCAGCAGGTGTCTAGCCCTCTGCAAAGAAAAGGAACAAGCAGCCACACACTAGTTTCTAGAACTCCATGAGACTTAAAGGCATCATCATTACATCTTAAAATTGGTATTTGCCTGATTAAGGCAAATACCTTCATCCTTCCCTTTAATAAAGTAAGTCTCGTGGAGCTCTACAAACTGCCTGGGGTATGTTTTTTTCCACTTCTCTGCAAAAAAGGGTGAAGTGGCCCCTTAGAAAGAGAAGTACTGCATGATGTTTTCCAACACCCCAGAATGTGGTGGGGGAGGAGGAGGCATATTAGACAACAACAGTAAATCTTTAAAATCACAAGTCAGAACACCATGTTGTGAGGTTGTTTATGGCTAAAACACGGATAAGATGATCCAAGGACAGTTGTTACTCAAGTCTGGTTCTAGAGTTAAACATTCAGCAGCATCAACACTCTTCAACCAACAGCGATAGAAGATATACAAGATGTAACTGTGATGCAAACTGTGATTTTACAGATAGCGAGGCAGCTGATTAATGCTTGCAGTTGCAAAAGTAGTGCAGCCTCAACTAGCTTTAATAGTGAGTTCTATCGCCCATGCCGGTCAGTACTGTAATTGTGGTACATATTTAATTACATATCTGGTACTTCATTGAAAGACACCCCACACAAGCACACCACTGTTCATTAATCGCCAAATCCACTGCTATTTGGCAATCAAACAGCCATGATGCCATTCCCTGGATTAAGCACTTTCTCATCGCGCATTACCCCTAAGATCTGACTACACTGAATTTAAAGTAGCGTGCCCAGAGATTATATGTGCCATAGAAAAGTGGGATTTCCTTGTGTGGATGAAAATACTCCACATTTCTCATGAGTAAAATCATGTTCCTGTGTTATATAGGCCATAGCCGATGTACTGTTTAATTGCATGCCCCCTAGTGCATGCACACACACATGCACATACACGCACAAATGCACACACACGCGCACGCGCACGCGCGCGCACACACACACACACACACACACACACACACACACACACACACACACACACACACACACACACACACACACACACACACACACATTATATGTGCACTCAAATTACTGAGTAATGACTATAATTACTCATTGTGCCATGTGAATAATTTAAAACTGAAGAAGTATATTTTGTTAACATCCCCACAATATTGATTCTCCCCACCTTTATATTATTATATTATTTTGAAACATTGTTTCACAAATATTTGATCTACAAATTCTCAATGAAATGCATCACGCTGTGACATATTGTGAGCTTGTCGATCTACTATTTGAGGGACTTAAAAAATCACCTCATTCAAATTGACCCAAAATGAGAGAGAGGGGTGGTGGGAGGGTGACCTACATATAGCAAACCCTAACATCAGCACTCTGCGTGTTTTTGTCACTGATGCCATAACCAGCTCTAACAAGCTGTCAGGATGTGAATGTGAGCTGGAATGTTAAAAAGTGTAGTCTTACACTGCACCAAAAAGCATGCAGAGTAGCCTACTGGAGAGCCCTGTATGTTATGTAGGTCACCATTTTCATATGCGCTTTCTGCCCTCTTTTCTGCACCTGTTGGAATAATTCATTGATTCGGGAAGTATTGATTTTCTCTCTAAAAGCACTTTGGTGCTTTCACTCACGTCGCAATATATTTTCCTGTGGTTTTAAATTGTGGTCCATAGTTGACTTTTTAATATGATAGGCCCTCACGTACCGTACATATAGGCTACAACAGACGTCAGTTCCATGTCAAAGTGACAAAACGGTTCTCTGGTACTAAGACGCCCACCAGGAAAAAGACCCACACTCAAATAAGAATTGATTACATGTGTGGTGCCTCATAGATTAAAATGATTTTTCTAAAACTCCCATTCAGCTGCAACAGCCATGCACTAGGTCAAGGCATCTCTCCCTGTCATAAGCTGCCAGGAAGATGGATGACGTGTCGATGGTGAAGGCTTTGACCCCCATCCACATTCGGACTCCGCTGTGACGTTAAGTAGGGCCTCCTTTGGACATCGGAGCTGCTGGCAGATCGGCCTCTTCCACTTCTTTTCATTTGTCACTTCTGTGTGACTGCTCAAATCCCTCTCGAGTTGTACACTTCGTTTGTTCACCCCTGTATGCCGCCGTCACTCGCAGAGAACAGCCGGTCTCCAAGCGCACAGCGGCCTTGTGATGTGATACAGTGTGAGCTTGTAGATCTGCTATTTTAGTTATGCGACAAAGGTATAGATCAGGCTTTACACTTTACGGTCGGTCTTCTTCAGTTTCAGTTTTTCAGTAGGTCTTCTCCCAGTGTGAACAGTGGTCGCTCCATGTTCTCCAAGTAATGATCTGTCCAAGAATTATTTGCACAGGAGGTGTGAGCAAACAGAAATGTGCCGTGTGACGACCTTAATCCCTCTTTAAATATTAGTTATATACTGTACTGTAGGTCACACTACCCACACTATCAGAGACCAAGTAGCAGTTTGTCTGGCTGAAGGTCATATGTCGAATTAAAAAAGATTTGCTTCAATAAAGAACATTGTTCATCAGGAGAAGTGATGGGTGAATGGACTGAAGGGAGACATTAATCTCTTTTTGGCTAAACCATATAGACCTGAATCTAAAAACATGCGGTGAACATGCTATGAATACCAGTCCAGTGTGCCGGTATGCCACGTTAAGGGGCCCCCAGGGGCCCCCAGTAGGCTACCAAGTTTGGCACTTTGTAAGTCTGTACTTTACGTAAATTGTGACATCCACTGTCTCCATGCCCTCTAATATTTTTTAAATATAATTCTCATAGTATTGCAGCTATGTACCAACTATGCCCAAAAGAAAAAGTCTGGGGTGACAAGCAGTTATAATAATAATGACATTATTATATGATGATTAATAATAATGATAAATTAATGATATTATTAACATTTATAAATCATCATAACATTATATAAAAATGATAACTTCAGTGATTTTCAACCAATCTTCATATAATGAAGATCACTAATGATCATTACATTATGGTGTGATTGCTTTCTAGGCCCTCTTCGTCTGGGTTAAGGGCTGTGAACCCTTCCAAGATAATAGAAACTTCACCAATGCGTACCATTAGTAAGGAGATAGGTTGAAAGTTGCTGTCCTCAAAGATAGGCCTACTGTTATAAAGCATTAAAACAACAACAAAACCCCTCAACAAAATCCTTATGACATCTAATATGCGTTTAATGCATTATTGACATTGGATTCGCAGAAAGTAAGCTATATTACGTAATTTGGATTCAGCATAAGACAACGCTATTATTGAATCAGTCCTGCATTGCTGTAAGATTAACTACTACTAAATCCTTCACTTGGATTAGAAGGGGTCTCTCTGCCCCCCAGTGACCTGCAGGCTACTGAGCCCCCTGCTGTCTTACATTTCTTTCTCCAAAATAACCCAATCTCCCGTTGTGAGCTTGTAGATCTCACACAAACACTTACATGACTCACATGACTCACACGAACCACAGTTCACATGTAGCACGTCGCTAGAGGGTTAGGGACCATGTGGTTCCCAACTGATTATTGGAGAGCCAGAGAATTGACTTGGTCACCATGGCTATGAGATGAGGTCACTGCAGCATACCGAGAGAGCTGAGAGAGATAGGGAGACATTCATGTCACTTCCCGACATTTCACCTTAACCCCTACCACCCACATTTAGGGCACACTCATCTCAGCATGATGATGTAACCAGCTTAGTGGCTTTGTGGTTCAACACCCTAAGACTTGGAGGTCGGGGTTCGAATCCCCGGCCAGGTCATACGAAAGGCCCCCCTGGACATGCTAGCACATGTCCGTGCGGTGTACAGAAACAGTCCCTCTATAGCTCAGCAAGGACTACTTTCTCAGCATGAGCTCTTACACCAACAGCATACAACAAATGTCCCTCAAAAGGGGTTGAAAACAGCCTGATTGAATGGTGACATATAAGATACGGTATATGATTGATATCTGATCCGTCCAGGGGCGTTTTTTCCATATAGGCAGACTAGTCCGGGGGCATGCTTTAAAAGGATCTCAGGTTAATAAGCCTCATATGGATAAATAAATACATTATAGGCTAAACTTGCCATCTATAACTAGAATTGAACATTTAAAACACATATATGTTCTTTTAAAACTAGTTTCATATTTTATAGAGATGCGCAGTGACGTCACCGCCCCGTTTCCGGAAGTCTTTTCCCAATTCATTTTTCTCATAGACTTTTCGAAAATAATTTATATCAAGACGATTACGCCGCGGACACAGCCAACTCCAGTCGTGACGAGTCATGATGACACACACAACTTTTGGGACAATAAAATAATTTCTAAGATGAAAAAAACGAAACAAAAAGTCTTGTATCATGCCGTTTTCTACTTCTTCCCAATTATATATTATGTGACGATATTGTGTTTGTTGTCATGATTTGTCACGACCTGAGTTGGCTTTGGCCGCGGCGTAATCGTCTTGATATAAATTATTTTCGAAAAGTCTATGAGAAAAATGAATGGGGAAAAGACTTCCGGAACCGGGGCGGTGACGTCACTGCGCAGCTCTATTATGCCTGTCATAGGTATGACGTCACAGGAGATTTCCCCTGGAGCCCCCCCCCACCAGGATCCAAGGAAAATCTTGCCTGGCACTGTGACTGGATCCGTCGACGTAGTGGTGGTGATCAGAGTTTGTGTGTCTGTTATTTTCAGTGCACAGCTTCGTCATACACCAGTATAAATCAGGCTTATGTAAATATTATGCAAAAGACAATTTTGAATATTGCATTCAGTTTGCTCTGAACCGGTTCTTTGGTGCTAGACTAGAGAGTTGGAGCCCATTAGTACAAAACTGCAGACGTGGGACTGGTTATTTCCCGTGTACAGCCAAGCAGAGTTTAAAATAGGCTTGTGAAACTGATCGTCAGTGCTGAGCACGGGTGAAATCCTCACGGTTCAGGTTGCAGCTGAGCGTTGGAATAGAAATTGAGAATGTTGTCAGCACTCGGATACAGCAAGGACTCTGGATGGAATTGATGTTGAACTGTTGCAATTTCATGGACTAATTTCAATATGAGCTGATTCATTTGCTCCATAGAATTAATTATATATGAAGTGAAGTCTATATGAAGTGCGAGCGTGGCATGGTACTGACTGCCGATCTCACTTTAAAATGCTGCACCATTTTTTATTTGGCATTGCCACTAGATGGCATTGTTATGCTTTAGTCCCACGCAGTCATTCTCCCCCAGGACAAGCTTCAAAACAAGAGATGAGCTCAATACATAACATACAGAACTGTGCAGTCATCTAGAGCACACTGGTTAGGATTTATGGATGTTGAATGGCAATGTGGATTTGAGGCATAGTCTAAATTGTGTTCATGCAGTGGCGGTGGCCATTAAGTATTGATTGCATTATGAAAATCCCCTAGATGATAAGTATAGGAGATGTAGGCCCTATTCATATTCAGAGAGACTTCCATTTGTTAATGGCCGTCTATTTCTTAGGGGGCATAGATCAGTTATAAAGTATGTGGAACGCAAAGGAAGAATTGGATTGCAACGCTGGGGGAGGGAGCCATTTGTCATTTTTTCCCTCCTCCATACCTACATCAAGGAGACCGACGTGGATGTCTGTTTATTTATTTATTTTGTTTTATTTTACTTGCAAGAAGTTGCTTTCATCTAAAAGCCTAAATAAACTGGAAATTAACTTTGATCTGAGTCATGTAGATGTTGATAAGTCTCAGCAGATAAGTTCTTCGGGGCCTGCGTTACAAAATGCACTCAGTCGTTGACAGATACTGGATGAAAATATTTTTAAATTTCTCTGAACGAGCATTTTGATGGCTGTACGCCTACACCATATGCTTTAAAAATATAGCAGCAAGGAGCGCACCTAGGTGAATAACAGAAAATGTTCTTAGTAGTTCCAGACTGTCCCTGGAAAAAATGTTTTATCTTTTTTATTCAAGTCAGTACAGAGGGTATACGTGTGACATCATCAAACAAACCCAGTATAGTTATAGTTATTCAGGAACGCCTACCGAGTGGCAAAAATACAAGAACCACTTTAAATTCGCCCCAAACCCCTCACATTGAATAGATAACTATGTATTTTGCCACGGTTAGTATTATATCTGTCTTAACACAACATCTATCTTGTATTTTATATATTTTCTTTATTTCTGTGACCCACAAGATTTATATCTTGTACAGGACTTATAGTAACATCAGTTGCTGTTGAAGTTGCAACAGGCACGAAGCATGCATAAAGCGGTCTAACTCTCTTTTTTGAATGATGAAATGGTGTTGATTTTAGTGGTGTGACAATTGTAGTTAGTCAGTAGTCAGTAATTACACTGCAAGCACTTTCATTTGAAATATCTTTGGAATTTGAGTTGCATGGCATCATGTTTGGTAGGGCAGTCAGGGCATTTAGGGTTGCATTGCCCATGCCATGGGCAGCTGTGGCTCAGGAGGCAGAGCGGTTCGAATCCCTGCTCCTCCTATCTACATGTCGAAGTGTCCTTGGGCAAGACACTGAACCCCAAATTGCCTCCAGCAGTTGGTGGGTGTGAGCTTGCCACCACTGGTGTGTGAATGTGGGAAGTGAGGACGCTGAGCGTCAACTGTTTGCTGCTTCACCTCCCAATGTAGGGATGAATGGACCATTGTAAAGCGCTTTGAGCACTTGGAAAAGCACTATAAAATGCAATCCATTATGCCTATAGATCTGGCCCCGCAATTTATACTTTGTCGTTGATGAAAATAGAGAGACTGAAATATTGAAAAATAGACAGGCTGAAAATAGCCAACCTTGAAGATCACACTGTGTTGTATGCGCAACACAGTCTCTTAGCCTCACATCCATTGTACGACAGAACATGAAGATGGATTGTTGTTCTAATGTTTATGCTGAAAGTTTGTGGTAGTGGTGGTTTGTGTGCGCGTGTGCGTGTGTGTGTGCGCGTGTGTGTGTGTGTGTGTGTGTGTGTGTGTGTGTGCACGCATGCGTGTGTGTGTGTGTGTGTGTGTGTGTGTGTGTGTACACGCACGCACATGTGCGTTTCTGTCATATGAAGCTAAACATGCAAACTACTGGTACTTGACCATCAGAACTGTACTGTCTGTATGCACACAGCCTGTCTGCCTATGTCAGAGCTAATGTTGGAAACCGTTGGACAGATCAGTGCCAAATGTCTGCACTCTGCCAGTAGATGTGCTCAAATATATCGGTCATCTCAAATATATTCTGAGGTTCCCCCCAGGGCTCTAGACTACATACACTCCTTTTTTCACTATACACTGAATCTATTGGCCAATAATAAACTCTGAGCTTGTTGTGTCAAAACTCTTTGTGAGCTTGTTCATTAGCTGTTTTATTTGCAGGATGCAACCAGGTATAAAATCTGCCACTACGACACCGTCGGCCTGCCAAATACATTTTTTTGATAGAATTGTTGACACTAGATCTAGTCGACTAAAATCACAATGATATTTAGTCGACTAAAACTATTCTGGACTTATGTATGTTGTCTGTATGTTGACCATGAGCCAAGACAAATTATCAGCAACTTGTTGACATGGAAATAGTTCTTGAATCTTGAAAATTTATGATTAAAACTAGTTCAAAAGACTATGACAAACTACATAAAAATTTACTATCAAAATCAATATCACATTTGGAGTCATGAAGTCACAAAAGATATACAATATTTTATAAGCGATTGACATGCTGTAGAAGACTTTCTACATGACAAATCAAAATTGGAGCCACAGTTGATACAATGATCCCAAGATCCACACAATAATTATTGTCAAACGTCCATAACCAATTAGACATAGAGTATGTGTACATCAAAAAAAAAGTCTAAAATGGTTTAAATCCAAGTTAAATACTTTTTTTCAGATGTCTAAGGTTAGCCTAGATGTTGATTAGTGGCTGGCTATAATTAATTAGACATTTAAACAACCAATAATCAATGTCTAGGCCAAGCTTAGACATCTAAAAAATGGCATATACTGTATATATTAGACATACAAGATGTACTGTATATTAGATATTAGATAAATTGGGGCACATATATTTCGCAGTAATTTCTCCAACGTGCGGTATTAACATATTGTTCGTTACAGCCATCCAAAAGTACTGGACTGAGGTATTTTCCCTGGGAGCGGCGACGGCTGCTACGTTGCTATCTAATGAGTGCTGCATCACACCGTCTGTTGGAGCTGTCCTGCGGTGTACTGAGCTGTATCAAATGATTCCTCAGCATAGGCACTTCCCCACTTGACTGTCCTGTACTTGCAAACTGCATGCATTATTAACGCGTGCCTACTGAGGGCAGACGTAAACATGTAAATAGTCATCTAATGTGCTCCGTTGCTAATTTCCTGTCTGATAGACAACTAAACGGATGGACGTGATTCAACCTCCCCCAATAGCCACGCTGCAGCCATTCGGTATGAATATATATCCTATATTACAGTCAGGAAAGTACGAACAAATACGCTCAGCCAAAGCAGTAGTTCATCATGTGATGCCTAGCTGTTATATATCTCTCTGTCTAGGTCACCATAAGTCTTCCTTATAGTAGCCATTTGAGCACTGCGGTGTTACTGGGGACGGGAGCGATAACTCTGCTCTAATAATGGGCCTCTGCACAGCGTCCATGATGGACGAGCCCCCCTAGTAGACATTCATTCTTAAAAAAGAAAAATATAAATATATCCCTCAAGTCTCTTGTGGGGGACCCCCACCACCCTCAAATGAGACCCAAATCTCTGCTCACCTACATCTGATTGAGCCGGCAGGGTTCTTGGAATGCAGGGCAATTTATTGTACAATTTAGCTCCCTGAACCCTATATAGGCCTTATCTATAGAGGGCTGTTTCATTTACTGCTGGAAGGCACGCTTCAGCATGCCAATGCCATGCGGAGGTCAGGACCATTTTTTGTTGAACATCTTGTGTGTGTATAAGGTAGTTAAGCGAATATGCAGTAGAATGATTTTGATCAATGGAACAAGATGGTGTGATCTTTCACTGGAATCACTCTAAAGGGATTGGCCCAGTAATGTACAGTAGTTAGTTAGCAGACTCTATATGGGCTATACGGACTGACTTGCCAAGTGCAAAAAGGAAGCACACAAATTCAACAAGTAAATAGAGCGCAAAGAAAACAAGTAAATGCTGCAAAATACCTTGAATATTGTAAACCAACCAACTGTCTAAACAAGCTGTCTAAATATAGTTATCTAAGTGTGACCAATTAATCTACTTAGGCCTGCATCTGCCCAGTACCATTAAAGCTCCTGTGTGTTATGCTGCAAATGGTCAAAATAATAATTACATTTTTTACAGGAAGTCTTCCTTTAATTAGATAATCTCTAAAAAAAAAAAAAAAAAATACTTGTCTTTATGACGCCTCTAGTAGGCTGTAAGCTTTGTCTTGGCTGGAGGAATAGCCCCGACAGTAGCGTGCTGTAATAGGGAGAGTAGCGACACACTTTGATCTCGCCGCCTCATGCCTCACACCTGGCTGGAGCCATGCAAGTTCCAAACATACTAACCAATGCATCACAGCACAGCACAGACTATTTTCTTATGATATACACAAGCGAGAATAGAGAGATAATATACAGACAAGAGGTCTGTTAATGCATTAAAATGTCCTAAAATGCCGTAATTTCACCAATTTAGATGCAAATATGTGCCCTGCTGTCAATGCAGCTGGAAGGGGAGAGAGTGGTTTGTTTGGAACTCCATACGTGACGCCATAAGGAGGGCCTTATGGCGTCACGTGTGCTTTTCAGCCAATAGCCGTCTCTTTTCAGCCGCAGCATGGGAGTCAACAGGAGGGTAGTCTCCTATCACAGTGCGCTACCCGCTGGGACTATTATGTTCAGCCAATCAGGAACAGCTCTGCTGAGCTTAAAGGGTCACTGCGGCTCCTATGGTTGTTATAGATTCTAGATATTTTTAGGAAGTGATCTAATAATGGAATGATCTAAGAAAAAGAAAGAAAGAAAAATAGAAGAAAATAATAAAATTCTGAGATTTATTGCTTATATAAGCAATAAATCTCTTAAATTGTTTAAGAACAAAAAAAAGATATGAGTCATAATTGTGTCTAAAACAAATATGATGAAGGTGTAGACTATTGTAGCTGATATCACTCTTCCCCACACACACCACACCCCAGTAAATCGTTTTCTTTCCCTCAATCTCCCTAGATTTTTCCCTCTTTTTGTCTATACAGTCGGCCATTACTTTCGCAACCAGGCAACCTTATCTCTTGCCAGATGACAGCAATAGTGGCCATCATTTAGGCTAACATCTTTAAGACTCCATCTCAGGCTCTGGTTGCGTTGTGCGCAGTACAATTCATCACCTCAAGCTGATGATGTGTCTGATGTGCCTCATGGTAATGGCTCTTTGGGACCCTCCTCTCCCTCCACTTCATGCTATGCATCTAGGTTGTGAAAAGGACAATTGAAATCACAGGCAATTCTTGACCGATATCAACCCCATCTCAAGCAGTGCACGTACAGGCAATGTACTGTACCTTACTATGGAACATGCAGTATGCAGTAGGGATGCACCAAAAGGGAATTGGCCAAAACCGAATACCAAATATAGGACACAGGAATATCAAATATCTGAATATTAGTCATATTATATATCTTTCTTCCTACCATTGCTGTCATGTACCTTAAAAGCTATACCCGACTATGGCAAAGACTTGATTTTGGCAAAAATGTAACTTAAATAACAATCACTGTTATGGGTTCATAAAACATTTAGATTTTGGACTTTTGAATGCATAAACTGCATTCACTCTTTGGTGATATATTTTCTGCCAATCTGAGTTGTAACCTAACAGGCTGAAAATGCAGTTTTGGCCAATTTCTACCGAATATTTCTGCAGAATATTCGGTACATCACTGGTATACAGCATGTCATTGCTGTTGGGATGGAGTTAGGACACTTGTAATTCCACAAGTTTTGTGTTTTTATGTAAAATAATGCCCTCTGTCATATAAGCGTGTCACATAAAAAGTTGGGAAAATAGCCGCTCAAGCTCACAACACTCTACAGTACCACATCTACTGTAGGTCTGTAGATCAGCAACTGAAGGTAATAGTGAAAGTGGATTTTGAACCAATGACAATTAATGAGACTATAACTATTAAAGGATATATATAGACATATATTTTTAGGACTGGGACTTTAACTGTTTAATTGAATTTAAGTAATTATAGAAACAATAACACGATTAAGATAATTAACTCATTTTAACCACACAGATTTTGCACCACATAACCCTTTTCACTGGACCTTTTTGACTGGACAAATTTCAGGCATACCGATCATACCGGTGCATGCAGTGGGATCAGTGTAACCTACCATTGATCCGACCACCCATTGTTTCGTCCTTCCATTGGGCCAAAATGATTAACCCCATCTCTAACCCTCACCCTCAACATAACATCTTGCAGTGTGGACACACCATTATGCTGATGGTGAATTTCCTGCACATGCTCAGACTAATTGGACTTATGACGTCACCTCTGGGACTTCAGATCTATGGGCATCCTGCCAATCAGACAGCTTTGCTTGGCTTAGTGGATGATGAGAAATTTTGATTTGGAAAAACACACTCATTGATAGACTATATACCAATCTGTTTTAATTTACCAAAACATACTTCTCAGGTCAATTATTGATATGCGATTAATTGAGATTAGATAATTACAAATTATTACTTTTTTAATCAAGTCCCGCCGCTAATATTTTTTTTTTTTAACATTTCCTCTAAAGTAATGGGATACACCAGGCTTTACATACACAAGGATACACAAGTCTGCGTGACAAAACAATATTTTACTGTATGGCCAGATTGCTCATCAAATTGACTCTAATAGTTGTAAATGCTAGTTTGATAGGTCAACCATATTTTCCTCAAGTATGACAGATCACCATTTTAGGAGATAAAACGGTACCTTGCAGACTCCAATTTAGAAAAACTGTTGTGCAATTTAAGGTCTGGTCTTGTTTTTCTTTTTTTGGGAGGTGGTGGTGGACGGAGGGGGATTGTGTACTCATTTAAGGCCTTTCTGCTGCCTGGGCTGTTTCCGACCTTGGACAAGGCAATATGGAGTGAAAACCAAATATGTGTTCGCAATCTATCACCTTTCATCATAACGCCCATTCATCCTCCTGGAAGCTCGATGCCAAACTTACCTTTTGTGTATTAGACACAACAATACAATATGAGAAGTATAGAGGGAAGAGAAAAAGGCTAGACACCGCAATAAAACACACCAATAAATGAAATAGGTGGGGAAGGGAAAAATAAACGTTTTGAGGATAGGGTGAATGGATGTCGAGAACCTATAGTAGATTTTGTGGCTTTGTTTAATTTCCAAGAAGTACTTTTAGGTTTCTATTTCAGGCATTATTACACCCCATGTGTCTTTCCCAAGAAAATAGGTGAGAGTGACAAGTTGTGCCCGGAGGTCGGACTGGAAGAAGTTATTAGGTTATTGTAGACAGTGTGCCATGAAAGTAATTGTCTAAGGGCTCCCTCCTGCCTGTCATGCAGATTCAGCCTTATGGTACTTGTGCTTATTTTAAACTCGTTGAGCCAAGGGAAATTTTAACACCTAGATCTAGAATCATTGGTATATAGCCATATATAGAACCGATTTGTTTGCATGTGATGTCATGACGACATCACATGCAAACATGACATCACATGCAAACACATGGTTATACATGGTTAGACAGCACAGCTGCATTGGGAACTCCTTATATGGTTGTATCAGAGTCATATAGAGGGGATGCATGTGATCATACCCAGAAATTATGTGGGAAGGTCTAGTACTGAGTTACGAAAGACCTATTTAATTGCGAAAGAGAGAGAAAGAGAGACTGGGGAACACCAAGCTCATATACAGTATGACCAGTTCTCTATTCGGGATCAGGAGCCAAACATACAGAACGGCAGGGAACTTGGACATGGAGAGGGAAACAAACATGACACAGGGGGGTCAGGCCATCACATGTGCTATGTACAGTACTACAGTGTATCAGCAGTGATATTTAACACATACAGTGAAAGATGGTGTTGGGTTGCCAGGCTGTTGCCTCGAAATTTCCAAATGCTTTTCTGTCATACAGTCTGGCGCAACAGAAGCTCTATCATGAGTCTCCTTTCCAATTATTATTATTAATCTAACCTTCATTTAACCAATAAAAACACACTGAGACTGCATCTCTTTTACAAGTAGTAATGCAGAAATGTGTGCAGATGCAGAAATAAAATTACACTTAAATGCTACATTGTACCCTATAGCAAATAATACATCCATGATATGCTACTCTTTTAGTGGCAAGGCAAATTCACAATGCAGAAATTATGAAACAGAAAATGATAAATATGTACCGTAGGCCTGAAAAAGTGTGCATACCTGCACATAACCCAATATGTGCAGGTGTTGGACTGTAACCTAGATCGAAGATGATTTTCTGGAAACTTCTCAATGGAACTTCCAATTTTAGTTTGGACTGCAGGTCGTTCCACTGCCAGGGGCCAGTTAAGGTCAGACCCCCCTCGGATTTGAAGCCTGGTACTGTGTACTGTTACCAAACATTTGATCTGGGCAAATTGAATTTGGAAGAAATGGAAGAGCAGATCAACAAGGACGGCTTTTCAATGAAAATATATACCAATGATGCAGAGCAGTTAGGAATAGCCATAATACTTTTACTGTAGGCCCAGAGTGTGTGTGTGTGTGTGTGTGTGTGTGTGTGTGTGTGTGTGTGTGTGTGTGTGTGTGTGTGTGTGTGTGTGTGTGTGTGTGTGTGTGTGTGTGCTAGGGTTGCCACATGTGTCTGACAAAAATCCTGGACATTTTGACCATCCAATCGGCGGCCTATTATCTGCGGCGATTATCAGCCTTTTGGTCGGAAGCAACGCACCTCTTTAAACATCTAACCCAGAAATATATCACACTTTTACACTGAAATGTTACTGCTCTCATTATTTTATTACTCTTTTACATATCAGATTAATAATTAGGCTACTTAACCATTAATTTTCAACTCTTTCTGGAGCAGTCCAGTTTTCATTTTTCTCATCTCAGTTATCTTTAGATAAACAGATTTAGATTCAGGAGTTTTCCACTAATTTTGGCAGTAGGGGGGTCTGGAAAAGAGGTAAATATAGCGACAAATGTGCCAAGTTGGCAACACTGGTACGTACAGGCACGCTACAATTTAATAGGACTATCATACTGATCTGAGACTGTGAGTGACGCAAGTCAGGTTAGTTGCGGTCTCTAGTCTCTAGGAAAAAAAAATACTTTTGACCATGTATAAAAATCCGGGACATTCAAGTGTCCAGGATTTATTTTATTTTTTCCTGGACAGACCATGAAAATCCGGGACAATCAGGAAAATCCGGGACCTGTGGCAACACTAGTGTGTGCCCTATATGCCAATGATGAACCTCTGCCCTGTATTTTCTAGAATAACTTGTTATAGCAACACCATGACCCCCAAAATCATTCACATTTATATCTCTATAGTCATGTGCTCAAAACATATCTGTCCCATATTTCATATTCCATCCTAATTCCTAATTCCATCCTAATAGGCCAGTAATTTTAGCTCATGTTTTACCTAAAATTGGAATAAATTGTAACATGGGATTTTTCTTCACAGATCATTTCTTTGAAGTCTCCAGAACAACATACTAAAAGTCCCAAGAAATCCAAGTTGCGCAAATATGTTTAATTTCATAAAGTAATAAAATACATAGGCTCCAATGGAGCCCCCTTCCTATACAAACCCATTATAACTTAAAACTCCATTTTAACCATGATGGATTATTCAAAAACAACCCATCTTTTTTCTGGTGACTGATATTGTCCTCCTAATATGTGAGAGGGCAGTGGAATTTCATTTACAGGTTTCATTTATTTTTTAAAAAGTATTCATTTCGGTGGGCATAACCATATATGGAGGCAGCTACATTTACCCATTATAACTTAAAACTCCATTTTAACCATGACGGATTATTCAAAAACAACCCATCTTTTTTCTGGTGACTGATATTGTCCTCCTAATACGTGAGAGGACCGTGGAATTTCATTCACAGGTTTCAGTTATTTTTTAAATATTGTTTTAGAAAAGGTAGCTGTCTCCATATCTGGGTATGCCCACCAAAATGAATATTTTTTTTTAAAATAAATGAAACCTGTAAATGAAATTCCACTGCCCTCTCACATATTAGGAGGACAATATCAGTCACCAGAAAAAAGATGGGTTGTTTTTGAATAATCCATCATGGTTAAAATGGAGTTTTAAGTTATAATGGGTTTGTATAGGAAGGGGGCTCCATTGGAGCCTATGTATTTTATTACTTTATGAAATTAAACATATTTGCGCAACTTGGATTTCTTGGGACTTTTAGTATGTTGTTCTGGAGACCTCAAAGAAATGATCTGTGAAGAAAAATCCCATGTTACAATTTATTCCACTTGAAACTCTATTTTGCCTGGACTATAAGTGACTTTCAAAAAATGCAAGATTGGCCTGTTTACAACAAAAATCATCAAATCATGAATTCAGTGTGCAATTTATGTGAAATCTTCAACGCACTTTCCTACTATTCTGACAAATATATCCCACCCTTTCCAAATTGGCCAACAGGTGGATTTTTGCACAAAACAACATGGAACAAAATGCCTCAAATCATCAAATTGCCATCAAGGGCATAAGAAAAATGGCACCCTTTTCACATTGTCCTATAGCGCCACCAGGAGGCTACAACCTGACCTGTGGAGACCTGTGCCCAGAAGGGCACTTTTCCTAGTTTTTGTATTTGTATGTATTTTCCTGGTCTATTAGTACTGTATTTGTATAGTGAATGAATCTTGGTGGCCTGATGCAAAATATAAATGCACTAGGTAAATGACTGATGAAAGTTACATCTCAGATATGATCTTGATATCTTCCTGCATGATAGAATGACCAATCAGGACCAGCCAGAGACATTTTGGCAGAGATGAAGTGCTGCTTGAACTTTATATTAGCAGCTTCTGCAGCACCACAGGCAGCCTTTGTCCACCTGGAGCAGTAGAGGTAATTACAAGTGGGCCCAGAAATGGCTTCTAGCATGGAAAATGGAACAGAGATCAATGCATAACTTGAATGACTTAACTTGTAGTAGGAAAGCCTTTCAATGAAAGAAAAATCAGCATACGGTAAATGGTCTGCATTTCTATAAAATAGTCAATGGACTGCACTGGACAGCACCTTTTTTCCAAAGGGCTTTATCATCCCATTATCATATGAACAGTGGAGGCAACTGAAGCACCACTAACCTGCTCTTACAAAGAGCAGTGTCTCGCTCATGGCAACTTCCGCGTAAAGCCAGAAGGAGCTGGGTATTGATCTTCCAGTTTCAGTGGACACCATGCATGCTGCCACTGCTGCCATGCACCCGAGATACACAAATTAGTTCCCAAGTTCCACCTAGACACTGAGGACAATCTCCCAGCTTTCATTTTATCCAGAGTCTTTAGGGCATGAGCCTTCATGTGGTTCAGTGATTCTGGAACTTATCCAAAGTCTCTAGGTCAGCCTTCATGGTTGGTGGTTTGGTGGTGAGCTGGCAGACAGCCGTACTTGATGACACTTGTAGCAACTATAGCGCTCGGGAATCTTGGAGGGCAGAGATTTAACAACCAAATCTGAGACATCGATACCCATCGGTCTATATACTGTAAACCTTGAGTATTACGGTATTTTGGTACAATGTGATGCACACACACTCGCACAGACAGACATTTCTGCCTGGATTACATACAAAAGTAATCTCACTCACTGCATTCGCAATAAACTTATAACCAGCTCCTGTGTTTTTATATTTTAACCCTAAATATTCCTTATATTCTTACTGTGCAGCAATTCACACCTGGCTGCTCAGCTGTAGCACATTGTGTAGCTGTTCAACGCAACAGCAGCATTATTCTTTAATGGAGAGTTCAATGCGCTCTTTGAAGTATAATTAGTCATTCACTTACCACATTATACCTGCAATCACTCCAGCTGATGACATTTAAACCATTTGTTGTACTAGTTTTAGTACTTTGTGCGCGACATGAAATCCTGATTCTAAAAAACAAAACCAGCGCAGTCCTAAAACTATTGCTGCAAGGCATTATGTAAATTGCTCAAACAAGCTTATTAAAGCCTATTAAAACAAGCATATTCATTTAAGAGAAAGAGCTGGATACGGTTTTACCTGCATAAATTAGTAGCCTACTAGGCCTGTGCTAACAAGACTTGTTCTAGTTTTCCCTCAAAATAAACCCTGGATAGCCATACTGGATCATCACCTGCATATATGGAACCCACCAGTATAAGCTCAAACCCTGAGATCTCCATATATGGAGCCAACTGTATGGATCTTCTACACTCGTCCTTCCTCTTCAGTGTGTCCTTTTTGACTGATACCTGTCCATTCAAACTCTAGACAGGCCCATCATGCCCCAAAGCTAGTATAGGAGCTAATCTGTTCCATATGTTGATCTGGCATCACAAACCCTGGCCTGAACACTAAGGCCTCATTTACACTGGCAGCCAAATCTGGCCTGAATCAGATCCGTGTCACTTGACTGAAATCAGGACTGACTCTGCATGTGACTCAGATGTGATTCATGTGACCTATCCCTTCAGGCCAAGGTCGCTTCTCTCAGGGTAACAGCCTAATTTCTAATTGTAATTCTATCTTGGTTAGACTAATTTCCAATTTATGACAGAGCATTTAAACATCTTCAACAATTTGAGAGATCAACAAACCTTAATGATAACACTTGTTGATAGCAATTATTTGGATTCTGGCTTTAAAACAAACAAACCCTGTTGACTCATTTGTCTATTAGCAGGGAAATGTTATTTGGAATCTATACTCTCTAATTGGACAATGATTTAACACTTAGGCCACTGGCACGTTTTCTTTGTCTGGACTACAGTATAATCTATTATCCATTCCCCACTAGGCTTGCATGTGCCAGGATAGGCTGACCCCTAGAGGTGGGTGTAAGTGTTTGCGAGCGGAAACGTAGCACCTATGTCATAAGAAGCAGATCTAGTCAAATATAATTTGGAAAACTTTGGAATCCAGGTGCTTTCCAGCATGAAAGTCCCTTACTGACAGATGATTCTTGATTGTATAGTAGGGCGAGGGAGAAAGAAGGAATAGAGATCAACTGCACATGTATTGTAGTAGGCTGTAAATACATTGAGTTAAAGAGGGTGTATAAATATATTATACAGCACTGTGTGTGCTTTCCTGACATGTAGGCCATTATCTGCACTTGCTGCTAGGTAACATTTTTTTTTTTATTATTTTTTTAAGTTCTGTTCTGTAGCATAGAGATCACACAGATATTTGTGGAGGACAAACCGCAAAATCAGGCAGACATTGAGATCAAGTTGAACTTGTACATCATTCCTCATGCCAAATCCACATCAGCAGTGGTTGCCTGTTTTCACACAAAGCTGTTCTGGGTGAACCATCAATTGAACTATGTGGCTGCTAACTTTAGCCAGATTTTGATATATAAATTCTGTGATGAACCTGTCACTTGGATTGTAATACCTTTACAACTGTTATCTTTACAACAGTGTCCAACTTTGTCCTTCCTTTGTGGAAAAGGCTGGCCGACAGTACGACTCCACAACTCTCCACAGAAGCAATAATTAACATTGTGCAAGCAACAAAGTACAAAAAAACATATTATAGGCTAGTGGCCAAAAGTAAAAAGTAACATTTTTCCGCAATGTTCTATTCCGGCTTTCTTTTATAAGCTGTAATCAACCACTTTGCATTAGGGTGAATAGAATAGGCCTATATGTATCTAGATATTATCATGCCAAATCTGTGCTCTGATGGAAAATTACACTCAATTACTCACTACTCTAGTTTCTACACTGCAGCCACTATTCTTGGAAAAAGGGTTAAATTCTGTCTGTTTCACTATAGCCTATGTGCTACACAAATTATTTTTGAGCATAAAACCACAGATGAAAGGACCCTGCTAACATGGTAATAGCTATATTATCAAACACAATGAATAAGAAGCGACATGAGTATATGAGACTGTACTGATATTAGAGTGTTGGCTCCATTGCCAATAAAAGATCAGACTTAGCAGTTGTATCCTTGCCCGTTTTCTCCCCCAAAACCTCTTAAAATCACTCACCTAAGATAACCTAACCATCTTGCACAGTCAACCGCTGACTGAGGACATGGGGGTTTGGATCCACATAGCTCTCTTTTTACCAATATTAAATAAGTTGCTATGCTATCACGATTCAGATGCAGTGAGCCAGCAGCCACAACAAGATTAGTGACTCGGGTGCGCTTCACCATCCAAGAGATGTGCCTCGCTTCTTTGTGTATGTTCAAAGGTAGAAAACCTTTCTACTAATTACCTGGGTAGCGAGATGGAGGAGAGGCTGCTCCTATCTGTATCTGTTGATTCTCATAATGGTACACTGTGTGTGTTATAATTTCCTGTATATTGATATTATAGTTTATTATTCAGATCACGAGACATCTCCAATGTCTGACTGTTTTATGTAATTCAGACAGCATCACTTTAATGTGGAAAAATGTCTTGTTTTATGTACACATTTCTGCAGGTCCCAAATTCAAATAGTGGGGAGGTGCTGACCAAGGGAGACACATGATTAGGTCGCACAGCTTGTAAGCCAAACATTGGTCATCATAAAAAAGTATTTTTGCAGTACAAGCCCACCCCCTCATGTGATAGGCAACCCATAAATGTTACACACACATTTTTCCACTGCATAGGGCATGCTTTGTTGATGGATTTGGAAGAGATTTTGAAGGTCTGGTTCCGAAAATGAACCAGTATTGTGTAAAGTCCATGCCATTTACATTGGAATGAATGAGCCCGGCTGGAAAGTGTCCTAGGGTGGACAAGAGGGCGGGGCTTACCTAAAGGTGTATTGTAGTACATGAATCAGAAACTTCCATTTTTGTTATTACCCTGGCCACAGCAATCGCAGGGTAATGTAATTGTGTCTGTGTTTGTGTTCAAGGTACTGTACCTTGTTACAGAGGACACATTTTTAATGAAACTTGCAAGTAGACTGAATGCTCAGCCGAGATTTTACATTTAAGGGTCAAAAAGTTCAAATGTCACAATTGAGAGACTGGTGGGGTTCACACCGATAATTGGAAAATATTTGACTGTTGTATTGACACCTGAAGCAATGAGGCGCACTGAGCCACCGACTTGCTGCTAAAGGTACAGTTATTTATCTTTTATTATTTATTTTTTACTGCCATAACATAAATAAATCCAGATAATGGAGACCATTGCCACCATGGAGAACAGTCATTGCTTGAAAACAACTTTACTGCTAATGCGCTGAGCCAGAGCTATACCCCCAGGCTATGCCCATTCATTTCAAATACTAATACCAATCTGCTCGTTGCCACTTTTCACATGATGCACAAACTTGTATCTCTAGGGTCCATGTGGTTAATATTAGGCTGTGGCTGGCTTAAGAGGCTCACTGTTCAATATGTGGTGCTAAGCAACATAATCCATCAGACATCACGAAGATTGCAGTTGGTAATTGTGTCACTTTTATTAGCAATGCAAGTTGTAGAAGTGTTAGAGTAAAGTAAAGACTACATTGTGTATCAAATAAAGGCTTCTAATAAAAAATCTAATGAATTTGAAGAAGTTGAACCATCAGCATAATGGTTGGCTGCTTTATTGTTTTAAGGCATGTGTCCACAGTGTGACATGTTGTGTGGAGGGAGGGTGAGGGTTAGAGATAGGGTTATTAATTTCAGACCAATAGGAAGGCGAAACAGGGATAATGGGAGTTCAGATCAATGGCAGTCCTTATTGTTTACCCTGATTGGCTTCTTCTCCCATCGCATGCAGCAGTATGATCGGTATGCTGGAAATTCCTCCAGTGAAGAAGGTTCTGTGGTGCAAAATCTATGTGTGATTATGTTGTAAAATTATTTTTTTTTTTAAATATCACGTTATTGTTTCTGTAATTAAATATTCCCTATCAGTTAAAGTCCTAGCCCACAGTATAACATAATGAATACAATAATTTGTTTGCAACATCCATGGAATTAAGACTTTATGAGGACTGCATCATTTTGGCAAATGTACAGGTACATATTCCTGGTAGTTTTCCTAATATGGTGTTAATCGCAATGATTTGTGCACTGTTCACATAATGTCTTTATGCTTTTTGGTGCCATATCTCAATGGTCACATTAAATGCAATGGCCTCGGAGGTTTTACTGTGCTGGCTTAAAGCTTTCCCTTTTTTACCCTGGACTTGAACTCAGGGAACAAGGGCTGACATCTTTTATCCTGCCTGTTTGTTCTGGGGAGAAATTTAATTTTGACCTTCAGGTCGAAAGTTATGTCAAAACAGAAACAGGATCCTGTCAAAGGTTGTGCATAACCTCTAGATTATGCATGACCTTTGACTGTTTCCAGAATATAAATGTCTCAATAGAAGAGCAGGGAAACCAAATAACACCACACTACCTAAATTGTCTTCGAAGTTATACCGGTATGGCATTCCAACCTGTAGTTTCAGTGGAGTACATCTTAAGACATCTTGTCTTAGGCCAAAGTATTGTATTGGACAGCCAAACTGAGCTCCTCTGAGCTCTGCATGCAACTACTCACATATACAACAACTAGTGAATAATATACAACATTATCATCCATCTTCAACCGCTTATTCGCTGTTGTGACGCAGGGGCAACAGCTCCACCAAAGAGCTCCAGACTTCACTGTCCCGAGCAACATTACTAGCAACTTCCTCCTGGTGCTATAAAAGGCTGAAATGAAAAATACAGGTCAAAGGTTCATCTTTGTCCTCTATTCATTTTATTTCAGTAGTGTACATGCAACATTTCATGCAGATCGATGCAGGTAGGGCCTATAATATTGCGTGCTGCTTAAGGGTGGTGCTATAACAGGCCTTTCTGGAAAATTGAAAAATTGAGGCATCGTTGGCATCCAGGGAATGTGTGTACATAGTTTGGCATCAATTGGGTTAACGGTTCCGGAGGTTATCTGGTAACAGACGGACACACACACACCCACACACACACACACACACACACACACACACGCACGCACGCACGCACGCACGCACGCACGCACGCACGCACGCACGCACGCACGCACGCACGCACGCACGCACGCACGCACGCACGGACGGACGCACACACACACACACGCACGGACGGACGGACGGGCCGAGTGCAAAACATGCTAATAAAACATGCTAAAACAATAAAATAATTAAATAATCCAATGAAATAAAATAATTAAGCTGGAGGTACCATGTTGACTAAATGCTACAGTCACACAGAAAATGGCACTATGATTAAAGCACAGATAATGAGACCATTAGGTAATTGCCATAAAATGTCTTGGAGGGCCCAACTCCACTGAATAATGTCAGTATTTGTTAGTGCATTGTCTACATGGCTAAAAGCATGATGGCATTACAGTCAGGCATGCATGTGCACATGCACGTGTGTGTTTGTGTTTGTGTAAGTGTGCGTGCGCTCACGCGTGTACAGTATGTGTGCTTGACCTCCTTCACCTGCAAGTTCAGATGCATTTTTTCATATTTCTTTGCGATGTCAGAGTCTTCTGTGTTCTGTTTAATGGGCCTGAGAATAGCTATTACTAATGAGGATTTTGAGATCACCTAATCACTGGCATTCCATTATTTTCACTTCACAGTCAGTGCTCAGCTCTTCTGAGTTCAGTCATTGCGCTTCTCAGTCAGTCATAAGCATACATGCACCTCGCTGCATCTTCCATTTAGAAATCCATGTCTATTTTTTTTTATGGCAGGATGGAGTCGCTACCAGAGAAGTCCTGTTTGCAGAAAGCAGGACATTCAATTCTCACACATCATGTGTTGTGTTGATGTGCCTTGGGCAAATTGCTGAAATGACTACAAATATATTAAATGTGTGATGTGGTTACTGTACAGTACACAATGTTAATATTATAACACATTTTTACTCAAAATGCTGCCACATGACCTGGGCATGATTTTCACATGGAGTGTGCCTCAACATATTTCCAGCAGTAGCTGTAATGGGCTGTCCCTGCTTTCTAATTTATTTTCTCTAACCGCTTCCTTTCAATATGGTACAGTATGTACTTAGACATGCAGTCTCTCGCTGAGAATTTTAATTCTTATTTGGCACGAGAAACATATGAAATGCTGCACACATAACCAATAGTAGGTTTGATTTTAGCCTGTTATGAATATATATACTTTGACAGAAATCGAGCACTGGCCAACCAGGTGACTTAATAAATAAATAAAAAAATCATCTTTGCAGCAAGCCAATTAGCCCTTCTCAAAACCCCACCATTTGGGGTGCAGTTTAGTCACTATCCAATGCCAATCCAAATAGTTTAGCAACTGCAGGTCAAGCTTTCCTGGTCAAGCTTTCCTCTACTAACGTGCCCATTGGATGGAATGGGGAGGGGCTTAGTGAAGGGCTAATTCTGCAATTCATTTCTGAGAAGAGATTGACTAAATTTGAGTTTGGTAAAATAGCAAATGGATGAGACAATAGTACTTGTAAATTTATATTGCTCTAAAGTGTATAATTATTTGACCGTGATCTGATGGAGGAGGAAAGCATGCAGTACCATTTGCTACACTGTTTTTGGTATGTCTCTCACTAAATTGGCAATGGACACAATACGATATCAAGATGTGTCTACTGTGATTACATGGTTACATTAGTATACCTACATAATGTACGTGTAGTGGTATAACTACAGTTGCAAAGAGGCCTAGTTAGCATATTGCACAGCTATACGGTTATATTTCATGTTCCTCGAAATCCTTCTGGCCCTGAATAAAATAAAATAAAAACAATTAGATGACAACTATGTCCCAAAACAAAAGAAAAAAATGAAAAATAATACCCTGAGGTTGATTTAGTCAGTCAGTTTATGGTACCAAACGTTGCCACACACGCTGTTGGAGCTCATATGAAAAGTTATATTGATTATCTGTACCCACAGCTCCTTCAAAGTCCCAACTTCTAGTTACAGGTGCGCTGTAGCCAGACTCAAATGCACCCTCTGTGTGCACGTAGACCTCTGTATGTGTTGCTTTATAACTGCGAAAGGCGAATATGCCTCTGCCATGCTCTTATATGCCTCCCCCATGGAGGCATATATGCCCCCTGTGGGGGGCGCTGACAAAAGTCGCTATGTTCCTTTTTGGGATCGAGTGAGAGTGTGTTGCTGTAGTACAGTGGCAAGCCTTGAGCACCTCTGTCAGCAATGTTGCAGCAATGTCTTGAAGCAGGAAACCCACACACTAATGAACTTTCTATCTATTACAATCAATAAATGCCCCCCACCCCCAACTCCCACATACAATACTGCGATGATCATCCTCGAAACTTCGTGATAAAACATACAGTATATATCCTCCAACACACTTCTCCTGTTTGTGGACCTTTCCCCTCAAAGACACACACACACACACACACACACACACACACACACACACACACACACACACACACACACACACACACACACACACACACACACACACACACACACACACACACACACTATATCATTGCTTTCAAAGCAGCATCAGATAATGTTGCTGGCGAGCTATGGTATTTTGGATCATTGTAGGCCATTGTTGTACATTTACCTGGTTTGCAGAGCTCTGTGAATTTATTTCATTCATGAACCCATTAGCTACTACCATTTGTGGACAGCTAAACCTCTTTTAAAGGTGTCCTACAGGTGGTAAAGGTGTCAGATATTACAATATGTCATTGAAATGTCAGGATTATGAGTAATTGCTTTAGCTTTTGTAAGCTTTTGAAGTTGAAGGCTTTGCGCAAGCACAACTGTGCACGCTTGTGGGGCTCCTGCATGCAGATAAAAATATGAACAGGCCTACCTCAACTACGATGTAAGTAGGGGGCTCCAACGATAAACGGCTATGAACCACTCATTGCACAATAGTACATGCACAATAGTCACCCTGCACAATAATCACCCTGCTGTTGAAAAAATAACAATGAACGTATTTACAAAAGAGGACAGGACTGCATAATATGCACCACTACTTCAATAGCTCATGACAATGAAGGGAGAGACAGCGAAATCATTTCGTGGCTGCAACCACTATAAAACGGTCACTACCGGTCGCAGCCACTGTCGTGACCGTTATAAATTAGTTGTGACTGTTTTACTACCTTGGATCTAAGTTTGTAGATCAAAGGAATTTTCTCTTCATACAATAATTTTTTCTTGCTTACTAAATCGCTCTGGATTAAGAGCTTCTGCTAAATGTCAGAAAAAAGAGATATCTACCTAATTGTGGGTTCATAATTAAAAGGCCTAGTTATACAAGAGGTTATTTCAGTTATGTGCCAACTCGCATGTACTGTATGCTTGAGCGTGTCTCTCTCTGTCTCTCTCTCTCTGGAAGCCACAGAAACAATAGCTACTGTACACTGGCACCTGAAAAGAGACCAGATGACCAGGGGAAGGGGCACAGAACGGCCTCCTAGAAGACACACTGGGGGTTGCGGTGCCTCAAAAGACAGCAGCAGATTGCCTGGCTAGAAGACCCAGTGGTTGTTTGGATACACGCCAGCGTATATTGCCTGTGGCTAGCGACCTGGCCAAGGAGGATCCCATTGCAGCATGCAGCTCAAGTCCGTAGCCACTTCAGCCAGACAGGAACCAGCTGAAAAGGAGAGGGAGCGTGGGCTTGGCTGGGCACTCTCGAGAGCTGTGGGTGCCATTCTATTGTTCCAACGACCCATTGGTCCGACTGTCCCCATTAGTAACCCTAGCTGACAGCCGCTACAGACTGCAGAGTGCACAGTTTCGGCCAAGCTGTGACGTCACGTCCTGCATTTTTGAATGGGTTTCAATGGGCACTTCCGGCTTCTTCTTGTCTGTACTGTATTTCGGCCAACTGCAGGTCTTTCCTGCTGCCTGACCACTGTCCAAAATACAGACCGGAACTAGCCGGAAGTCTCATTGACACCCATTCAAAAACACAGGATGTGACAGCTCGGGCGAAACACAGACTGTGAAAAAAGCAATGTGGAGGCAGCCTATATAACCTCATGTGAAAGCCACACAGTCGGAGTAATGAGATGTCAGAATTATGGGCAGTCCATGAGGTGTACAGGACAATGGTGTTGGACGTATGTAGAGAATAGTCTGCAGAGGTGTGGAGACAAGTGCAGTGCTGGTGAGCTCGGCACTATAGCAACCAGACACCTCGTCAACCATATTCTGATTCTACTGGGATTGCGGACTCCATCGCCGTTTTAATCTGCTGACTTTTCTGTTGAGTTTTCTTCAAACATGGCCTTGAAGAAAAACATCAAACTGTTCTGCTCTGCTCATTTTCTGAATCTAAAAATAGAAAACGACACATGCTAGTTTGCAGACAATGTGGCAAGGTATATTACCCTCAGCAGTTTTCAAAGCATTAACTTCTAATCCAAAAATAGCCTGTTTCTCCCTGCTTGCAGCTGTGTGACCCAAAACATTTTATGTAGAGAAGATTGTAAACCCAAATTATTTGTTCCGTGTTTGTTAATATTTGCTTGACACAAGACGCTCGGGAAACAGATGTAATTACAGCATTGTGCTTTAAACAAGCGTTAAAATGACAAAAACCTGTTGTTTGAGGGAACTTTGGTCTGACGTACAAATGGGCAGCTGGCACAGAAATCCTAAAGGTAACAATCCAGTGGACAACAAAACCATCTGGGAACTAGGGATCTATGGGCAAAATAACCACCTGGGCACTAGAGTAACAGATTTCACAAGAGTTCCACAAGGACCCTCAGATGATGGTTTATTCTGTAGAAACAGACAAATAGCACAGTATTTGTCACTAGGACACTGAACATCCACTGCATTGTCTCAGCAGCAGAGCAGGAAATCAACTCACTCAGCCTGACCAACATACTGGGTCTCAACATTACAATAACAAAATTATATTGCTGGTACTGTACATATAGCCTATACAGCATAGGCTATGCAACACATACCTGTAGATCAACAGGCGAATTGCACAGTACTTGTCACTACGACACTGCACATCCGCAGTATTGTCTGTGTACAACACACAAAAAAGGAAACACTTAATTTTAGCGCCTGGTCCTTCAACTCTCTTAGATATTAAAAATGTATAGATTATTCAATGGTCACTGCACTTTCGTTGGAGATCTGACTGCAAAAAATAATAAATAAATAAATGTCAGAATCTCATCAAGTTCTCTTGAGAAAGAGGGAGTCACACCACTGATTGGCTCACTGAAAGTGCCTTTCTGTTTTTCTGTTTGAGAGATTTACTTGTTATAGACATACTAGCCAGCCATTTAAACTGAAACAATGCCTGTTGATTAATTTAATCATTATTAATCGCATTACAAAATTGCTCAGAGGTTTGAATGTGCACATGCAAAGTTAAAGATGGAGTGCCATAATTTTTTCTACGCTAAAACATGATCATCAGGTATTAATGTTATATGAAAAGTAAGATTTTTTCACAAAAACTCATTTTTATGATTCCACCCTACCAGTTCATTAAGTATGCCTGGTTTGCCTGGTGGGTGGTGATGGGTGGAGATCAACCTAAACTGAAGCCGCAACCACAGCTTTAGTTGCATGATAAAGGGGGAGGAGTTAGGGGAGGGGCTGAGCACATGATGTCACTATATTGAAGTTTTTTCATTGGCACGTTTAACTGGAAAGGTTCAGCCCCCAGGAAGGGGTCTATTTACATACTGTCACCTCTTAAACATCTTAAACAAAATTGGAAAAAATACAAAAATCACAGCACCTCCTCTTTAAGTTTTAATCAGATTAATCAACAAAATGAATAATGCAATTAACTCGTTATTTTCAACAGCCTTAACTGAAACTTGCAAAAAATAAAATAAAATCCTGCAAACATTTGGGCAATGACAAACATAACTCATGGATGTGCACAAGTATACCACTGACAGGGGATGTGGATGTTGCCAAAAACATACAGCTAAGGAGATAAGCACAATATCATCTGATTGACTAATACGAAAACAAATACCTGACTAACTACTGTAACCGGTGGGAAAAAATACAATAGTGGCAACCACCCCTTACCTGTGTTCATTAACATAGATTCAACCTGTTGTCTACAGTATATGGGCCCCCTCATGCCTGTCCTAAGCTAGGGCATACGCTAGAACTACAAGTAGGTGAACAACAGTAGGTTTCTGCTTGGTTTCTGTATACTGGTCTGCTTAGTGTGAGAGTGAACAAGAACTGAGGCAACACAGCACTTATATAGGGCACAGGTGAACATGATTAGTTGAAGGCGGGGCCAGGGAATCACAGGCTGGCGTCACCTGTAGAGACTGAGAGAGTAGAGAGGGAAAAAGGTACGAGAGGAATACATAGAACCTACAGAAACCTACCTACGTGGCATGTAACAACCTAAATGGATGCAAGATGGATGGATGCTGATGCACACCGCCAACCATCAGCTGCCACTACTTTCCACACAAAGCATGCCATGCCCAGGCCATGGTATTCATATACTGACCTTGGCTGTGCCCAGGATTGAACGCAATAACTTGTGTTCCAAAGGCTAGAACTCTGAGCTACTCTGACAGCAACAGAACAGTACACACAAAAAATGAGACTGATAGTAGTAGCTATACTGTTACAAAATAGATACAAATGTGATACTGTTAGAAATGGTGGAGACTGGAGGGGTGAAACACCAAATGAACAAACAATTGCTGAACTAAATGCTAGTATACACTAGTATACACTATAAAGATTTATTTTTTCAATCTTGTTACCAGCTGAATTTCAGCACCACTATTGAACAAAAAGCAATACTTCATCTTAGATTAAGTATTTAACCACTATCTATTGCCAATAGACAGAGAAGTACAGTATGACTCACATCCTGGTTTGCTTGTACAGTACATGAGGTTCAACAGAATATACTGCATGACTAACACATTATTAGCCAGACTCACATCACACCATTATAATCTGGCGGTGTTTTTTTTTTTTTTAATTTACCTGCAAGCCCTGAAATAATGCACTTTCTCTCGTGACCTGTAAATGATTTATAGTTCGTGGCACGACTGTACATTGCACCATTTATTTCAGTTTAAAGCATCACCTTTGCATGTAGTTCCTTGCTGTGTGATGGATCATGCGGTCATGCATTTAAGTCGTATGACCCTTGTAGTTTTGAAGGAGCTTCTGTGTTGTTGTATTATGAATTACAATGTATTAGACTCCACAGCTTTTCCTTTGAACTTCAGCAGCCCCATCAACATTTTATTTTGTGAATATAAAGAAGCGCATCTCCCAAGGCTAACCGTCAGAATTTTAAATAACAGTACTGTAGCTGTGAACCAGCTGATAAAAAGTATACTGTATTAAATTATATAAGCCGAGAAAATCATTTTACTTGCTGACACTGTCCTATTCATTAGCCCCCTATTGCTGCTGGAGGAGATTAGATTTTTTGTTGTTGTTGTTAAGAGCTTTCCAAGACTTGTCTGTGCACACATCTGCTCAAAACCTGAGAGGATGTGGGAATATACCAAATGCTAGCTCTTGCCTCAATAGTGCAATTCAATGGGACTGCATGTGGCCCCCAGAGATCTGCATTCCTAATTCTCTAAGATAAACTGGGCATATGTTTCTGCAAATGCCTCTCATTTTAGCGAACAAAAGTGAGCAATCTGTACTGAAAGTATATGTTCCCCGTAATCCAAACTGACCCAACCGAAAATTAATATTTTCTGAATGCTGATATTAAAATATATTTGCTGCTGAATCAGCACCTACATGATATTTCCCGGTCTTTGGGGATTCATTTAAAATAAGCATCCATCCATGGAGCGTTTTAGGCGAGCCAGAAACCTAGAGGATTAAGCTACCCGAGGTGGGCAACAGATATCATTTTCCATACAGCTTCTTGGCTTATAACAGGTGGGCACAGCTTAAAAGAGACCGGGGAAATGGTGCATGTAAAATAAAAGCAATGCTGGCAGCGGATATTTGAAAGACCGTGGCTGAGGTATATCGTATAGGCCGCTGCATGCATGCCAGCTGCCACGCTCTTTGCCGGTTGGTTGTTGTGGCTGGCCTAGTTTCATTGTAAAGGCTTCACCCACCTCCTCCTCGCGCTGTCTTTTTTTCCTCGCTCCCTGAGGGAAACATGGTACCAGTGTGTCTCCTTAACCCTGGGTTCTCAACGCAGCACTTCCCTTCCTCCCTGGGGCTCAATTAGAAACAGTGTTCAGTGGACTCCAAAGAAGGAATCATTGCTGTGCATTACAGACGGGGTAGTTCTCTTCAACAGATAAAGTACCTTGAAGATAAAAGCACCGCAGTGACACTTTTATCTCTGTCATGGTTGATGGTGACATATATTCCTATGAGTGCATGGCAGTCCGTCACCTGCTGAAAAAAAAGCTTTATGAAACAAAATATATTTGAGTTGGCTTCGATTTAAATATTGAAGTGAGATGAGATTCAAATTACCATCCGATGCTGCATTCTTAACAAAGTTTCCTAACATGGCTAACGGCTGTGAGGTCTTGTGATGTGATTCAAAATATGTTGAAATAGTACAATCCTAAAGGGTGAGGCATAAATAGCTGTTGATGATATAACCTACTATTAGTATTGATCCAATTTGTACCTGGCCTAGACATGCTATTTTCATCTTTTCTGTGATGATATATTAACCAAACACAGTGCTTTTAACCAATCACTGAACTGTCAGGACATTACTCCTTTGATTTGTGCAATATAACTGCAGGATATTCATGAGGTGCAGTTTCCTAGCAACATGCAGTGTGTGTGTGTGTGTGTGTGTGTGTGTGTGTGTGTGTGTGTGTGTGTGTGTGTGTGTGTGTGTGTGTGTGTGTGTGTAAGCAATACTGTGTACCATATGTCTCTGACCACTCCACACTAGAGAAGACGAGTGTGTGTGTGTGTGTGTATATATATATATATATATATATATATATATATATATATATATATATATATATATATATATATATATATATATATATATATATATATATATATATATATATATATATATATATATATATATATATATATATATATACACACACATATGCAATTATTTTATTATGCCATAGTTGAATAGTCAACTTTGGCTTGTAGAGATCAGACATTCTTGGAATGAGTAACTCTGCTAAACATGTGGGTTGCAACCTCAAAAGATGTGCCAAAATGAATTGGTGTTCTGTTGGCATTCACTCTTGTTTTGAACTTCAAGTACTGGCAGGTGTGTGACAGTCACCTGTGTGTGCCACTCAGTCACAGGTGTGTGCCAGCCAGGCACATAAACATGGGTCCTGTCATTTTCTTGACTTTGTTTATGCTCCAAGCGCCAGCAATAAAGATGCCCCTTTAGGATAAGGACTGTACAAATTTGCAATTATAAGTTGGGGTTCCAACATGCAGAGTGGCAGTATCATTTGGTGTCGTCTCTGGTGTCATCACAACTTAAGGCCAATTTTCATGAGACCCCATATCTTCAGAATCCGGGCCCCTAACACCCTCAAAAACTGTTACTCATTCCACGAATGTCCCATCTCGACAAGCCATACCTTGTTGTGAATGTGACTAAACAATGATCAAAATGATATAATTTAGGTTTTTATAAAATTGCGGTCTGTGGAAGCCTAACACTCTGAATTATGATTTTATTTCACTTCAGTATTAAAGCTATCGCCACGGCAGAAGGTTATGGCATTGTCAAAGCGGCGTTTTTTGGCAGGTTTTTATATAGTGCAGTGATTTTAAAACATGGTCTACGTACCACCGGTGGTCCCTAAGAGGATTCCAGGTCGTCCCCAGCTAAATGATGGACATTTCGTAACCTAATGGGCCCTTATACCTCTGTAAATCTTGAAATTGTAAAAAAAAAAAAAAAAAAAGTCAAATTATATTTAAACATCTGAATCACTTAATTCTCAAGAATGTACACATGTAGAAATAATGTATTTTGCTCAGTTATCTCCTTAATTGTGGATCAAAACTTGAAAATCCTTAGTTTGGGGTCAGAGAAACTGAACTCAACATCAAATGGTGGTCTGTGGCTAAAATGCAGAATAAATAGTGGGCCCCTGTTTAAAACCCCTGGTGTAGTGAAGACAAGCCTGACGCTATCCGCTTATGATGGTGCACAATAGCATTGCTGTACATGCAGGTAGCATAGCTGAGGAAGCTCAGCACTCAAAAGACTCCTCAGAGAAACCGCACTGCAATGCTCCTTTCAGTCCTTCTGTATTGGTTGCTCAGTTCACAGGCAAAATGTGCTTTTATACTCATTCTGTCGTTAAAGGACAGCCGTACCACATGTTGCAGAGGGATAAGGACACTTTTGAGTAGGACTGTTGAAGCTACTGTGTGGGACATCATTTTCAGCCCTCACGTAGAAAACAACAACAACATATGGGTTAAATGATGAATGAAACGTATTAAACTTTTACAAGCCTGCGGCAGCAGATGGATGGTGTTTACATTTTCCTCAGGAAGGTGTGACAAGACCTTGTGGGAAACATCGGGAAATATTTGCAATTTGAACAAATGACATATTATGTTTTCAGCACGGCAATAGTTTTACACAGTGCTGCGTGGATACTATCTGCAATGCATGTCAACCACTTAAATCCCATATGCCAGTACTTATGGGTCTATAATGAGCCTGCCCCCCCCTACAAATGTCTTTGCTGAAGGTTCGCCCCAGAATAGGGGCATTAGGGTTCATGTTAATTCATTATCGAGCTCTTAAAATCAATTCCTTGCTACTTCCTGCATCAAGGCATTACCCCAATGCTTCATTTACTCCACCAATCTCTGGAGTCATTGTCACTGCCAGCATCGCTGCAGGGCTCAGGCTGTAGGCGAGGGAATGTGTGGTTTCTATCTAGATGTGAGACTGCCAGTCAGCCGTTCATTATCGCCCGTTGATCGCTTGTGCCTTCACATCATAAGATCATCTAGATGTAGTAGCCTCTTTATACTGTCATAAGCTCATGCAGAAGTCACTGGCTTGTGTGGGTATGCGCTCTCAAACCTCAATTGTATCACCCTATCTGCAATTACGCAGCCGAATACGTCGCATTGATCCCCCCCTCACCGCCACACAAACAGAATTTTTAATTTTCGGATATAGTGTCAGCGTTCAGAACAGCATAACGTCGCCACCAACCTTTATTATTGGCCTGTAGTTGGGAGGAATTCAAGTACTTATAGTTGATGTTGTTGTGTGATCTGAGCCTTTTATGCACTTCAATACTTCCTCATCTCTAGTACACAGTAATTTAGCAGATGAGTTTAGCGACTTACAATAAACAATCATGCAGGCCGCAATATACTGTATAGAATGTGTGAGTAGTACCTCAAGAAACTATGATAGTGTAGTGATACGCGGAAGCAGGGATTGAACCCGGAACTCGCCAGTCCGATCTGAGCCCGATTGGCGGGGCTGTTGCACTTGGCTTGTGCCTGGGTGCTACAATAGCAATAGTGGTATATAAGCAATAGCTATCTAAAATACACTTATAGCCAAGAAAAATAAAACCCTATGAAACCAAATATGAAAACGACTGACAAATGAGCGCGCATAATATAGTAGGCGTGCATGCATATCTTGTTCAGTCACAACCATCAGAGAGAGGAGGTGAGTTTCAGCTTCTCGTGAAAAATTGTGAGTGAGTCAGCAGTTCAGACCACAATGTGGAGCAGGCCTGTGTGCCACAGTTTGGGAGCCATGCAGGACGAAGACGTGTGTAGGAATTGTGTGAAGCACCATCCTGGGGCTTTGGTTTCCCATAATATAAATAGTTTATAAAGTTTGTGCATATTTGAAGTGCACACGGCACATCAGGCACTGACTGGGGTGAAGTAAAAAAAAAAAGTCAATAGAAAAGTCAATAAATAAATACATAGATTTCTAAAAAATGCAGTAGCCTCAGTAAAATATAAACTACAGTTGAGTACATGACAACCAATGGATCGAATAATGACTCATGCGGTAGATATATTGTAATACAATCTATTAATATCGCAATCCGTGTCGGTCGTCCCTCGATGTACTCCGATTGGCTGGATGACGTAATGGTGAAGTAAGTAAAAGACTTCATAAATAATGTCACGATTTAGCTAATTATTAGCTCACGCTCACACACAAGTAAGCCACATGGCCTACTTGTGCACAGCATGCAAGTTAGCATGAGTGCTGATCTACAGTAGTTCCGGTTATGTGTTTGCAGGAATCCCTGAAAATCAAAGACAACCCATGGTTTATTGAACAGCGCCGGGTTGGGGAAAAAAAGGCATCAAAGGAGACTTTAGCAGACAAGCTGGCCTTGAGGTTCCACAATAGCCTCTGCTATTCTCTCTTTATTTTTGTCTTATTCTTATTATTGTCATTTTAATTATTATTATTCATAGTTGTTTTGTTTCTATAGCACGGTCTCTGCCCCGCGTTGATTCGTGACGCATTTACAAACGTAACAAAACTATAGAAAGAAGACACACGTCGTGTTGCCACTGATAGTTTTCAGGAATCTATGCCGTAGGTGTTGTACTCAGGCATGCATTTAACATGTCTGCAATATAAGCGTTCAGCAGGTGTTGGGGGGCGGGTTCACAGTATCACAGGGCATGGAGGAAATTATAGATGCTGTAAGCAGACTGAAAGCAGCGGCCTTGGTTTAAACTCCAGGCTAACCATTCATTTGAAATAATTTCATGTTTCCCTGCACCAATTTTTTGTCCTTCAGATGCTATTATCACAGCAATTGCGTCAACACATTATTCAGAAGATGACAGCCATTGTCTTTTCTGGTAAAAGCTGACAGATTTGTAGGACATTTCAAATGTGGGCGCGTGTGCGTGCACGCGCAGTCGCGCATTCACGTCCGCGCACACACACACGCACCACTGATAATTACAGTACTAAGACAGTGTATAGTCCTCTTTTCTTTTTCTACCATACATTAAAGTAATTATAGCTGTAAAACCTTTGTAAAATGTGCTATTCTTCTTTTTGCGAGAAGTGAAAGTTTGTTCCAAAGTATTAGCTAAGACAAAAATTTAAAATAAAGAGGTTGCACATCAACAATGATTTTCAGTTGAGTGCTACACCCGAATCCAATATTTTAAAAAATCCAACAATAATTCAATAAATGGTGGACAAAGTACTCACATTTCCATTTCTACATTGGCACACACCAAAAAACCTGAAAAACTTTTGACCAGCATTCATTTTTGGGGAGTGCCAATAAAGAAATGGAAATGTGAGTACTTTGTCTGGCACTTATTACATTTTTGGGTACATTTTGAGTGTGCAAACTTTTTCAATTTTATAAAAATTATTATCATCATTATTGTTATTATAATTATTACCCTTATTATTTATTAAGACATTATTGAAAGGACACAACATTCCCCACATCACATTAAACTTGAAAAAGTACTGCATTGACGTTTCAAAACATTTTTAATAGAAATAAAATTTTGTATAAAAAACTGAACATGCTCCAACACACTTCATTAGTTTTCATGAGGTTTTACAAATACATATTCAGATAGCCAGGCACTGTTACTTTTTGTACATTTTCCCCTTTTTTTAGGATATGTCAGGACATAAAGCAGACATCATCAATCTATTTAATAACATACATTAACTTTCCATTTAATTGATCAGCACTCAACATTTTATTCTGCAACACAAATGGTGTTGAAAGTAAAGAGGGGAGGCATGAGAAGCAGCAATAAATCCACGACACAAATGACCCCACAATATTTTTCCCCCAAGACTTTCGAGTGCTTGTATACTGCTGCCGCCCATCTAGTAATCCGCTGGGGCGAGCTGAAAAAATGACTGACAAAGATGATGCATCCATTTACAATTAGTCTCTCATTCGTGACAAGCCTTACAACCGTATATACTGGCGCCTCCTCTGAAACAGGAGACCACCTTGAAGAGGACATTTGTAGTCATGAGCAGCTGCAATCGCTAAAGTCCATTACGGCTATCACCCTCAGAAGCATATATTGCATGATCTGCTCCCCGGGGTGCACTTTGTCTTAATTCCCTGCTCCTATAATATATCTATCTGCTGTATATCTATATGCTTTACCCTTGAGCCTAATTTACACGTTTTGTCGCACGACAGTATTGCTCGTTGAAAATATAGCTGATATATATTCGACCAAATTCCATTAACTTCTGGGGAGCAACACATTATGACAAAGTGTAAAATCGGCTTCATGTGTGACCAAGAGGATCTCTAATGGCAGTGATATGGGTGGATGGGACCGGGGGGAAGGGGGAGGGGAGGGGCAGGTAGTTGGCGGGACAGTGGGACAGTTTATTACGAGGGCTTTCCAGGCTTAACAGATTCATCTCAACCTTGAGCCACCATACATTTCAAAGCATAGACGCAGAGGGCAGTGACAGCCTTGGGCTAGCTGGTAACACAAATGATGGCCTCACTTTATAGCACAAACAATAAAACAAAATAATAATAATTCATAATAATATCACTTACTAGACCTTCACCATTTTGAGGAAAAATCAGGATTTAACGTACGACAGGCTCAGGCCCAAACAATTGTAACAACACTGTAACAAAGTTTGAACGCATTCCAAAGATTTATTTTTGTTTGTCTTTTTTTTAACAACACAACACAGGATGTTCAAACTGGCATGCTCAAAATCAGCAAAAAATATATTATTTTAAATGATGGAGTCATCGTATTTTTTGCCAACTCAACAGAGACCTGTTTGAGGAAAAACAAAAAATATAACATGTCTGATACAGATACCTTTGCATTGTTGAAATGACCATCATTTCCAGCCACATATAATCCATATAACTGGAATACACTGACAAATATACGAAAGGAAAAGAAAAGAAAACATAAAACATAAACCCCTTTTGGAAATCTCATGGACCATGTGTTTTTTTTTTTCATGCCATTTTTTGTTTGTTTTTCCTGTTGATTAAATCCCTCCTGATGCCTCGAGGATATCACAAGTAATTATTGTTAACAACATGTGGCAGACAAACACTGAGCACACCTGAATGTTTTTCTTGTTTTTCGTTGGACGTCGGCCAGCACTGCTCAAGATGAGGAGTAGGAGTCTGTGTGTGTGAGATCATGGCTACAATGTAAACACTCAAAAGTCACGCTCCACCCCGGTCCCCTGACCTTCCAGAGTGTTCGCCTGAGAGAAGATGGAGCGTTACAATTACACCGTGACTGTTACAGTCCCCCCCCCCCCAGGGGTCCTTCTTCCCGTACGATCAGTCGTCACCCCCTTGCCATTTTCTATTTGGAACACCCCCCCACCCTCCCCTCCTCGCTGATTCGACTCTCATTGCTACGTGCCGGTGCCATCCTGACTGCTTCAAATTCCACAGCGCCGCGCACACCTCCATCACCATCCATCCAGCGGCATTACTGGACAATGGCGATGGCCATGGCCTTCCCCCCCTAGATTGCATGGTTGCTATAGCTGATGTATGTTTGCTTTGTTGAGAAAGCTGAAAGAGACAAATGGAGAGCAGGAGCGTCAGGACAGGATGGTCGTGGGAGTCAAGGTGATCCATTGCAACGCTACAAGATAAGTAAGACTAAAGGATGTATAAATGTTGCCCTGTAAGGGCTAATATTGGACGAGCATTCTTTATTTGACTCACTTTTACTCGTGGCAACAAAGTGTAAGATGAAATACCAGGGCTGTAAATATGTTGAAAAATGTTGTATAGACCTCCTGCTGCAGTGTATACAGCATGGGATCCTAATTATTCCCAGGAAGACGTATAGCTCTCTGGGCGTATTATTTCCACCCACAATATAGGCCTGTTCTACACGCAGGGTGGAGATGGGGCTCTCTGTAAAGCCGGCAAACCTCCCTGCTGCATGCACTCGTCTCCCTAGACCATGTTAGCTGATTCGCTGAGGTGTAGCAGATAAATCCTGACATATCGCCACCAGATTCAGGCTGTGGGGGACTTGGCCCAGACAAGATTTTTTCAATTTCATCAAGCCATGTGTCCACGCCGGAGATGACAATGACAAATGGCGCTTTTTCAAATACTCATGCGCTGCACAGCACAGCGTAAACAGTGTTCCCCATCAGGATAAATTGAGGCTGACTATCAAATCTGTGTCTTTTGCCCCCCTTAATGTTTATTGTGACAAAAGCCCCTGATAACCCTAAACAAATATAGGTTATAGCCTGCTAGGAAATACAGATGGAGGGAGGGAGGGATAGAATAGGTAATGAATCACATTGTTCAGAATGTAGGGAGTGTACAATCTGGTTCCATTTGAATGCCTTTGCATTAAAAGGTGCTGTAAGTGTTTATTTTAGTGAAAATAAAATGTTTATTAAAGCTCTATATTCTGTTGGTAATCATTGCTATAGATAGAGTGTTCAGTAAAAGTGGACTCTCCAGCTATTTTGGTAAAGTAAAATGTACTAATTAAATCTACAAAGAGCATCAACTAACCCGGTTACAACTTATGCTATCAACAGCAAAGTCAGCGACTTTATTTTTGACAGGGGTGATTCTTAACTACAAGGTATTGTTTATTGGAAAAGGAAGAAGAAAATGTGCAATACTATTAAGCATGCGTGATTTGTAATCCTAACCTTAACTAAGTAAAAAACCTAAAAAACCTGTTATGTCTAGATGTAAAAAACAACAAAAACTTATTTCATTTGTGCATTTGATACAATGCTTTTGTGATTTCTTTTTTGTTTAATGTATATATTATCTTTGTTAAAAGGTGGACAATAATAAGCTTTATGCTTTTGACAATACTGTTTCAGCCAGCCAGCCAGCCAGCCAGCCAGCCAGCCAGCCAGCCAACCCAACCAAGCCAGCCAACCAACCCAACCAACCCAACCCAACCAACCAACGACTCTACAGTGTATCTGTGACTGTTAACAGAGCCTGAGACCTGGCAGATTATCCTCTGCTCAATGCAAGTTGAGGGAGTGTGTTTCGGATGTCACCTGAGTAATATCTGCTGACTCAATTGCTGAAGTCATTATTTACAGCAGATCCAGAGACTGTCAGTGGTTCAGAAGCAGCAAAGCATTTTTACTGTCTCTGCCATGCCATACTGTGGCAGAGAATATGTTTCCACCCCTGTCCAATTTTCACAAAACATATTTTCTTATTATTTTATCAATACATTATGCAAATTGGTACACACAACCTCTATAGTCAAGTGATCAACACATATCTGTCCGATGTTTGCAGGATCGGTCTGTTTTGAACAAAAGGCATCAAATTATGAAGGCAGCATGAAATTGTGTACATCCCCCCTAGGCGATGCGACTTGGAAATTTCCAATCAGCCATCCTCATCAGGTGGCATTATAACAGGCCGATTTTCCACTTCTACAATCTGCGCCAATTTGTGTAAACTTTTGCATGCATGCTCCCTAGAGGAAAAAAACCTCTGACCAGCATCTGTCCAATATTTCATATTCCATCCTAATTGGAAGCACACATTGGAAGCCAACGTTGGTTCCAATGTTTGCAGATTTTGCCCATAAAATGCTCAAATCAAGAACACAGTGTGCAATTTATGTGACAATTTGCAAATACATTCCTACTAGGCCGAGAAGAAAATCACATCCGTTTCACATTGGCCTGTTATGGCACCACTGTTATACTGTCATAGAACAGGCGTCATCAAAGGTATCTGAGCAAACATGGTCAGGACCCAGATGAATTAGAGATGTCTTGATTGTGGCCAGATCAAGGCCAATCCAAGACTAGTCAAATCTGGCCCGGATTTTCAGCTGATTTCAACCAACACAAGTCCTGTCCACTAAAGATGGACGTCCCTGGATAAATCAGCGAGTATCAATCATGACTCGTCAGATCTAGCCTAGAATAGCTTAGCTATAGCTTTATTATTTCAATTAGACGTAAAGATCATCGATTTGGCCTAGTCTTGTCACTGGAGGACGTCATCACAACGTCACTGGAGGACTCCATTACTCCAATGCTCAGAGGAGCACTTTTTCTAGATTCTTTTGGAATTAGGAGGTAGCACGCACAAAGAGAAGATTAGCTGGTTAACAGAGGGCATCATTTTTCCCCTTGATTATTAATTACAGTGTGTTTAACCCATTGTAGACTATCCCGATTCTAAAAATGTCTTTGAAATACTAACCTAAGTGTACTGGAAAACTTCAAATTATTGTGTAACACCATCAAATTTTTGACATTTTTTGATACTGTACATTCTGTACAGAACGCATATTGGTGTTCCCGTCAACTAGGGTAAAACTACCACTATGGGTTAACAGAGCTTAAATACATTTGAGAAAGAGAAATATAGAGAACGGGTGACGGACAGACACAGACAAACAGAGTGACAGACAGAGAGGCAAAGGAGAAGAGCAGAAAGAAAAAAACACAGAAATGTTATGTTGCCGTGTGAATGTGTAAATACAGTGAATTATCTAACATCATTAGAGTGGGAGATTACAACAAATTGGAGACTTCCCCTGAGCAACACACAAATTACACTTTCCTTTTGCTTTTTTCATTCTTTCCGTCTTTCTTTTTTTATATATAAAATGAACAATGGCAGCTAATTTCCTAAATTCACTCAAGTGTAAAATAACATGGCGTGCATTGGCCAATAAGTAATGATTTTATACTCTATAGTCTACACTTTCTATCTTCTGCATTACACTAATTTGTTTCTTTGATTTACAGCGCTTGAAGGACAAAACAAAAATGCACGGGCAGGCGCACACACACACACACACACACGCAGGCAGGGACGCACGCTCACACGCACGCATGCACACAAGCACGCACACACACACACCCAAAGCCTCCAACCATCTCATCCATCAAAAATACCCTCCAATAATTCTTACATTGCGTTTCCAGGCTTTCGCACAGCTCGGTCTTGGCTTCTCCGTTGGGTCTCAGGCTGGCCTTGGGGTTGAACTTGTTGGACATGGTGGCGGCGGTGACCACGGCTTTGAGGCTGCGCGTTCGCTTGGGCACGTTCTGCTCCGGGTGGAAGAGCACCACGTACACCTTGGGCATGTACAGCATCCCCAGAGACACGGAGGCACTCAGGCTCACAGAGATGGTCAGCGTGGTGGTTTGGATGTACATCTGAGGACAGACATGCACACGGTACGCATAAAAGTGTCAAGTTGGTGCTCATGTTATAATAACAGTGTCTCTGACTGCCACTGCTTGTCAACAGGGGAGGATTATCCAACAGGGCAGGCACGTTGGGCTCAGGCCCACAGGCCTCTGAGCTTGAGTTTCCGTGTGATCACTAAGAGGCTCAAGCTCAGGGTCCCACCCCCAAAAAAGGGGTAACAGTGAGTAACAGTGGCGCACAGTCTTTCTCACTCTTATTAGCAATTGGCTTATTCATTTTGTGCCAATAAAACATCCCCAAAAGTCCTAAAACATCATGACACGGTAAGATACTGCAAGTGTTTACTCAGTTTGCATTCATTTGGCTTAGTTATTTTGTCTGTTTATTATTTTTAAGCAATCGCTTGCAGTAAATCCTGCTGAAATGCAGGTGAATATCACACAGGCCACTATGTCATGATTGATATGCATGTGTGCTGACGCATGCGTAGCGTTGGAAAGAAAAATGCTCCGGTGTAGGCGGGATGCTTTGTCTGGCAGCGGCCCAGGGGGCCATCACTTCAAGATCCGCCTATGCTTGTCATACTTGTTTTGTTGCATTTCAATTCAATGGAGTTAAAACCAACGTTTACCTTGCCAAAGCAATTGTCACAAATACAATCCAGCAGAAAATGGGCAAAGTAAAGGTGTAGTGGCTTAGAAAGTGTTGCTCTGGTTCAAGTTCCCCATAAGAGTGTAAATGTGAAGAAATGTGGATCTCTCAGAGATTATGGGTGAGATTTTCGTTACCGCTATACCCCTTATCCCTTAACTTCTTTGCCTTTTTAAACTATTAAAAAAACACATTTCTCAGTAGTTCAAATGGCCAGTCTACTAGCTCACAACGTGTTAATAGATTGACATGTTGAAATAGTCCAAAAAAGTTTTTCAAAATAGTGAAAATGAAATAAGGGATATGGCATAAGGGGTTTAGCATGTAACGAAAATGGAGCCCTAAGAGTCCACTTAGAACCCACACCTTGGGCTTATGTAGTCCATCCAGAGATTAGATATAACAATACAATCTGAAGGCAGTAAGCAGAAAGGAGCTGCTGTACCGTTCCTTGATCTGTCTATAGGCATTGTCAGCCTGAAAGTGAACATGGCCTTTTCTCTGGCCATGTTCCGTGTCATGAAGTGGATGAAATGCGTCATCTGCGATGGCTGCAGCAACATCACATTCACTGAATACATAGGCAGGCCAAACCTTTTCTCAGTGTTCTCTCTACAGTATATATCGTCAACTTTTCAGGCACGGGGTTGGGGCAGGGGGCATCATATCCTGTGGCATGATGTAGTTATTAGATATTGGTATGGGTGGTGCACGGTCGGTGCACAACAGACTGCACATAGAGTAAATGGAGTCAACAACAGCACATTGCTGCTCAATGCTGATGTCAGACACCATCAGCACTGGTGTCAGTCAGACACAACAGAAACCATTCAACATGAACTGATGTAACATAAGTGGTCCCCAGGGGGTCGAAGGTCAAATGCACTTGGGGTTAGCAGAGATGGAGTACTGCTAGAGGGGCTATGGAATGGGAATGGCCTATACTAGCTGGACTTGCAGAAAATGATTTTCTTTTGTCTTGAAGGAGAATGTTTACACAATAGTATTTTAAATACGGTTGCCTTATGTTCTAAGACAGTGGTTTTCAACCTTTTTGGCACCAGGGGACATTGAGGACATTTTAGCCCCACAGACCCCAGAACTAAAGATTTATTTTGCTTTTGTCCACAATTCCATGCTGGGAAACGAAACAGTGATACATACAGATCAAAATGTTAATCTTCTACAATCTACATTCTCTAGTTGTGTAGACTTGGGCTAATTCAGATGATGAATATTTTAACCTTTGAGAGTGTATTTTTAACTCCATCATTTCCATCATTTAGCCTGAGTACCAACTCTTTCAAGGACCACTGGTGGTCCCCGGACCACTGGTTGAAAACCACTGTTCTAAGATATTTGAAATTGCAATGAAAAAGATTTGAAAACGACCTAGCATATGAAGACGCACATATTAAGTCTGATCTGAATCCTCTTATGGAGGGGCTATGAGTAACTTGACGGCACTGTGGGATTGAGTGTTTATTTATGATGGTAGCCCAGGCTGGGGGATGGAGTCGCTGTGCAGGCTACTGAGATGCTGATGCGATGAATTGATGCGCATGCACTTGTCTGTACGCTGTGAATTATCACATGCGGAAGAGGGGCTTAAAAGGATCCCTGCCTAATAAGACAAATGTGCCTTAAAACACTATACTTGCCTTCTATAACTAAAACATGTAGATAAAAACACCTTCAATACTTTATTTCTTTCATAAATAGAGAATCTTTCACTCTATAGGAGGTTGTCCTGTCGCAGGATGATGATGTCACCGAGCATGTTCATCCATATATTGTATAGAGCTAGACCACGCGTGACATCATCATCCTGCGCCAGGAGCAGTTCCTGTTGAGTGAAATATTCTCTATTTATGAAAGAAATAAGATGCCAATGGTGTTTTTATTTGTTTATTTTAGTTATATAGGGAAAGTATAATTCTTTAAGCAATGTTTATCTTATTAGACAGGGATCCTTTTAAACAATCCAGAACAATCTGGATAGTGTGAGACTTTTGGGAACAGAAAAAGATAAAATTACCAGGAGGCAAGGGAAGTAATTAGTTACTTTTTTACAGGGAGTCATATGTAATGATAGTATAGTAATAGCTATTACACTGTTTTTGAGTAAGTGTCCCAACACTGACCCTCACAGATGTACAGCACCACTGCTTGGAATGTTTGTCGAGCAGCACAATCTGTTTTGGCAATGTTTCTTTGTGGTCGTTCTTATGTGGTAGTAACTCATCCGGCACCCGGTGGCATCTGTTGTGTATCATTCTAATTAGAGGAGCAAATGACCCATTTGTTAGGCTGGCTGTTGTTGAGGAGGCTAATACTGTTCTTTTGCAGAGCAACATTGATACATTATGTGAGGAAATTCCCTTTTAAATCAGCACCCTTTTTATGGGAACGTGCCACGCCGACCCGAGGCGCGTTGTTTGTTTAATTTTCTGCAATGCTAGTTTTAATATGGCCACCACATCAACGTGAAAACAAATTTGATAACGCCTGTCAGTCGATGGCATCCCTGTGCTGATTCACTACAAGGATGCCGTAAAAAAGAACAACCTCATGAAATTGTTTATACATGGCTGAACCTTCCGAATCATCAGGGAGGGCCCATGAGGATCAGTCTTGCTCACACCATTTTAATTGTTTGTAAAGCAGTAGAATATGAATGAGACGTCTTAATGGGAACATTACAGCACACACACTTGATTATGTACATTCTATGCATAATTGTGCGGATTAATGGGGAGGCATTTTACTACAGGTTACAGAAACAGCTACAGTAAGTTGAAAAGAGACATAGTGTAGGGGGAAATGATTGATAACCATGTCACTATGTTAACAATGACATCTAGGAGTGGGAGTGGATCATTGGCCACTGGCCAGCAATAAAAGATCATTTGTCTTCTTGTGTGCCGCTTTTTGTGGGTATACTACTGATTGATGCACTTTTGTCAATGTAATATTACGACTTTTAATCCATCCATCCATCTATCCATCTATCCATCCATCCATCCATCCATCTTTAACCGCTTATCTGGAATTGGGTTGCGGGGCTAACGGTTCCGGAGATTTCCAGTGTTCCCTCTCCTGAGAAACATTATCCTCTTCCCCCCTGGGTATCCCCAGGTGCTCTCAGGCCAGTGTGAACTAGATGACCGAACCACCTAAGCTGGCTCCTTTCCAAGTATACAGTAGGAGCAGCGGTTTTACTCCAAGTCTCTCTCGGGTGACTGAACTTCTCACACTATCTCTAGGGAAGATGCCAGCGCCGTCTGACTAAACTCATTTTGTCCGCCTGTACCTGCGACCTCATCCTTTTGGTCATGACCCTTCATGCTCATAGGTGAGAGTTAGGATGGAGATTTCTCATTCCTTCTGGCTCAACTCTTTTTTCAATCACAACAGTGTGATTCTGCAATGCCTAATAATATGCCTAATACTGTATTCCTATTGGCTATCAATGTAAAGGACTGGTGTTAGAAGTCAACATAGCTATACACATGTGTATAGTGTACGCTGTATATGTCTTTTGAAAGCTTTCTGTCTCACTCCTGACATTTGTCACTCACACATGAACTGAAACACAACTATAAACATATGACCTGTAGCCACCATACGACTGAATGTGAGAGTCTTTAAATCATGGCAATGAATCGATCGATAAGGTGCAGCTACCTATTACAACCAAGTATTAAACCTATTACACGCAGACTACTTGAAAAGAGCCAATCTACAAGCTCACAGCGCATCGCGATGAGTTAACCTAAACTAAAAGACTGGATAATTCTTGTAAATGACATCTATGTAATGGAAAAAAAATAACGTTCTCACGTTGATTGCAAATGGACAGATTTACAAAACTATGGTCTAACTGGGTCAGACATGCAAATCAATCAAGGCTATATGATTTACAGAAATAATATATTAAGGTCTTTGGTTCATGGTCTGAATGTGTAAATCAATTGTCTCACCTTCATAGTCTATTACCTAATACAATAATAAGGTCGATGGAAAGACATGGATCCTGTCATAAATAATGATATATGGTCACTTATGTCACTGGTCTCAGAATATTGTCTCTTTTTATGTTATTTTTATATTGTTTGTGTGTGGAAAAAATAGCTAAATTCAAATCCAAAGGAAGGTTATTGTTGTTAGGGGGATTTTGTTTCTGTGAAAGGCATCCACTGCTGAATGTTCTTAGTCAAATGGATCGATAATAAGAACCAGGTTTAAGGTATGATGTACATATTTCATGAATAGAGTTGCAAAAAATAAATAATTGCATAACGGCTTATATGGAGAGCAAGTTGTGCCAATCAGTGGGCATTCGGCGCGATGATGTCGCATGACTACTCTATATATCGTCTGTTTTCAACAAAACATCAATATAATACAAAGTCAAGTGATACAATATGATATACTACAATGGAATGAGTGGAGGGTAGGAAGAATGGAGGAAGGAATCAAGGAAGTTGGAATGGATGCTGCTGCAGAGATAGGCTGCTGCTGCAGCGTTGCCACAGCATGTAGACTATTAACTAGTGCACTGCTCTGGAGTCTGGACTTGGCTCACTGCTGTCTTGAAGTACTGCAGAATTCAAGCTGTTAAATCTGATTGATACTTGGTTGCGCGCCAGGGTCCCGTGTTGAAAACAAGATCACAGTGCATTGTCCTTGTTGATCCGCTATTGTTTGGCACGTCGAGCAACCAAGCATAAACCAGGCTTAGCTTACACAATAAAAAAATGTAGCTGCAATCAGTGATAAGATGGGACCAAGTGGAAAAGCAATAATATGCCTAAGCAAAGAGCCATTTTGTGACCAAAAAGCCCCTTCAGGCTTGTTCTCTTAAAAAATAATAATGATAAAACAAAGACCGAGCATAATCAAGAGCTGATGATTTTATAATTCACAATTATGTTATTATGAAACCAGCTAATTCTTTATTATATTCATTCTTATTTTGTTACCCATTAAACTTGATGCTTAACTCATCAGCATTACGCCATAGTTAGCCATAATAATGTACAATCCATCTCCATATCTATCTGGTTCTCTGCACAGGAACAATACAATCATACAGTTACAGACATTGCCACTTGATCAACGATACCTGCATCAAATGCATTAATAGAATTAGAAACAAATGAAACCATTATAATATCTATCTAGATCCATGAGCGCACATCGTGTCACAATAGTTTGCAAATGTCCGCCTATTTTTGCTGGATGTTCACCTAATCAGACAAGCCCAGAATCAGGACCAACTATGTTGTTATCTCATCTCGTTATAATCACAAGGATTATATATTACATTTGCATTTAGGGTTGATAGTGTAGCCTTGTTGCCACACGGCTCAGAATGTCTATCTTTGAAGCCGCCTTTGTGAGCACTATAGCTGCACAAGGTCGAGAGAGAAGAATAGGAACCAAATTAGAGCTGATTGTGCATTTCTTATTTAAAATCAGCCATTGTGTGGCCATTTGATATTTCATTATAGGAGTATTGTAGACCTGGGTGCAATTGAATGAGTCTGAAGTGATATATTGTGGACCGACCGTGTGAGTGTGCATGCACGCACAGTCGCACACCCCCCCCCCCCCCCCACACACACACACACACACACACACACCTCATCACATTGCCATCAGCAAAACTTTGCCTGAGGCAAAACATGCAATGAAGCTGTGCATGCAAGGTTAATGACAGAACTAGAGGTATGGGAGCAGATAGATAGATGTAACAGCACTTGTCTGCCTTCCTACCTGCCTGTTGACTCACAGTCCAATTCCACAAGAATGTCAGATAGAAAATATAGTATTTTGGTGTAATAATTCATGTAAACATGGACGATTTCATCACTTGAACCTCTTGAATTGACAACGCATGAAGTTTAAGCTTCAAACGCAGGCATGTGTGATTCTCACATTCTTTATCAGAAGGGGCAACCCTCAACAGAATCATATTTGAAACTGGGAACCAACCACATTGACAAGCACTTGGAATTGTATAGGAGTCAAGGTACAGTATTTGATTTAGCCGAACTACAGGGTCAAAAAATGATGCCTTTTGCCTCATTCTTCGCACCCCTTCCTTCAGGAAAACCATTACAAAATATTAAGAGCAGAAGTCGTAGCCTACTACTCATTTCTTTCTAAGAGAAACATATCCTGAGGCAGCAAAGGACCTTAGCTCCTTATCATAAGTCCAGGCCATGAATATCACTGAACTGTTTCATGTGTTTAATGTAGTGTTTAATGCACCAGACACTATGCATGTGTATTGTACTGTTTTGTCTATCCAGTAAGCACACATACCAAGACGAATTGCAATCACTGTTTAATTGAAATGGCAATATATCTTGAATCCATTTTCCAGGGAGGGGGGTTGTACTTTTTAGGTGCAAACTATCTGTTTTGAAGGCAAACTATTCGTAATTCCCACTGCACTGATTTTCGGTGCAGTATGCAAATGTTCAGCACAGTGGCTTTTTTTGCATCAGAATTCACCATAATTGCACTCTTAATTAAACTAATAAACAAATGCAAGCCTTGGGGGACAGGGCTGTGTGTGTGCGTGCGCTTCCTTCAAAGGAGAATGTCATTTACAAAGACTAATAGTTTGGCCTTGATCAGCCCTTTGCCCCATAGCCTGTAAGGACCCGGAGGTCATATTGATGTGAAACCCAGAGGGCCAAGGTGCTGCAGGTCTAGCGAACATGGCATTTTGCCCTTTGGAAGCAACGATGTTGTGCAGTTCCCTCTGCTCTGTACAGCATTGATACTCATTATGTATTATTGGACCTGTGGGACGCCACTGTGAGTAATGATGTTTATCTCCGTAAAGACAAAGGGGACAGAGTGAGGGAATGGAGAGGTAAGGACTCGGGAGAGATAAGGGCAAAGGGAGCGTAGAGGTGAAAGTGATAGTGGGACAGGCATAGGAAAGACACCCACCGAGAGGCATAGATATACGGTTGGGATGGCAGCTCCCATATATAGTAGAGACACACGCTGTCCCCCCAATGCTGTTATTTAGCACTTTACTATGTGACGGCGCAATGGCAGCTTCATGGAGAAATCAACAACATCTCTCACTCCATCACTCCAGTAATGGCAGCACCCTTTGTCTGGGTGCTGATTGAAATTGAATTGAGCCCATTGTGTGGGTTCGCTCTTCCCCCGGCGGGCTCCATTGTCCAACTTCCCTCCTCTTCCCCTCCCTGTCTGTGAGACAGCCCCAGATTTAGGCCGCCTCTCCAGGTATAAGCAGGTGTCACCGTCTATTCCCAGCGCGATCGCTTCGAGCTCAGTCATCGCGCTCCAAAGACAAGACCAGATGTCGTCCCTCCCCGCCCAGCCACCCACCACCACACCCGTCCCACCCGTCCCATTTGAATGACAGAGGAGGCCTCCCAGTGGCATTCGTTATATTTATCCCGACACCAGATGACAAATAAATGACTATGTGTGTACACAGCCGAGTGCGGAGGACCTGCTGTAAGCTGCATGATGAGTGCCTAGGCGGACAGATAAGGTAAATCAAGACCCAGAGGAAGCCGAGCATTTAATTGCTCCGAGAGACGCGGCTAGGTGGGCTGCTGAGGCTTTGTTCTGTGCTGCCTGTCATTTACAGTAGGATGATGGTTACGAGGCGTGTTTGCTTTGACATGCAAATCCCCCCCACTCTCCCCCAAAAAACAATTGTTTTATGTGGGGGCTGACTCTGAGATATTGCTCTATCTCACCCTTTCCTTTCACTCGGACTACTTATGAATTGTTATAACAAATAATGACAACGCATTAAACATTGATAACAACGTCAGGGGAGAAAACTAATTGCCAGTTGGCATGGCACGTGCCGTTTAACCGTACCCAAAGCCCCTATTATTTGTGCACGTGTAAGTTAAAGACTTTAGACTTGAATTAATTTACATTGAGCAAAATGTGCATTTATTTTTATTTTTTCCCCCCGTTTTATATACCAGACCAAACTGGAGGCAACAGTGGAGCTTTTCTCAATAATGAACAGAGAGCCCATCTTCTGGGAGTAGCTGGTTCTACAGGAAAGAAAATATTAATGAGTGACTAATACAATTCAGAGGATGAAACAGAGCGTTCCATATTAAGCTCCGACGAGAATGGTTTTTCACAGATTTCAAATAGAATTCTTCCCAGGGACTGTGAGAAAAGATAAATAGTAGAGCCTTATTTTACCCTTCAAACCTCACCCCCCCCTCCACTCACACACATGCACGGACACACACATGCGCGTGTGCACACAAGCACGCACACACACATGCACGTGTGCACACAAGCACGCACACACACATGCATGCGCATGCATGTGCACGTGCACATTCTAGTTTACAATTCAAAGCCCAAGCAGCTAATGGCTTGCTTCATCCTAGAAAAACCTATGTTAAATCTCCCCACGATTTTACAATTCCCTTTCATCTTCAGACGGAGTAGATGGGATGCGTGGACAAAGAACTCGTTGATTTCCAAGCCTGCCATTGACTTGCAACTGCAGATGAGCAACATGCTGCATAACATGAGGTATTAAGTCAGAAATTCCAACCAGGTTTAGTTTACATTGGTACGAGGACAGATACCGTTGTGATTACTAAGTATATCCTTGGGGGTATGCGGTGGCACAGACGGTGGCTCTGTAACCTCACAGCTAAAGGGTTAGATTCCCACTGGGGGCATGTTCTCAACTCTGCATCATCAGTGCCCCATTCCTATAGGTGGGGTTGGCGAAAGGGCCTTTCTGTATGGAGTTTGCACGTTCTCCCCGTGTCCCATGGTGGGGATGGTACACCGTCACAAAAGACATGCCTCTAAACTGCCTCCCCCTGGCCAGCCTAGCCATCTGATGGAAGGGAAAGAAATTGTTTGGAACTAGTTCAGCACTCGGTAGAGTGCAAACTCACACATTGCGTACAAGCAAGCCATGGCCTACTTATGCGTGAGCAGAGCAGGCGAGCAAAGAGCAATTACCCCAACACCTTCAGGAGTTAATACTCTCGACAATATGTATAAAGATCTCTTAAGTCATCACCTAAACCAGACTCCTGTTGAGCAGTATGATGATCTAATGGTGCTTGTATTTATTTTTATTTATTTTGATGTGGATTTTAGATTTTAATTTTAACAGTTTTAAACTTTTTGGGCTCCATTTTCGTTACCGCTAAACCCCTTATCCCTTAACTTCTTTGCCTTTTTAAACTATTTAAATTAAACATTTTTCAGTAGTTCAAATGGCCAGTCTACAAGCTGACAAGGTGTTAATAGATTGACATGTTGAAATATTCCAAAAAGTTTTTCAAAATAGTAAAAACGAAAAAATGGATTTGGGATAAGGGGTTTAGCATGTAACGAAAATGGAGCCCTTTGTGTCTCTTTTAAATTGCATACTAGAGCCAGTGAAACAGAATTTGATTCTTGCATTTTATGTATTTGCTGAATGACAATTAATATATCTATCTAATTGGAGTACTTAAAGGGACGCCTGACGGTTGATGATCACTTAACTTGTGCTCACTCCTCTGCTCAAGCAAGTAATAACGTGTTGCAAAATTGTGGCACAAAATAAAAGAAGCTTAAGTGCATTATATGACTGTGATTGTGAGTTGCATGCCTGCTGTTGTGTGCATTTTCAGGTCTTTCTTTATCAAAATAACCTGTCCTGAATAATCTCATGTTTTAAACTGAAGGAACAGGATACAGTGGTGTGTTTGGCAGAGCTATATGACCATAACAAGCACATGGTCCTCCGAGAGACTGCTTTAACACAAAGAAAACTGTCACATCTCTCTTCTGAGCCAAACCCAAATTACGCATTGTTTCATTTAATCTCAGAGGGAAGGAGCAGAGGTGACTATTATACACCCAGTCCCAAATGTTCTGCCAAAAGATCCCTTTCAGCTATATTGTCCCTTGGCTTAACTAACATTTCTCATTTTCACTTCAATTTGGTGACGCTCTGGGTCTACACCTGCTACAATAGGGCATTATTACCTCTTCTTATGTTTTCATCCATCGTCCCCATTATTCAAGTGTTGTGACCCCATAAAACAGAAACTGACCTGTTTTCTGTTCAATACTCCAGCACAGTACAGTACATTAATGTAGACAGGCAGAATAGGACAATTCTAACGCAGTTTAGCTACAGTATTGCAATGTGTTGAGGTGGTGGGGTTGCTGATATGCAGATTATTTAGTGTGAGTCACTATAATACTGATGCCAGATAACAGCAGGCTTGTTTCCATTCCATTCCAGCTTGGAAAATCAGTAATGGTGGACATTGCAAACAAAGTGGGAATCCGAATTTGAAACTGAAGAAGAGGAGAAAGTATACAAAGTAGGTGCATTCATGAAATAAAAAAAAGAATATGCATTTTGATTTAAAAAAAGGGATTTCTTACACCTTATGGTAGGCATTTGGTTCTTAAAGCGGGGTCCAGGGACCCCCAGCAGTCCTTGAGAGGGTTTCAGGGGGTCCCTAGCTAAATGTATAAATATATATTTATTATTTCACTGGTTTTACAGCGATTGTGAAATCAAGCAAAGCCCGCATAATTTGCATATTTATGCAATTATTGCGGGAAATACACCCTCTTCTAGAAATAAATTGATCTTTGCATAATATGCGCCTTTTGGTTGATTATGCAATGGATTCTGCGATTGCATAATCGTGTTTTTCTGGAGGGCCTACAGATAGAGATCTCTGTATCTGTCTGACTGGCTCTGCCGATTGCTGCAAACTGACTTACTTAAGTAATCAATTAGCCTCTAACGCACGTTGGAAAGTGGCCTTGAGGGGGGAGTGAACCTTCCGGGTGGGCGTCGCTCTAAATGATGTGACGTAGAACAGCAGTGGACGGGAGGGGGAGGGGCCGGAGATGACGACACGTTAGTGAGATCAAATCAGAGCGCAGCACTTCCGCCGTGTGGATCCCACGACACCCCGCCCCCCCAAGGCCAAAATCATTGAGGGCTAGACCAGGCTAGTAGTCAATTAGCAGGTGTGGGGCTGACATCGGTGGCAACCAATTAGCCGAGGCAGAGGCTGAAAACATTGGCACAGGAGAGGGGACTATGGTTGATTAGGTCCACTGGCAGAGCCTGGCCAGAGCCTTTTGTGATGTTTCTGGACAGCAGTGTGTCCCACAGAGTCGACACCGGGGTGGAACGTGTGTGTTTTTTTTTAAGTCGGTGGGGCGAACAGTTCTTGAGTTATGTGCATTAACAGCCATACACACACAGAGACGTGACGCATTTATAGTTAGATTGTCCGTTATACCAGCTAGTGTGCTGTAGCCTGTTAACTAGTGCAGTAGTTTTCAACCACTATTTATTCAGCATTTGAGCCACGGACCACCATTTGAGGATACTCTAGCCCACAGACCCCAAAACTAAGGGGTTTACCATTAATCTTCCACAATCTCTAGTTGTGACGGGTCCATTTCGTCTCAAAGAGTTAGACCTGGTTAACCAACTTTACATCATTTAGCTGGGGAGCAACTGGAACACTCTCAGGGACCACTATTGGTCCCCAGACCACTGGTTGAAAACCAGTGAACTAGTGTGTCATAATGCAAATATCGCCTACAAGTGCACTGCAAGCTATTAGAGTCGACTATGACCACATGGTGCAACAACAAAATGAGGGCACCACGGGGTTAGCATGTTCTCATTGCTAAACACACTGCCGGTGCTTGAATTGGTCTACGTACCACACATGCTCATCTAACAGAGCATCACTGTTCTGCTGACCTTTTTCCCTCCTGAGCATATTTACTAGATTACTATGGCACTCACCTAAACCTAACCTTAACCCTCTCTCAACCCGTAACGCATGGTTGAACTAAGGGGAGGTCCGGGACCTTATAGGGTCTTTTGGGATACGCTATGGGTTCGCGTGGTTAAAACTCATGTTTTTCACAGAAAAAAAACACCCTATAGTGCAGTTGTAGAGTAGATTAAGTCCACCCACTGTTTCTACATCACTTTTGTATCTCTCTTGACCTTGTATAGCCTCCCAGTGCTCCCACACGGAATACGGATACATGTTCACCAGGCCAGAAGCACTGTAAACATGAGCTTCTGTGAATTCCTTGCAGGCTTCTACTAGTATGGCATACAGCCGTCACATACAAGACTTAACATTATGAGTCAGTGTTATTTTTCCTTAGAAAAGCACCCGCAATGACCACTTGACACACATGACACATCACATGCAGATCCGTCAGTTATCCCACTTCAATTTCTGCGTGCAAAAATATGTATTTTCGATTTTTTTAATCCTCTCTCTTGTTAGCAAGTCAGAGTTCTACGACCCGCCTTTGTAATTCAGCTCATCATAAAAATCAATCCTCTCGGTGGTAGATTAAAACTTTATGGTAGGAATGAAAAATTAATGCTCCGTGTTGAACTTGCAGCCCCTGAAGTTCCTTCGACTACAGCTTTGCTTACATTCCTGCCTGCTATCCAACCTACACTTTCTAAGCACACATGCTGCCATGATGAAAATATTATTTTGAAAAAAAAGAAAGAAGAAAAAAGAAAACGCCTCACGAAAAAAAACACCCAGAAACGATAAATAAACCAGGAGGCAAACATTCAGCTCATCATGAGCAAGCCAGCAGGGTATGGTATTATTAAAGGGGACCTGCACAAACAGGACAGCATGTTGTGCAATCCTCTTAGTTACATCTGCTTCTGCGATGTCACCTGCTATGCCCTGTTGCCCTCTACTTCCCATCCTGTGTCTCTCCCTAACCTCTTCGGCAGCTCAGCTTCCACTGTGTGTGTGTGCGTGTGTGCATGTGTGTGTGGGGTGGGTGCGTGTGTTTAAGTGTGTTTGAGAGTGTGAGAGAGAAAAGAGCGGAGACAGGTGTGCTGGAGTCGAGGAGCTCCACCAGCTGCAACCCATTCCATAATCAAGACCTCTCTCCAAATACTTCCACACTGCCAGATCGTACTGCAGCCCCCCTGTGCTGGCTATGTCGTAAATACGATCTGAGAGTGCATCCCTGGTCGGAAACACGTAATAATCATGTTTATTATATATGGGATGAATAAACATTTGAATGAATTTCAAATAAAATGGCAATATTATGTTTATACCCTATATATTATGCACTCAGCTTTTTTTTTAACCAGAGTCCTCAGAAATCGGAACAGATTGAAAGCACATTCATCAACTGCTCTGACAACGACGCTCGATTATTTTTGGAATAACCCCATGCTAGGAGTGAACATGGTAAACAACATGGTCCATAAGTGGGCACAGTCTGACGTCTCATGAATGTCCCATGATTACTGTTTCTAGATCTCACTAGAGTGCATTGCTGGGACAGAACAAACGTTGGCATAATTGATTTTCTCCTGATGTTTCTTTCTTCCTTCACAAGAAGAGGCCTCTTCTGGCCTGGTGAACTGTGAATCCGTATCAGTGTATATGAGTGCCTGTTTCCAGTCTCACGCTGTAAGTGGGCCTGCTGCAATGCCCTGGATCCCCCCGCTCAGCTGAGCTTCCAGGATCTCACACTCCAGATCTGCTTATAACTCCCCTTGTCCTGTCCTCAAACCCAGCTCTGGTTCCCAGCTAGGAGCCCTATAGGCCAGCTTCCCAGGCTCCAGCCCCTGGTTCCTATAGGCTCAATCTTCCCCTGGCCTGCACCCCATCTTCTGCCCACACAGCTGTCAATAAAAGAAAACTTGTTTACTCATCCCTGTCTGAGTCTGCACTTGGGTTCACCTGCTTTACCTCGCATAGGACTGTCGCATAATAGCCTTATTACTGCTGTCAGCACGAAAACAAGCAAACAAACAAACACGACAGCTTCTGCAGTGATGGCCATTGTTCTCTCTTCCTAAAGTACATTTATCCAGAATTTAAACAGAATTAACCCATTTTTGGACTGACACAAATTAAATGAACAACGTCTTTTTGAATTCTAAAGGGAAAACCTGTGTTTCTATGTCAGTGGTGCTCAAACGTTTTCAAGTCAAGGACGCCCAGAATTATCTGTATTTGGCTGTGTGCATCCATTGGAAAATATATCGCAGAAACAAAGATTTTGAGTTAAAAGGAGCTGAAGGAATACATACAAGTGTGTGTGTGTGTGTGTGTGTGTGTGTGTGTGTGTGTGTGTGTGTGTGTGTGTGTGTGTGTGTGTGTGTGTGTGTGTGTGTGTGTTTGTGTGTTGCGGTGGACTCGCCAGTACATGCAGCCAAAACGGGTGACTGCCATCTCCCTTAGAGATAGGGTGAGAGGTTCGGTCACACGGGAAAGACAGAAAGTAGTCGCTGCTTCTTGGCATGGAAAGGAACAATTTTAGGTAGTTCAAGCATCTGGTTAGGATGCCTCCTGAGCATCTATCTCCCTAGGGAGGTCCCACTGGCAGGAGTCCAAGGCACAGATGGAGGGATTACATTGACTCTCTGGCCTTGGATCGCCTCGGGATCCTCCTGGAGGAAGTCACTGATGTTGTGCAGGACAGGTAAGTCTGGAGCTCTCTGGTGGAGCTGTGTGCCAACAAAGAATAAGTGGTTGAAGATGGTTCGGTGGATGGATGGATTTGTGCCACATTTTCAGGGTTTTTCATAAAATAGCAGACCTACACTCCGTGCCATGCTATGCACTTGTAGATCTTCTATTTTTCAACAAATTTCAAAAGGTCAAAAAGGGTTCCCATTGAGAATCAGATATGCAGAGAATGTTTTACTTGAATACTTAATCTGTTAAAATGTAAAACATTATGGCTATTTTTGTTTATGACAATTGGAACCCCTTTTTGTTTTCCCAAACAATTCCTCTAGGGGATAGAGAACATATGCAGCAGCAGTTCAGTAAACATGCTGTAAAGGAAAGCAAGAAAAATAAAGTATAACAATATGACCCTGCCATGAACCCAGAAGCCTTTGTGCTTTTCTCATCTCCTCCCACTAGAATTCATACAGCAACGAAAATATGCCCAGTCCAGCCCCATGACCGCCTGCTTGTGTTTGGCCAGTGCCACAGGGCATAGCATTCTCAAGTTCGCAAAGAGCCGACTCACCCCTGTAGTTGCAACGTTCCCCATATGAACAGAATAGTAAATCCTCAGGCCCCAGAGTCCCACAAGCAGGAAACGTCAGGGGGGGGAATCACCATTTACACCATTGACTCGCATTGACTAGAGGTGAAGGAGTTCATTTTCTGTCTTGGTACAGTATGAACTGTGATGGTCTAACTGTTAGACCATCCACTGTATGTTAGACTCCAACATACAGTCAAACACACCAACGGCTACATCTTTCATTTTTCAGCAGCCAAAATGCAAGCAGTGCATGAATACCTATATCTATATCTAGAGCAGATGTCCCCTTCAGCGCTGAAATCAAAGCTGTTTGTTCTGCATACACCTAGCGAGGACACAAGCATGTCTCTGCAACGGATACATCACTTAACAGCTCCCGGCTTACCTTTTCTGTGGACTGCGAAGTGCCGAAGAAGATTGGGATGAAGGCCAGCCAGATGATGCACGTGGTGTACATGGTCAAACCAATGGGCTTGGCCTCGTTGAACGTCTCTGGCACGCCTCTGGTTTTAATAGCATAGACTGTGCAGGTGACCATCAGCAGCATGCTGTACCCGAGGAGGCAGATCAGTGACAGGTCCGAAATGTCGCACTTCAGCATGCCGCGGGCCAGCACCGGGTTCGACGTCCGTTGGTCCTCGTAGTCAATAATGGCCTGGGAGGGGTCGACGCCAAACCAGATGCACACGCCGATCAGCTGCACGGAGGCCAGGCTGAACGTGATGATGAGCTGCGAGGCCGGGGAAATGAACCGGGGCGCGCTCACGGACATGGTGCCCTGCTCGAAGATGCGGTAGATGCGGTTGGTCTTGGTGAGCAGCGCCGCGTAGCTGATGCTCATCCCCAGGCCCAGGAAGATCCTCCGGAGGGAGCAGATCCCGACGTCGGGGGTGGAGATCATCAGGAAGGTGGTGGCGTAGCAGAGGAAGATGCCGGTCAGCAGGACGTAGCTCAGCTCGCGCCCCGACGCCTTGACGATGGGCGTGTCGTTGTAGCGGACGAACGTGGCCATGACCATCAGCGTGGCCGAGATGCCGAACACGGCGATGAGGACGGGGATGACGGCCCACGGGGAGCTCCACTCCAGCTTCACGATGGGGATGGGAACGCAGCCGGTGTGGTTCTCGTTTGGCCGCGAGTCGAAGCGGCACATCTTGCAGGTGTAGGTGTCTGCCTGGTACTGATACCCGTCGCAGCGCTCACAGTGCCAGCAGCACGGGATGCCCTTCACTATCTTCTTGCGTTCGCCAGGCTGACAGGGCTGGCTGCAGATTGACGCGGGGACATGGCGGACGGCACCTGGCCACTGCATCGACCGGACCTGAGGAAGACAGAGAGAGAGAGGTTGTGTAGGAGAGAAAAGAAAGGTGAGAGATAATGGAAGAAAGACAATCATGTTGTTAAGTTAATGGTCCTCAGTGTGGGGTCCACTCACTCTCTAACTATGATTGATAGTTACCAAATGGACCCTATACGGGTCTGAGAATGCAAAAAAAAAAAAAAAGACCCATACGGTGTTCCATTTTAACACACTCTACAACATACTCTAGATCTTCACTCGATAGAGTGCCAACTTGTGTATTGCGCACACGTAGGCCATTGCCTACTTTTGTGCGAGCATAACGAGTGATCCAAAAACAAACAAAAACACTTATTTTTGATATTCTCGTAGAAAACAATTAATAATTGTTTTTGCAGAATCCCCTCCTAATACTTATGACATTAGTCATAAAGGTCACTTAACACTAGCATGCCTGAAAAAGAGACAGAATTAGCTTTTCTAGTATAAGATGAAAATCATATCACATCACATCAGTGATTGAGTCAGAAATACAGGCAAAGAGGTAGGCTGAGAAGGAAAGAAAGGTATACAGACACAGAGGTGTATAGTATCCTTCCTGAATACTGAGAGTGCTCAATATATCAGAGTGGGCAATGCTGAATATAAAGAGTTGGCCACTGTAGTTCCACAGGGCCACATTGCATATACTCATATCATCAGCCTGAATAGGGACAGACTGCAAGCTGATAGTGGAGGAGAGTAATGTGATTGGCCCATCACATGGCAGCTGCCCATGGTCTCAGTGCCTGACTATTTTCAGCCTCATTTTCTTTTATTTTTTAATCACACAATGGGCCCACGCGGGGTCGTTCCGTAGCGCCCCTAAGGACCGCCGCTCCATGTGGCCACATCATGGTCCGCCGGCTCCTAATACTGCCTGCCTGAAAAGCATTTTCTTTTCTTTCAAATGCATTTAGCTATAGTTTGGACATAAAATTGACAAGACTGAAGTACTTAAAGCGGGTGATGTTTGCATGTTTGGAATTGTAACAGCGGAAATGAAAAATGCATCAGTATTCCAATATTAACCTGAGGCTTAAGCATTACAGCATTGAATTGAAAAATACATTTTTCATTATATGGCCATACCCAACAATGCATGCCAAAAATCACTTTTGTGTATTTTAAATAAAAGCTCCAGAGAAATTGATTTTTAATTACTTCCTGAAAACAAAACATTCTGTCATCCAAACAGTTTATTACTCCGTTTGAAATTAATTAACACTTAATTAACACTGAACACTTAACACTGAAATTAATACAGTATATGTGAAACATTATATGATATACTGTAGCAGTAAAGAGGCAGAGCTGAGCGATTGTTGGAACTGAGCGATTATTGTATTGTTGTTGAAAGTAAAATGCCCTCCAACTATTGCCCATGTATGCTGTATATTTTCCTGTATACAACAGAGACAGCATGCACAGTAACTGATAAGGGTCAAATGGGGTGAATCAGGGGTCAAATAGAGCTGCCCCTTCTTTTCAGAATGCACTAAATACTAAATACTGCAAGATAAAATCATATGAAGACAAAGCTACAAGGGCAATCAAAGCTTCATTTTTAAGGACACTGCTCCTATTCTTGCGGCTTTGCACTTTAGAAGAGACTTACACATTTATCTTCACAAATCTGCCTTTGATCATTTTGTTCCTTTAATGCAACCTTTAAATGCACTACAAACCCAATTTGTCATTCTGAAGAAGAGTGCATTTAGCGTTATTAACGTCCTTCAGTTAATGTTGGTTTGATTCAAAGCCCACAAATTCTTCTGCAAATATGGATTTAATTAAGAGCTCAAAGAATCCTAATTAACTAAAAGCGAATGTCTTTGGAGTAAGAAGTCACCCATTAACACAGTGGCTGTCAGAACTAAGTCTATACATCAAAACCGTACAAACAATGTTGAAAGAATTAAAGACAATAAAGGTCCTCCTAAGTTGCTTCATACTTTCCATTTCACAGGCTTTCGTCTTCATTGTTTGGTGAAATGCAATTAATTCAGTCCCTCCTAGGGTGACCAGTTGATTGGAAATGATTGAGACACCCAAAGAATGTGATTACTGTAAAGTATGTAAGTAATGTGATTATTTTTCTTTTCTGACATCCTTTTTTAATCAATTATGTAACACTGACGCTGCTGTTGATAGAAAAAGGATGTTTCATAATAACCATGTCAATGAATTAAGTCTATAATTGTTTGTACAATCAGGTACAGCCACAGTCTGACTATTACAGTAATAGATAGACGCTGTTTCTATGAATGTATTGATATTGTACCCACAACTTCAATAGCCTACATGTCTTTGTAATATAGTATTTTCAATTTTCCGTTGATGCCATCTTAACAGTGATTAGAATGCTCTTGAAGCTCTTGTTCTTTATATCCCACCGTTGATCATCACCCTTTTGTGATATTTTCACCCTGATCAAGCCTGCCATCAGCTGCTTTGCTATGGCCATCATGCATTTGATTGATATGGAATATGGAGTAAAAGCTTACAGAAAGATAGAGCTGATCCGTCCAATGGCCGATGATTTTGTACTCGGCGGATCGGTTACCATGATGGTCCCTGATCTGGTACTGGTAGATGTCATAGCGTCCAGGAGCATCTCCATTTTCATTGAAGAGCACAGGGTTGCCAGCTATGCCTGGAGGAGCAAGCGATCATCTTGTTTACATCACATTTGTTTGCTAATTTCAGTGAAGTAGGCATCATTTGACAAAATCACGCTTGCATCTTATCACAATGTCAATGGCAATATAATTTTGATTTTCATAACACAAATATACTTTCTTTATACCTTTTTTTTAATGAAGTAACTTGGCTGAGAACACAAGTCCAGCCTAGTTAACATAAAGCACCTAAAGGGAGTAGTTTTCCATTGAGAAAATGCACACACATTTGCAGATCTTGGAGCTACGTTCTGCAGCCACTCACATACTGTCGTTGGCCAATGAACAACACCAGTGGAGCGGTGGGGACTTAAAGCCTTACAGGAGCACTTTGATGATTGCTGGGCAGGGCATAGAGATGCCTCTCATATAACTTTTATCCTACACTGATTATTGCAGACCTTCTGGGGATTTAAGTGAACTTATGATCTTTGGAGGGACAAGCTCATATTTCCAACCTACCAGTGTGCAATGATTTTGAGTTCAATCACATTTTTTTTTAAATAGTTTAGAGAGAATATATAATACACTACAGCTTGAAAGGTCAGTGTCAATTGTGGGGTTGTAGCTCATGGGGCGTTGGGTCATGATCAAAGGTAGGCCTATCCAGAGGTTTTCTTCAATCAAACAAATCAATATGATATTTTGCCCCACCAATTATAAAGCACACATTTTTCCATGTAAAAGTGTACATAATTCTACATGTAGAATTATGTTTCACCCTGGGGGAAGCATTGCAAACAGAATATTCCTTTGTGATAAACGCACCGCTCAAAGTGGGAAAGTGATTGAGTGTTTCTCTTGTCTTGGCTGGCTTGTTTATTATTTATTATTTATTTCACAGTGGAACAATCCCAGTTAGGAACAAGGAAGTGAAATGTGAACGTCAGAGTTCTGCTGATGGGCATCATTTTCTTTGCGTTTTGTTTAGGTGCTGAAAGATGCAACACACTCTAATCCACATCTCGATGAGTCAGCCCTGATGGATTAAGGGCATTACGGTCTACTCGCGCATGTAACAATGCAGCCCACATCACAAAGCAGTTATCATATAGGGGGGGTGGATTACGGTGAGTTCATGAAGCACATAGGTATTATGTTTACATACCAATTGCAACTATAGTGCTGATCTGTCATCATTTCTGTCAAAGACAATGAATGAGCCATTGCATCATCATTTTTAAAAGAGCTGTCGGAGCTCTATGACGCCCACTCGCTCCTCACATCTCGGGTTGTGTATTAAAACGTGTAAGTGGTCACATGGACACCATGCTGTCACTGAGAGGGAGGGAATGATTCTCGGAACACCACTGATGCCATCGGAACACCAATGTTTTTGACAGTTCTTTCTTCTCCATCTGTGAGCTGCTATAAATTTCACACTGTGCGCGCATGTGTGTGTGAGTGTGTGTGTGTGTGTGTGTGTGTGTGTGTGTGTGTGTGTGTGCGCGCGTGCGTGCGTGTAAGTGCGTGTGTGTGCGCGTGCGTGCAGCTACTTGAATCATGATGTTAACTGAATGAAACTCAACACATTCTTGAAGGAGGAAAACAACATGTTTTGCCAATTTCCTTTGAGATCTCTTAAAGTGGTGTACAATACTGCCCCGTATGCAGGGGGTATTTACCAATGAGGTGCCTCTGAGCTGCACTGTGCCCTGTGCCCATGGTCACCCTGCAGATGCTTTATCGCGGCTTTGTCCTGGTGACTCACAGACTGTTGCACAGGAAACTACTGAGCTATGAGCTATCCTATTACCAGGCTGCACTCACACAAACAGCATCAAACACCTTTCTGGTGTCTGGTTACTCTGGCTGGTGTCAGAACACAGCCATGCGTAAGTGCAACCCCAGAAGACAATAGATACAGTTGCTAAAAATATCAGTAGGTCTTTTCTTTTTTTCTTTTCCTTTCCCCATAGAATCATACCTACTCTATTTTTTTTCTAATATATATTTTATCCCACGTTTTTGTAACCAATTTTCTCACCCAGTGCCAATTCCTAATGTGATCCTGGACTCTACACACCCTCCGCCAACCTGGGGAGGCAGCGGACTGGCCTCATAATTCAATGCATGAGAGTCCAAGCTTCCTTCTTTTCAGGGGGGAGCTTCCCTGGACGTGGCGCGTGGAAGGAACACGTTATTCCAACCAGTTCCAGTCCCCTCCATCAGGCGCCCCGGCTGGCCAGGGGGAGGTAGTTTAGAGCCCAGGATTACTGCATGTGAGGTTTACTGCATGTGAGGGTATCTACCCTAGGGGCACGGGGAGAACATGCAAACTCCACACAGAAAGGCCCTTTCGCCAAACAGACACGCCGCCAGCACCCACAGCAGCGCCCCTAGCAGGAATCGAACCCAGGACCTTCTAGCTACTAACCACTGTGCCAGAAAGGCAGACGGCCAAGGGTGGCAGGGGTTGACTCATGCCTTAGTCTTGGCGGTCAGTCGGAACTCTGAGGCCTGCTAAGGGTTTGAATTGAAACTGGTAAAACATGGCTTAGGCCTCCTTTGAGTGTAAATAGTATAAGGTACATTGGTAGTATGATACTTTATACCAGGCTGACCAAGTAAAAAAAATTACAGGCATAAACTTCAACTTGACAATGTTTCTGCATGTCGTTTGACATATAGGCTGGGGCCTAGTTTACACTAAACTAGGCCATCTATTGTCTGGTGGCACACCGGAAACACAGCTATTAGCAGTGCAGTGTGACGTATTGTCAGCTTATAAGTCTGAGAGATTTTACTTATCGGTGTGTGACACCACCCACACATTTAATTACACGCCAGGCTTTACACTAAGGAGAGCATTGGGGGAAATATTGGCGCAGCCCTCAAGAGCCCACTGACTGGTGGTGTCTAGCTCTCTTCATTTAGAATGAACCTGGGGGGGGGGGGGGGGGGGGCAGTGTGCATGGTCAAGGTTTGAGTTGTTGAGGAGGAATTAGGCCTGTCATGTATTATGACCCACTTGTCTAAACAGGGCTCTTTACTAGTCGGGGGGCCTAATGAGTTCCACAGGGGGCTACGGCACAGCAGCATCAGGGCTGGGCTAGTAATATGACAGACCAATCATCACACAAGAGTACTCTGTGCACTGCACTGACTACAGCACAGACGTTCCTGTATTTGTGTGTGTGTGTGTGCGTCTCTAACCACAACCTGGCCTTCATTCAATATTCTTCTGAAATGTTTGGAGGTTATGAATAGCCCGGAATTATATGTACTGCAGACAGTAATGATTGCCGTAATGGTTTTCTGCCTATCAAACCAACATGTGCTTGTTATGCTGTGATGAACAACCAGGACACCTTGGTGGATGGCATCACGGCTTGCTGCCCTCTACACCAGTCATTAGGATTTAATGACCTGGATGCTGGTGCAGAATTTACAGCTGAAATCACACTTGAAAGGTTGCTGTTTCTCTCCTCCTCCCTTTCCATCTTTGTCCTGGTGTGATCGTGCGATTTGTCAATCCCCATAAATAGGCCTCTGCTATCCGTAAGTGGCCTCAAGCTGGGTTTTAAATGGGAATATACATTCAGTGGCATGCTCTTTAGAATAGACCTGCCAGTATAGCCACCAAAAGGTGCTGAGCAACCCACATTGCGTTTGAGGTCCAACAGTGGCAATACCAATGAGTGAAGGAAACTGTGAGGGCCAGGGATTATTGATAAAGAAAAGAACTTGGATATGTTGCATGAACATGAGAGTTTTCATCCACAAGCATCTTTCACATATATACAGCAATGGAGGCTTAGTGCAGTTCCTTCTTGAAGAGGAAGAGAGTGCATGGCATTACTAGTTGCATGGGAAATTGGGAATACATTACGCAGCTTGTCTTTACCATGTTTGCCAAATTCCAGCCTGCATGGTGAGCATGACTAGTGGGAAGACCACTGGTATGTTTTTTTTCTCTTTCCCTCTCTCTCTGCAGCAGAGGTAAAACAACAACAACAACAACAGCAACAACACGCTCTCTGACATGAGCCAGAGACATGAAATACCGATGGGAAGCTTCATTCAATTGTGTTCCTACCGAGGATTGAAACTACTTTTAGATGCTTCAAAGGCGGAGGTGTTGGGCATGAGAAAAGAAGCGCCAGAAGGAGTGTCAAACAGGGCAGGAGGACGTGTTTGATATACTTCTGCTTTGTATGCACCGACTCTGGCTGCTGCTGAATGAGCCTATGAGCACTTGAGGAGAGCAGGATTTAGATTAAAGAAAGCTATAGAGCCAAGGGGTTTGTTTTTTAACTCCGCTAGTGGTGGGGCTCCATGGATGCCAATGTTGGTCCGTCTAAGGATATCTCGAAAGGCACTGGCTGGACTACCGCTGAATTTCCTGTGCACCTTCATCCTCAGACGATGAGCCCTACTGATCGTGCCTCTTATGTCACTCTTGGGGCCAGACTTCCAATTTGCACACAATATGGGCAGTTAGGCATGAGAGCATATTGCTCTCTAGAGGATGAAACCCAGCGATTTGGGTGACACCGTGAGTATTTCTGTAGTGTCACAGTAATTGTTGGGTTGGCATGAAACTGTCTAACTGTCCAACCCTTGGCTCCGAAACAAGACTTCTTGAAAACAACTACCTGTGGTATCACAAACATCACAACTTCAAGGGTCTAGTATAGGCAGTGGCATGTGAATACTAGCTTGCCTATCCCCATTCATAATAGGCCAAAGTCAGGGATGCCCACTTTAACAAGATCAACAAGATCTGTACATAAAATAGTGATTATCCCATTGCTGAAAATAGTTTTAAAAAAGCATCCCCAGAAAGTGTGAGCTTTGGTGTTTGGTGAGTGTTGAGGAAAAAAGATATGCTACTACTGACTACTGAAAACAATGTATTTGGGGTTTGAGTTGACATTTCAATATGGCAATATACTGTCATGTGATCTACCTGCACAGCCTGTGTGATCTACTGGTAGAACATAATCTACCTGTACAGTACCGTTTGGGCAGCCATGGGTTAAGCTATATTAGTATTACCAAACTGGAAGAAATATCTGAACAAAGCCAGTGTCCCTGTCATCATACCTGGGGTCCACTACAAAGGTTATCGGCCATCAACTTCCTCAGTGGACTGGCATGGAACGATAAGTGCAACGTGGGTCGGCCAATGATACTGCTCGCTCAGAGTAATTACAACAGGGCTGCACTTTAAGTGCTGACATTTGACCTTCATCAGTTGAGTTTCATTATGTATGCAGCCTGAAAAGGGCATGTTGGCCCTAGCACAGTGGGGAATGGATGACACACCAGACAGAATGTCTTCAAATTCATGCAGTTCAATATGGCATATGCGACTGCTCAGTGAATACCCCCCGGCCTCGAAATGATTCATCTCTCTGTCAAAGACTTTTGTTTGCTATTAATGAGGAAATATACCGTAAGACTTGAGGGATTTCTTATAGAGTGTATCACTTATCACATGATGACGATCAAAGCAATCAGCCCCAAGAGGCTAGTATACAGTGATTTTAGAACAGCTAAGGGGTCTGAAACTCCCCTTAGCTGTTTTAAAATCACATGTGACTTTTTTATAAAACCGTTAACAAATACGAAATCACAGACAAATGCAAATGAACTTCCCCTGAAGTCATACAGTACAAACAAATGGGAAGAAACCCAGGACTTGTACACTGAATATTGCAAACACAACACTGCACAAGTAGTCACAGTGTTTACAACCCATTTGGAAAAAGGTCATATATGTGAATTCTTGAAAGTGGCACATTTCATACAAAAAGTACTATGGATCTCATCTGTTTTATGTCATATATAATTCTTATAAATTACAAAATGAAATATCTTCTATAATGTTTCACAAAATTAGATTTTATATTAAATGTATTGTCGTACATGAGGATTGTATGAAAGGTGCCAATTTTAAGAGTTTGCATATATGAAAACTTTCCATATGGGGATATACACCATTTGTACAGCCAGAATCAAGCACCAAAACTATTCAGTTTTATAAATAAGTATTACCTGAAACTGAAACCTAAAATGATATATTGAGTACATTAAGACATCAACATTTTGCTTGAAACTACACAAGGAAGCCATTTCACTGCAGAAAAAAAGACACCAGTGAATTCCCAACAATTGAACATACTGTATTGATGCACATGTGTTTCAAAGGCATATCTGATGCTGTTTCAAACACAATGGGAACATGATCAGGGACAACGTGACTTTGAATTATGTCAGGAGAGATTGTGTGTAGTAGAATAAACAGCAGTGTACAGTCGATGGCCTGAAATGTTGGTGAAAAAACAAATCATATTGCAGTATTACATATTTATTATTCTACTTATCTTTCTACTATCTGTTAGGCATCTCCAATCCTGTGGTGTGCTGTTCATAACAGGACATTTAAAGACATCCAGGTTCTTCCATCAATAGTCTGTCCACTGCCCATCTCTATGATTCTGTGTGTGCAATACAATGTTATCTTTGGATCATGGGAGCGAGAAACCCTTGGACTTGGACAATACAATGACTGCATACCATTTAGCTAAACTGCCTAGGTTAACAGTATTGTAGTGTATTGCATCTCTTGAAGCCAATCAACCCACTATCAAGTCCCTTTTATAGACACACACACAGTATCCCATTGACTTAAAGATGGAGTGCCGTGCTTTTTCCTGTCCCAAAAAGATGATCATCAGGTGTTATTATAACATAATCAGGAAGAATTTTTTCAATAAAGTGTATAGTATTTGTTAAAAAGCCGTTTGTATGTGGCAATGGCCACCAGTTCATTAAGTATGCATGACTTTAACTTTAGCACCACCCACCTAATAAAGTCCCTCCGCCTCTTACTTTAAGACCACCCACCTCTCCTAGTCCCTCCCCCTCCTCACAAAAGGACCGCCCATGGTTCTGCCCATTTGTTTACATAATTTCAGAGGGATGACAAACTGTTGAGGCCATAGTTTGAGCCAGATTCTGGTACAGAACTCCCCATTAACACTAATAATGGAGATTCACCTACATTAAACAGTAATAGTAATAATAACGATATATTAATAATACATTTATTTATTAATTTATTCTGTCAACATGTTATGATAGGGTATCACCCATAGTTCACTGAGTATTGGATAACCACAACCTGTCTAATATTCTGTCTGGGTACCGAGTTTACAGTAACAGCTCCTGTGTGTAGAAGTTCCTATCTATATAATAATAAAATAATAATAATAATAAAACAAGCACTTATTAAAACAAGCAGTTGCTTTTTGTTGTGGCCCAGTGATTCCCAAAGACAGAGGCGTCCAGGGGGTCCCTCGCTACATTATACTTTGTAACCAAATGGCCAGGGTATAAACTAAGTGTACATATGAAATCAAATATGACCATTTGTACACTCAAGAGTTAATTAACACCGATTTTACAGTTAAAAATGGGGTCTCAGAGATAGAAATGCCACAAATGGGGGTCCTTAAACTAATACATGTCAAACTGGGGGTCCTCGGCTTGAAATCAAAGCCTTATAATAGACTATAGACAGTTATGCAAACACCATTCACTTCATGGGGCCAGTCCAATGGCGGCTCTTCTACATAGACTTCTATTGAATTAGCACAACAAAAGGGGACACGTTCTGGACTGGAAGTAGTATATGCAATGGATTCAAGCAACGGCCCAGCTTTTATGATAGTTTTGTAGTAAGCCTGTATAATACCTTACAACAGTTGTCATGATGAACAGATTCCTAAATTAGCTCTTATTTGCGCCGCCCTCGTTGAGAAACAATGCATTTCCAACAGTTTGTCACTTTATCTCATTTGCGCTTGGCTTCTGGCCCCTCAATGTCGCAACTCTTGTCCACCTAGAGTACACTATCATTCAGCAGCCGACAGAGAAAACAACGGCGCATGCGCGGGCACTCTTCTGGTCATAGAAGAGTTGCGACATTGAGGGGTCAGAAACTGAGCGCTCGAGCTGCTGTTCATGCAGCTTATATGATGCAGCTGAATAGTGACTTTAGGCAGGTTTTCAACATGTCAACGGTACAGTAACGTTGTTATTGTACCGTTGACATGTTTGTGTTGTACTATCACTAAAAACAATATAAAATAAAGCGATTTAAGAGCATTAACGCTGGGCTGCTGCCTGGGTCCTAATTCAGGTCCAGGAGTTGTCCCCATTCTCTATTGAAGTCTAAGCAGAAGAGCCGCCATTGGACTACCCCATGAAGTGGATGGAGTTGTCACTCTGTCTATACTCTATGGCTCCGTTTCAACACAGATGATACCAGATCGTTTTAAAAGTTTTCTTCAACACATCAACTCATTTATTCACAGCGTCTTAACAGCAGACACCTGGGGGTTGGTGCGACTACTATTATATGCCCCATACGATGTTTAGAGGTGATCTTAGAGAAGAGAAACTAAATCGCTAGTTACGTATGTAACTGTGGTTCTATGATGGTGCATGTCATAGACATACACAAAAAGCAGTATACAACAGCAAAACCGATACGTTCTTTTTTTTCTCTCTCGCCTTTTTACGTCCACCCGAGTTCCTATGGCACCGCAGGCATTCATTAAGAAGTATTAACTAATAATATTGCATTAATCCTCCATCAGCTGGTAATGTTTGAAGCCACCTCGATCCGCCATGATCACACGTACCCCATGTGTGATTGTGGTAGCTCCGCCCCCCAGAGGCTGGCATATTTAAAAATATGACAATGACGGGGAGGGGCGTTGACACGTGGTAGATTGATACGTCATACTTTTCGTGTTGACTCCGTTGGACTGTGCCACTGCCAACGGCCCCGCCCCCAGGAAGAAATAGTAACTACGTTTTTTGTACACCACCAGTATAGAAACGATCTCAGGAGGTTTAATGAAGTACTGAGACCTAATAAACACGTGAAAAACTGGAAAAAGACCAAATTTCGCGGAACTCCATCTTTAAACATTATATTATGCTTAATAAATCTATCTCTGCCAGGCCGAACCTGGGAAATTGTGGTTCTATCTATTGAAATAGCCAAACTACAAGCTTGCAACATGTCAATGCAAATCGGCCAGTTGAACTAATCGTAAGATTGTAAAAGATTGATTGTAAAATAAGTTCAGTGATGAAGGTTGAAGCACACCAAAGATAGGGCCATATGTTTTCACATGTCTGTCTGTCTGTCTGTCTGTCTGTCTGTCTGTCTGTCTGTCTGTCTGTCTGTCTGTCTGTCTGTCTGTCAGCACATCACCACAGATCTGAGCTCACCAGTGTGTCACACTATAGGTGTGAATCAGAATGACTGAATTTCCCCATCTCTGTGTCCTGTCGAAACACTGTTTCATCTGACATTGATGGTTGAGAACTTTGTTGTGCCCACAAGCTGTTGGCACAGTCACAGAAACCTTCAGCAAATCCAAATCCATAGCCTGCGAAGTCAGTTACTACGACACAATACACTTGTGGTAACAGTCCCAGTGGAGAAAGAGCATTGCAGATCACTGGATCATTGGACCATGTATGATCGTATTGAGGCAAAAAGAACCTCAAGAAAGAACCTCAATGGAGGGACAGAGAATATCTGTTGAAACACGCCTTTGTACAGAGGCAATGAAGTTTCAGCTATGCAGCTGTACCTGCAGATAAGCCTGGTAGAAATGGATCTTGGTCATGGGGTGGAATCATGGAACTGAGGGGTCATTTGTTGCGGTGTAGGCAGCGGGTATTTGTCAGGGAGCCGTGCCTTATTTAACATCTTGAGGTCGACGCACAATTAAGGGGGGAGTTTTGTTCTGTCTTCATCCAGGCATCCACCACATTTGAAATCCAAGGTGTGGCGAGTAGAGCTTGGAGAGTACGTGCTGGAAGACGTGGCTGGTGCAGAACAGAACACATTGGAAAAGTGGGTTTGCTTTTCAAAACTATGCCCTCTGGTGGGACAGTTCCGGGGTCCTGTTGTATGTATTGACAAGTGACAGGGAAAATGTCCTGGAGGGGAACTAGTTGAATGAGAGGGTAGAGGAAACTAAGGTGCAAGCCAATTGAGTAGCGACACCCGCTACTGAGTACTGACTCAAATTGGAAAGCTCTTTCCTCTGCCTTGTTAAGTGTTAGGTCATCCAGGGACATAATCAATGTCTCCCAAACCTTTGGGTTGTCTGCATGCTCAGCCAACTGGCCTCTAATCAGTTCATCTTCTATTGTTCCGAACTTACACACTCTTAGCCAGCCCTTCAAATCGGCATCATATTGATGAAATGACTCGCCCTCTTGCTGTTTGCGCTGGCGAAAATAAAATCCTCCAGAGGATAACACTGAGCAGCTGAGAAATGATTGGCGACACGACAGTCCTCAATCTATCCACCGTGTCAAGACAGTGGATTAGGGTGGCTCTTTTCCACGCTACACTCAAGCCTGTCAGTGTGTCTGTCCATTATGTAGGTCCTGAATGACTCATGTCAGCGGGTCCAAGGAACAGGATGCCCACCTGGGACCAAGTGCCACTAAAAGCAGGAGGCGGTGAGAACATAAGCTATAAATCGACATACACGGTCGATTTACAGTTCAGAACCGCCAAAAAGGTGCTGGTCAGGCTCAGAGAGTGGATCTAAATAATGAGCCAAATAAAGTCCTCCCACACCTGTCCAATTTCCAAGCTCTTCCCCTGGCACAACGGTTCATTTTAATTTGGTCTAACCGCTACAGTAGCAAGATCATGCCTCCCAAAGCTAAAATATGGAAAGCTAAGACAGTCATTAACATTCCGCTAGCCTGGAGCTCTAATATCAACAAACAGCAAGGGAAACTGATGTTGTGGTGGCACCATACACAGTGCTCTTTAGTGAATTCCCAGTATACTGGGAAGTAGCTAGTAGTAGTCGCACTATTTCCAAGGTTATATAAATATACTACTGTATACTGCCTCCCCTTCATGGGTGATTTTAGGCTCTTCCAGCAGGGGAGGGGGGCACAAATACACAGCTAAATGATGGACCATTGGTAACCAAATGGACCCTTATAGATCTGTAACTCTTGAGGGTGTAAAATGAAACCAAATGGACATTATGGGTCCATTTGGTTTCATTTTGGTAAACCACTACTCTAAAGCAACTAAATATACTAGATAAGTGTTTTTCTCTAGACACTTTGATTTATTTACACATATTATAGCCAATCAGTAGGCCTGTGTGTTTCATGTCAATGTCAATCAGGTAATGTTGCAAGTACTCATAGAATGAAAAATATAAATTTGTATAAATGAGTATGAAGTTACAATTAAATGAAGTTAACTGACAAAAAACATTTTTTCTATATATATATATACTTTTTTTTTTCAACCAGGGAGGGCAAGTGCCCCCCTGGCATCTCCCTAAAATCACCAACCTTGGTAAGCCAGGGCTCCCATTGGAAGGGAAATTAACTGGTTGGAATAACGTGTTCCTTCCACTCACTACACCCTAGCAGGGAAACTCCTCTCTGTCAGGTGATAGAAACGGCCTGCTCACTGCTCCTGCATTGAAGGAGGCATGAGTTCAGTTCAGGGTTCTCCCCAGGTTGACAGAGGGAGAGTAGCGCCCACGATTACAGTTTAGGCAGGCATTGGCACTGGATGGAGAAAAAAGACATACAAGAGACAATGATGCCGAAGGGATATTTCATTTTTATGTCTAATCACTCCAGGCATATTACTCAACTCAGTATATTTGATATTCATTTTATCAGACGCAACCCCTTTAAACATGATCAATTCATTGAAAACACCTGTCCTTGGTTCTGGTGACTCATACACTGAGTCACTCACCAAACCAAGGATGAGTGGTTTTGAGCATGAGTCATACTGCCCTCCTAAGAAGCCCTATTTCTTTCAATGACGGTTTTCATTCATTGTCTATGCACACTATCATCACAGATGTTAGCGCAATAGTATGTCATACTGTATCCATATCCATGTCATCCATTTGACTTGCAGATCCGTACACAGTATCTCTATAGTAATGCGATCATCAGTGATCGATCCAACTCTCCATATTCCATCCAATTGGCTAAAATTGGCTACCAAAGTTTGTAGCTGCCATTTTCAACAAGTGTATTCTTAACTGGTTTATCCATTCACAGTTATAGCCCGTGAGCCAGGGGGGTTGGTCGGTACCAAAAAGGTGAATAAGGCTCATAGTGATTTTTGTCATGGTAGACATGTCTAGAGTTAGAAAATATGTGATAGCCTTGCACCAGTGGTAGCTTTATGGGTGCTATCATGCATTTTATTATAATAACACTATAGGCGGAAATTGCATGGGTCAATATATGAAAGCATACTATATAACTACAACAACAACAAAAATAACAAAGTTTTTATTTTTTCCATTTCTATGGGGTGTCTAGAACAACATACTAAAAGTTCTAAGAAATCGAAGTTGCAGAAGTATGTGTAATAATTATCATTCCAATATGTGTGCCAATATCGCCAGACAACAATACACTCCAATGAGCTTATTTTTTTCCCTTTAATTCTATCACAATGAAACTTTCCAGAATGGAAGTTGACATGACAAGTAACATTTTCTGTATTAATATTTTTTTTGAATGTGCAAATGAGCTCCAAACTCATTAAATTGAGGCCAAAATACAACCTAATAAGCTTATTTTCCCCTGAATTAGGGGTGCCGTACTACGAGCTTGTAGATCACAATGAAACTTATACGTTTGATGGCAATGTTGCTTTTGGGCTAGCCTGGTCTAGCCCTCAATGATTTTGGCCTTGGGGGGCGGGGTGCCATGGCATCCACATGGCAGATGAGCTGCGCTCTGATTTGATCTGACGTGTCGTCATCCCCGGCCCCTCCCACGCCCGTCCACTGCTGTTCTACGTCACATCATTTAGAGCGACGCCCACCCCGGAAGGTTGACTCCCCCCTCAAGGCCACTTTCCAACGTGCGTTAGTCCAGGCTTTCCGTTTTCGCGCAAGGCGAACGAAAATGAAAGCCTGGGTGTCGAGGCTACTTTTGGGCTGGCTTCTAACCTGAAAACTGTCCAGGGTTATAACCCTGGACGGTATAGTCCTCAGGGTCATGGAGGTGCACAAGCCTCTCCCTCTTGTTTTTGTCCTTTATATCAGATAAAAATTGATATATAGTGAAAGTGAACTCAGTTACTATTGGGCTGATTTGGATGATTCTGACATCAAAGTCTACATTTTCGGTGTATACCGTCTACACGCCATATAGTGTTGTAAAGGTGACTACGATTACATACCATACCAACCGCTATTATTAAGGTAGAGAAAATAATTCCCAAAGTTAAGTTTCCACACTTATGTGGGCCAGTTTACATTTGTCTTGGGTTCGTTTTCCGTTGTCTTCTGAGCTGTAGGTTAATGTTGCACAGAATGCTTAAGAACACCCTTTTTCATAAATTTATGTCTGGATGGATGGATGGATTTTTTGTCATTGAACACGATTGTACAACGAAATTAAACTGTTTGACATCAATCCAGTGCAAACAAAAGGGTCATATAGGGCAACAATAAAAACAGTAAGAAAAATATATTGTAGAGCTCGTAATTGTCCGGCAGGTAAACTATTTTTTTATAGAGTTCAGGAGAATAATGGCAGAGGGGAAAAACTGGCGGTTAGATTGTAACCTTGGTTATATTAGGGATATGAGCAAAGCGATTTTGTTTCAGGATCTGGTGGTTGATGTCTTGAGGCATCTGTAGCCTTTCCTCCTCTGTGAATGAGAGGGTTGAAACAGTTTGTTGTTGGAGTGAGTAGCATCCTTGATGATGTTGAGGGCCTTAGACCGACAGTGCTGCTTATAGGTGGACTCAATTGATGGTAGGGGGAAGCCTGTGATGCGCTGTGCAGTTCTCACCACCCTCTGCAAAAGTTTCCGCTCCGCCACAGTACAGTTCCCATGTATGGGAAGCTGTTATACAGTAGGTGAGTGTACTTTCGATGGTGCACCGATAGAAATTTACCAGAGTCTGGTGGGATAGCCTCACTTTCCTCAACCTCCTCAAGAAAAACAGGCGTTGATGGGCCTTTTTTTATCAGGGAGGATGTGTTTGTGGTCCAGGAAAGATCTTCGGATATGTGAACCCCCAGGAACTTGAAGCAGGTTACCTGCTCCACCTCCACGCCATCCATGAGGGTAGGAGCATGCTGCCCCCTTCTGCCCCATCTAAAGTCCACAATGAGCTCCTTTGTCTTGGAGATGTTGAGTGTGAGGTTGTTCTCGGCACACCACCTCACCTGGTGTTTGACTTCTTCCGTGTAAGCACGTTCATTGTTGTTCCTGATGAGGCCGATCACTGTGGTGTCGTTTGGAGGAGGGGTAGTGTGTTGAATGCGGAGCTGAAGTCCATGAATAGCATTCTTACACAGGTGTTGTCAGTGTCCAGGTGGGATATGGTGAAATGTAGTGCTGTAGCAATAGCATCCTCTGTACTCCTGTTGTCCCGAAAGGCAAACTGGAACTGGGGTGGGCTTCGCTCCAAGTGATGTGACGTAGCACAGCAGGGGAGGAGCCAGGGCTGACGACACGTTTCTGAGATCAAATCAGATCTATACGATCTACCGCCGTGGCTGCGCCCGCCCCTCAAAATCATTGCAGGTTAGGCCAGGCAAGGTTTACCATAACCAGCAAAGCACTCAATGTCACATCCTGTAAATGCGTATAATGCAACCAGACTGTCACCAAGGTTTTCTCCAAGGTCCCAAACTTGTGTATATTCATTGTTCACAAACCATTTGCGGTTTTGTGTACCACCACACTTCTGATATTGTGTGTGGGTGCGTGTGTGTTAAAGTAGTTAAATCACCCATGATTATGTGATGTTTAATTTCAAGGGGGAGCCATTGTGGGTTTGGCTGATGGCTACCAGTAGTATATCAGAAGTGTGTGTGTGGCTGTTGTTATATTATGATTTTTCTCATGTTCAATTTGTCCATCCATGGTACAAACATCAGAAATGTTCATAGAGGTGAAATATTTAGAGTTCAGACAATGATTAATTATATAGTCATAACATAATCAGATTATTAGCCTAAATCACTATTCAGATACTCTTATGAAACTGCTATCACACATTTTTGGCATCCCTGGATGTGTTACGAAAATAATGATACCACATATGCATTTTTTGCAATCAAAACAAAAGACAATTTGTCTAGCCCATTAGGCCAGGTGTGAGTGTGACTACTTCACCGTCACAGAATCCCTCTTCCCCAGTAATATTCATGTTTTATAAAATACAAATATTTAGCCTATTACACTACACTATTATATAATCTTTTAGGTTGTTGATGTTGATGTACAAAATAAACTTTTATTTCATGAAACCAAAGTACATCTTATAGAATTTAAAGTCGCTATGTTGTCACTGCCTATAAGAGATAACATTTCAAGAGATTCTGATTTTAACAACTTTTCTGAACAATATATATAGTCTGAGCATTATTCCAACTATTTTCTGACTGAGATAGGTTCAATAATATGAGAGAACCATCATTTTTAAGTAGAATGATTAATTCGGATTTTGAAAACTGTATTTTGGCATGTGATCATAAATGGAGTGATAACACACATAAAGCTACCACAGATGCAAGGCTATCACATTTTTTCTAGTACTAGGGGTGTATACCTACCCAAAAATCACTATGAGAATTATTCACCTTTTTGGTACCGATGACCCTATTTTTGTGGTCCTGGCTCACGGGCAGTTATCAGAGTTGTGCTAGAATAGTATTGTAAATCTCCAAGCACTGTTAATAATAAAAAAAAACAATCAATGAAGCCTAGAATCAGTCTGCTTTAATAAAATGCCTAAAATCATAAACACAATTAGGGTTAAAAATGTTAAAATCAGGCTGATTGGCATTTTACATATAAATGCACCGTTCTGTGTGAAGCTTTACTCCCTAGTGTCCAAAAAGTCTTTGACCTGTATTTTTCACATCTGACTTTAATAGAACCACTATGCTGACATTTATGAAACATTTTATATTATTCCATCAGATTCTGTCCAAAAAACATGCAAATCCATACACAGTATGTATCTCTCTACAGTCACACGATCAAGATGCATCTGTCTGGATGGATAATCTGGCAAAGTTTACATTTGTCTATTTGTTGCAAAATGCTTCAAAATCATGAACCATAAAATGTCTGCCCAGACAATTTTCACATTGACCACCAGCAGGTAGACTTTTGCAAAATTTGCACATTTTTGCCTCAAATCATGAATACAGTTTCCCATTGCTCTAGGCATAGCCAAAAAGGAGAAGAAGAAGAAATGGCACCCTTTTCCCATTGGTCTATTATATCAGCACTTTCTGGAGAAAGTGTGTTCAGGTTATTGGACCAGTCTTTTCAGATCAATGCACTATGCAGTATGTGGGGAAATAAGTAGTAGTAGTAGTAGTAGTCTTGTTGGCAAAGATAAAGATTGCTAGCAAAAGAAATATTCTATATGACCCTGGAAATGCAGTTTGAAAATAATTTCCTCATAAAAGGATGGCAGAAATCATTATATACCTTTCCAATGCACATCGCTGCTCTGTTTAAATTGCCCCCAACGGTATATGAAAGAGGAAACATTACCTTGCGGCGAGATAAATGAGAATTGCATTACGTTCCAAAAAAATAAACTTGACTGACCTGCGAAGTTGAGGCGGCGGATGTGCTTGAGCAGCAGAGTGCCGTTGATGGTGTCCATTTTGGAGCAGAGGCCCACCTTGTCTGGGCACAGTTCCCTGTGCATGTTGTGCAGGGCGTGTGCCATCGCATAGACGGCATCGATAACAAACTGCACCTTGCCTTCTTGCTCATAAGAGGAGTCTTTTCCTATCCGCTCCTGATCTGTAGTAGGGTAACAAAACGACAGACACAAAAGAGCTCACATCACATGCAAAATTATGCACAATTTATCCTTGGTTGCATGCCATGTCTGAAAATAGCTGACAATGTGCCACCTTGTGAGCTTGTAGACGCGGTACGCTATTTTACTCTGACGCTGTAGAAATAAACGTACTGCCTGATATCCCTTTAGATTTCAATTCACGGATGTTTCAACAACGTTTTGCCTTGTCTTTTGACCAAGTGAAATGCAGCAGGCCAGTGAACGCGTTTTATTTATTTATTTATTTATTCCTAGAAGTGAATGTTCCTTTCACAATATTACTTACAGACAGCCCCTTTATGAATTTGATACACCAATGCATGGATACTTCTGAGAAATGACATCCTGCTGTGGCCACTGAGTTGGCTCATTATTAACCTCGTTGTCGATCCCTGTATTCATTTATACTTCAAGGGAATGAGGCAATCACAGGAGAGTTTGAATGTTTCTTTAAGTGCATCGCGGATGATCATCAATCAGGAGACGATCAGACCCATCATCACGCAATCAAGGCAAGTGTGACCACTCTCTAAGGTACAAGTGCTTAGGAAAATTATACTTGCTCACCCTTGACCTTCACGAAAACATACATGGACGTCTTTCACATCCATATTTAGTAGCATGAATGTGCATGCGTCAAATTATCAACAACTACTAAGGGCCACTACTTTACTTGTAACAAATTGCATTGTGCTACCAGGGGCAAGCAGGGGAGACTGGGCTCTGAGAGATTAAAAAAATGTTGTGGTCCTTGGACTACTGCATATCAAACTGGATCGAGGCCCTTGAAATTAAAAAGGCTGAGAATCTGCTGTACTGTACTGTATAAATACTGACTATAACAACACATGATTGTCCCACAGAATCAAAAGCAAGCAAGCAGTCACTTTGCCCAGTGTTCTTCTAATATACTGTTACCCCCACTTTGTAAAGCAGCTGAAGTCAGACAGCGGGGCGGTCCTGTTCTGTAAAATGCCTCTCAGAATGAGCCAACCCTTTTAATGGAGCATGTGGCAGTGGTCCAAGGGACATAGAAGGAAAATGCATTGGTCCTCGGTGTGTCTTAGCCTTCCTGTGTTGAATGGGGCCTGCCTCTCGCAATTAGCTAGAAGGTAAATATCTGGAACGCCGCAGTGAACTGAATCAATTCCAATATCTGGAGTGCAAGGTTTTCTCCTCTGAGAAATCTAATCAGTTAAAGAAACAACACAAAACTCTTTCCTATCTGCCCAGGAATGGCTGTTTTGTAATCATTAAAGTCTATACTTCATTTCCAGATTTGATGTTAACATGACCTGCCTGACATATCCGCCGTAGCTGTTAATATAGGCCAATAGAATTTCTTTTCTTTCTTCTTCTTTTTTTTAAAAATAATATTTAGAATATATTTTGTGCCAGATGTCCCCAACATTGACGAATGGTGCATGTAGTGATTTAGTGAGGGTGCACCTGGAGTGATTTAACCTTCAGAGGCCATGACAGTGAATAAGTATAGGAAGGGGCCAGTAACGACATCCATTCTGGAGACAATGTATGTGTGTCTAATCTCCTCACTGAATGAATGGAATAACTTATGATCAGTGCTTTAATTCTGTCCACGGCTGCTTTGTAGGGGTTTTGCCACTGCTAATTGCTGTCAGGAGTAAGGGACAAGTGAGTGCCTGTGTGTGTGTGTGTGTGTGTGTGTGTGTGTGTGTGTGTGTGTGTGTGTGTGTGTGTGTGTGTGCGTGTGTGTGTGTGTGGGTGGAGAGGGAAAATGTCAATCCAAACTTCTGATCCTCTCCTTAGGAGACCTTGTTAAAGCCGTCTCCACGCAACTCGACTGTATGTAGAGGGGAGATTAAAAAAATGCATGCATGAGTGTTCCATTTGGATTAACAATAGGGTAATTATCGGGGATGAGTTAATGACATACGCTGGCAGCTGCATGCGTTTATACACCTGCTGAATGGAATTCAATTAAGCTTTGCAAGTTCAAAGTGCACAGCAGGGGGTGTGTGTCGACTGTAAGGTGCGTTTAAAGGGTCTTATTAGGCCCGCCAACGGCGCGTCATGAGATTACGTCGTGCGATGGTCCACGCCCCTTTCTCCCTGCCCTAGGGCAAATAGCTAGTAGCCCTGCAGGCTACTCATACATTCTCAACTCTCGTTCAGCCTAACGCGTCATCATCATCAGCTGTGCAGTGTAAACACTTTTACTTTCTCCGACAGTTTAAAGCTGTGATCCATTCCATGCGTTCGGTCCGTGGTGGTAGACTAGGCTAGATTTCAAGAATGTGCTTATTTTAAGTGCTGAAGGAAGCTCGTGTTAATTTATTACATACAAGTGTTCTAGGGGCATTAAGGCGTGCTGAATCCAAATCTGCTGTATGTAAAGCTCAAAAATGGCTGCTAAGCCTTCAAAATAGACCATTTAAAAATGGCGGTTACCACCATAATGAAGCATAATAAAATGATGTATGTTTGACTAAATAAGCTATAAAATGGATTAAAATGTATTGTTTATGTTTTCATATATGGGGAATAGAATGACATATTCATATTCCAGATCGATTGTGAAGGTACCACTTTAATATAATTTATATTGCGAAAATTGGCCTCTTTGGTATTATTATGGTAATTCTTTTAATGGTGAATAATTTCTTCATTATTTGCCTAAATTGGTGTTTATTTGCATGCAGTAGACCCGTGGTTTTCAACAGGTGGTCCGGGGACCACCAGTGGTCCTTGAGAAGGTTCCAGGTGGTCCCCAGGCTAAATGATGGAAAGTTGGTTAGCCAGATGTAACTCTTGAGAATGTAAAAATGAAACCAAATGGACCCTTGCGGGTTCATTTGGTTTAATTTTCACACTCTCAAGAGTTAAAACATTCATCATCTGAATTAGCACTATTTAATTCTAAAGTCTACACTGCTTTGTTTGCAAAAATCCAGCCTGGAATTGTGGACAAAACCAAAAAGAATTCTTTATTTTTAGGTCATTGGTGTGAACATGTAATCAAATGGTGATCCGTGGCTCAAATGCTGAATAAATGGTGGTCCCTGGAGTCAAAAAGGTTGAAAACCCCTGCAGTAGACACATGGACAGTCAGTCCCAATGATCTTCAGTGTTCTGGCAGGTGTTGCCAACACCATATATCTTACAGATTAATTTCTCTGCTGAGCTCATATGTCTTCCGTAAGAAGACCTTTTCCAGGGCCACTGACGTCTGAGGGATGTTGCTGGAACACCTGCTAGGTTGTTTTCTTACCACTGCCACTAAACTGTTACAGCTTGAGAGGCAAGTAGAGTATTAACTTGACCAGAAGGCAACTTCTGAATTTCATGCACTGGAGATACTTACTATCCTTTGCTGTCCCAGCTTTAATGTAGAGACCCAGGCCTACATTGCATCTTGCCATCGCATGCCAGAAGTAAAAGAAGCACATCTTTATCATGTGCTGACACAACTAAGAACTGTTTCATTTGAGCATGAATGTAGTGCAAACCAAGCCATGTGTCAGCTTCCTCATGGTCAGCATTGAGATGAGACTGGCACAGATCCTGGCATCAGGATCAGATGTCTTGACAATGGTCATTCACTCCAGCAAACCCCCCTGATACAACAATGAGCAGAGTGTTGACATAATTGACATATTCACCAAGTGGTCTAATGCCAGGTGGCTTTTCCATTGACATCACAAGTGCTTGGCCTTCGATGAGGTGTGCCTGAAGTTGGTGCATGCAATGAAGCAAGAGTCAAGTTGTTTTGTATGGGGCGTCCGCAAGAGACTATGCCACCAACCTCAGATGCAGTAAAGTTTCACATCATGCGTTCCCATTATCAAGCTCTTGTATAGAATCAAGCTCACTTAACACACCCTGATCTTCCTCCCATTACTGAAATGGCATGGATGATCCTGAATGGTCAGTTGCTACCCCGGCTGCTTTCCTTGCCACCATTGCCAAAAGCATGCAGCGAGAACACGTCATGCATTTGCACAAGGCTGCTTTCAGCCAACGCTGCGGCTGCAAGAAAGTACACATAATGTACATTGAAGTGTGCCGTTTCAAGAAACTTAATTGGCAACACCTGCCAGAACATTGAAGATCATAGGGACTGACTGTCCATGCGTTTACTGCATGCATTAAGTCATAAACACTAATTTAGGCCATTATTGAAGCAATTATTCACCAACAAATTACATTACATAATATAAATTATATTAAAGTGTACCTTTAAAATTGATCTAAAATATGAATGTCAATGTACTCCCCATGAAAACATACATTTCAATCTATTTTCTACCCTATTTAGTCAAACATACATCATTTTACTATGCTTCATTATGGTGGTGGCCGCCATGTTTAAATGGTCCATTTTGAAGGCTTAGCAGCCATTTTTGAGCATTACATACAGCAGATTTGGATTCAGCACGCCTTAATACCCCTAGAACAGTTGTATGTAATAAACTAACACGTTTTGCCTTCGGGGTTCACATTTTTGTAATATGGTCCCAGTCTATATGGGTCCATGCTGGAACAGCGTAAAAAACAATTGCATGCGAAGCTGCGTGAGGCGTCCTTCTGTTACAGCAAGTCTGCACCATAGTGAGCCAGTGAAGAAGTAAATAATGTAAATAAAAATGTTAAGTATAAAACAGAGAAGTCACTAGTCTAGTAATGCTGCTGCTGCCGCTACTAGGCTCACTGACTGACTGACGGACTGACTGCTCTTGGCTCTGTGCCATTTGCCCTAGAGCAGGGACGGAGCGGAGAGGCGAAAAATGTTTACGCCCAAAGGGGGCGTTTTTGTTTGGTCTTATAATGATAACAGGCCACAGGCTGCACAAAGTTGCACACAAATTACTATCTGCAACAGGACATGTTGAGTAGTAGTCTACTTCCAGGGGGCCTCCAGTAAAAGTAGTTAACATACTGTAGGATCACCGATCACCATCATTTTGACCACTTTATCCATTTGTATGTGGGCTATTTAAAAAAAAAACAGATCTACAAGCTCACAGAACTTATTGTTGTGCTGTACTGGGTGGTTGTATATCTGCTATTTTTGAATGGGGAAAAAGAAAGTTTACACTCTTTCATGGCAGATAGATGGAGGTCCTTGATGTGAAAACCTCTGATAAAACCTATTTGTGTGCACAGGTTTTTATTTGTACACAAGTAAAATAACAGATAAAAAGGGATCATTCAAAAATCAATTGCTTCTCTGCAGTCTGTCCTTCCATCCTTTATTCACTATCCAACACCAGGACCCCCCTGCAAACCAATGGCATTTTAATATGGTTATCTCAAGAGTCCTTCAGATGCTTGAATTAACGACAGGGCCGGGGTTATGGGTCTGCAATTAAAGACCACAGGGCCAGAAATTGGATAGAGACTGTAACCGTTTGGCTGACGCACATAAGCCGTGGGGAGCCCTCTAAGCCAGATGGGGTGTGAGAGGTATTTTTCTCACATGGGTTTGGCAGCCACTACACACTAACTTTGTGTTGATTCTGTTCCATGCACAATCACCCTCCCCATCTCTCCTCTCGCCATTTCTATCTATGCCGCGCTCGCTCCCTTTCCTATTGCTGAGTTGGCTCCCTCCCACACATTCCTGAGGGTAGCATTTTGCCTTCACTCAGAGAAATTCACTCAGATTAAGCACATCAGCTTCAAACTGATGGCATCACCCACTCAGAGGTGTCACACGAGACAGTTTGTGACAGTGTCTATGCTGGCTAATACTCCTCTGACCTTTTCACTGCTCTTGACTGGCGACAGGCCTTCCGGTCTTCGCTGTCTGAGAGACTGCCCACACCATCTCATTTTCTGCCATTCCTGTCTAGGTCGCACAGTCTGTCACAGCTTATACCACAACAACCTCTGGAAATGTCAAAGTCCAGCCCATTGAAAACGTGGGATAATTCACAGGAAGGGCCTGTGATATTGAACACGCGCTGAATACATTATGAGCAGAACAACATGATTTGCATGACTCTTTACAATAATTACGACACGTCTATGGAATGCTGCAATTCAAAACTGGCTCCTATGAATACTCTCATCTCATACTGCCGGTTGGCATTTTGATCTCTCTGATAACACCTCTGGCCCCCATCAGTTTGAACAATCAAGATTCTTTTGCCACCAAAGATATTTAGACACAGATATTTAGACACAAGTGAGATTGGAGCCACAAAGGCTCCGTGCCATGCAACAGCAACTACCAGCTTACAGTAGCCACCAACCACTTAGATGCCATGATGTTATCTGGCATCCATAGCTGCAATACCACCCTTTGACAGCTCATTAATTGAACTATTCACTAGACTTACCAATATTGAAGCTGTATGGAAAGTTAAACTCTTTGCATGGATGTCTAGTTTTTCTGACATAAATATCCATCATAGCCATGTTGAACTACTTTCTGTCCATAAATTCAACTTAGTTTAAGGCTGCTTAATTCAATCATGTAGAGTTATTCATTCTGTTATGTAATGATGTGATTACCCTCTGCCACCTACACCTATTATATAAAGCAAATCCAAAATAGGAAGAGAAAGACAGCTGCTGCACACACATAGCTCTGCAAAACAAACCTAACCATACCATAAATGTCTAAGTGTTACGTTAAGTTGCTTAAATTAATGTTACCTATGGTAAATTCAACATGATGTGCTGTAGAGGAAATATAAGAAACACATTAGATTAGATGCATATTCCCAGATTTCTAGTAAGTTTGTGTTTACTGAAGCTGTTCGCCCTTAATTAGCTAATAAAGCGCCATTCGAAAAGCTATGATTGCAACATTGCATGCATGAACCTCTCCCCTTAGAACAATACATCTGTCCACTCAGCCATTACCGGCGGAACTTGGCTATTATTTGGAAAACAAAGAATACGGTTGGTGCCGGTGCATTCCGCGCTGCAGTTCAACTCTAAACATAACTAATACAAAGGCCATGATTGCTTTGTCTGCATTGTTCTACTTTCCCCGGCAACATCAATTAGCAAGGCAAAGCAGAGCAGGGTACCATGAGATACCCAGGCTGCTCTACCTTTTCTCTCCCCTCACCATTAATCAATATCAGTTTTACATCTCCCTCATTCACACATAAAAGACTTGTCTTTCTCATCTCCCCAGTCGGGCACATCCCAAAACTGCCCAGCCCCCTTCTCTTTGATCACGCTGACAATCCAAGTCCTCCTGAAGACATTGGTTATTCTGCAGCCATATACCACATGGCCGGCTCGCCTTGAAGATGGTGCTGGGCCCTCTGATGGCAGAGAGACACCTGAGATATATATTCACACTTTGTAATGAAACAGATGCTGCACGGTCCCCCGGCCTCGCCAGCACACATAAGGATGACCGCGCTAACCCCCGCTGTCACTAGTCTGGGCATGTCATAACCGCCGAATGTTCCGCAGAAAACAGGCCAACGTTCACCAAAAATAGCACCAAAAGGCGAGTTTGTAGATCCACTACTTTCAGTGAAGAAAAGACTGAATTTAGTGTGGAGGTAGAAAAGTAATATGTGATAATTGATGCAATGTGACATAACACTGCTGCGCTCCCTCCAACTGCATATATTTTACCCATTTTAAACTGTTGTATTGTATTGTGTTTGTCACAGTTGCTTTGGCAACCTTTCAGTAATCCCCTCTCCATGCCGGTAAACATAACAAAAAAACATGTGATAAACAAACCCCCAACAATAGTTTTCCGATATCATAAAACATTGTTTAAAAAAAATGTCACACACATATTTTTCCACTGCATAGGGCATACCTTGTTGAAGGATTCGCAAGAGATTTTGAAAGTCTGGCTAATAAAAATGAACAAGTATTTAGTGTGTAATGTCCATTATATTTACATTGGAACAAATAAGCCTGGCTGGAAAGTGTCCAACCCATATGGTCTAGGACTACAGGCTATACATAACTGACCCATTTGCCATTTTTGTGTAGTTTGTGCAACTACTGAAACAATTGTGTAGGCCATGTGCTTTTCAACCTGTGGTATCGCAGTGGACCCCAGAAGAGAGTTGGAAAAACTGGAACCTATGGGTTGCACTTGCTACATTACAAGAAGTCTTCAGAATGTAGGACAAATTGTTATTTTTGATCTATGTTTGCCTGTTACAATATATCTCTCCAATATACCAACATCAATACTGCATGAAATTGTGGACAACATCTTAGCCAACAAAATATTCAACATTTTGAGTTAATCTTGTCAAATGGTGGTCCAGGGCTCAAATGGTTATTATTGTACCCTTGCTTCTTTACAGTAGCTCTTAACTAACCCGCCTTTGATCAGCACTGCAACATTGTATTTTATCCTGACCATGGGGAATGAGAATGTCTTGTCTTTGCAGCTTCCAGTGTAGAGAATAGATGGCAAACAAACACAGTAAAGCTGCTCCCCTGGTGGCCATAATCTGGGCTAAACATTTACTATTTCTGCAATTTCATTGAATTGTATGAAAATGTATAGCAGGGAAAGTACCCTAACTAAAGCCAGGCCATTTGCTGTGGGACCTCGGATGCGCGCACATGCAAACACGCCTCACTAATTATACTGTAGATGTCAGATGTGCCAAAAACATATTGGCAAACAAAATGTATTCATGTTTTGATTTACGGGTTGTTTTGTTTTATTTTTTATAAAAAACAATTAAGAACATATAGGCCTATATCAAAAGGCAAGAAACATCAATGTTGCATAAGGGCAGTAGGGCACACACATGAACAAATCTATGTTTTGTACAAACAAGAACCAGCTCAGTGGTCTTGCGGTCTAGTGACCGCCCTGAGATTGGGAGGTTGGGGTTTTATCCCCAAGTCATAACAAAGGCAACCAATGTCTCCTTGGCATCAATTTCAGCTCATATAGTAAGTCCCTGCGACATAAGGCTACTAGTGTTATATCCAGGGGGTGTACTCGTCAAGCTGCCTCACACTACAGAAACAGGAGATAGCCTCCTACCCTATATGGGTCTCATGACTCTTATCGGCAAAGCTTACTTACAGTAAGCCTATAATTACAGAAGGAAAGGAAAAAAAGAGTAAAGATGCCTGTTAAAAAAGGAAACCAACAAGGAAACTGTGTATAGATTTAGCTAATTGGGTCTGACTCATGATGTTTCACATCAGAGACGCTGGTCAGAAGCATGTGTGTGTGTACTACAATAATAATAATTTAATTAAAATAAGGAGCAGGTATATTTGAACTTTGACAACTAGTGCACACAAACAAGATTTAAAGACCATCAAGCAACCACAAGCGTCTGTGCTGCTCCGTACTGTACACCTAATGGCAAATAATCCAATGGGTGGCGCTAGATGAAAAGCCAAGGACCGATCAATCACTGTATAGCATTTATGTTTTAGTTTTTGCAACAGACAACAGAGTGTTGTTTCAGACCAAAGTCGTGGACGGACAGCCACTAACATGCACAGGCATGAAATTATGTTATATTGTGATTACAACAAATTGTGGTGATGAGACATCCCTTTATGTTGGGACCATTTGTTCCGTCTTGCAGATTCTGTGAACTAATTAAGCACATAATTATCTTGATAGGGGTTTGGGGGCATGGGGGCATTGTGAGGAACCCTCAAGAGAAGCATTCCGTAGTGAGAATTCTGACCCTTCCCTCTAAATATGTGCTGGGCTCCTTAATTGGGTTTAAATCTCATTAAAATCTCCCAGCGATTTTCCACATGGACAGATAGTGCTATCCACAGCTGCATGTGCACGCGGCACAGTGCCCGCAGGTACACGATATTTAACCACAAAGACTTATGAAGCCATTCGCTTGCTAAAAGCGACCAGGTGTGTGTGTAGACCCCCGACTCAGCAGTTACAATGCTGTAATGGGCCTTGAGACCAACCAAACGCACATCTAAATATTACATTTGCATGTGTTCCAGTTGTGAACGGAGCATGCGTGAGTGTGAGACAAATGTGTGTCAGTTAAACTCAGTTCATTCAACGCAAAACCATGAAAATATTTATATTTTCAGTAGCTGTAAACTACTGTAAAACAGTGGTTTTCAACATTTTTCATACCAGGGCCCACTATTCATTCAGAATTTAAGCCATGGACCACCACTTGATGACATTTTATCCCCACAGACCCTAAAACTAAAGATTTTCTTTGCTTTTGTCCAAAATTCCAGGCTGGATTTGGGAAACAAAACCGCCAAACATACAGATCAAAATGACCATCAATCTTTTACACTCTCTAGTTGTCTAGACTTGGGGCTAATTCACATGATGAATATTTTAACTGTTGAGAGTGTAAACATGAAATCAAATGGACCCGCAAGGGTCCATTTTTGTTTCATTTTTACGCTCTCTAAGAGTTACATCTGATTAACCAACATTCCATCATTTATCCTGGGGACCACCTGGAATCCTCTCAGGGACCACTGGTGGCCTTGAGACGAACCAAACACACATCTAAATATTACATTTGCATCTGTTCCAGTTTTGTACGGAGCATGTGTGAGCGCGAGACAAATGTGTGTCAGTATCCGTGAAAATATTTATATTTCATAAGTAGCCGTGTGTAAACTACTGTGTAGAGGAATGTCTTACTTGTGCACTTTTTGAGCCCAGAACCTTTCTTCAGAGCATGACGGCTGAGTTTGCAGTTGAAGTTGTTCTCCCAGAACTCTGCAAACCAGATATTCCTCCTGTTGTTCTCCAGTGTGCGGCTGATGAAATAACGATCAAACCCTGGACAGATCAATGGGTTTCATTGGTACTGATGCACAGACAGTTGTCACAGCAATCTGCTGCTAGGTAGAAGTGTTCTGACATGGACTTGCCTATATAATTCATTCTTTCTAAATAGTTATTTTGTTGGTAGCGGATCGATAACACTAAGACTATTTTTCTTTGGTTCGTTCCCTGCATTCTTACTAAAGCTGCAGGCTTCCCTCTCTCTCCCCCTACATGTCAAACAACCCTTCTAGCCGGTGGAGCTCAAGTGATGATCTGTTTCATAATACGCGCTGGAATTTTGTACATTCCAGCGTATTATGAAACCGATCATCTTAGTTGATATAAAAAATGTGTAATTGTATCATTAATATTATTAACAATATTATTAATGTATCATTAATATTACTAACAGAACATACAGTAATTAAATCAACCTCTTCATTCCTATCATCTCTACTCTGGGGGTACACTGTAAATCCCTGGAACATGGGACACGTTTAAGACATGGACACAATCAGTGTTGGGCAGTGACCTGTTACTAGTAATACATTGCTGTAATATTGTTATTACTTTTCCTAGTAACAATTAAAGTAAGGTATTACTCTGCAAAAACAGTAATAAGTAACTAGTTACTTTTATAGCATTACAGCCAGAATAGCATTTCTGCCTCTCCTTCTAAATATTATAATTGAAAACAATTGGATTCAGTTCTAAATGAAGCTGACGAAACAGATTGTGTTGTTGCACCTCCCTTTTTTGTGAATCAATATGTAATATATTACTCTTGATAAGTAATGTAATATTATTAATCTTCTAAGGAGTAATAAGTAATAGGTAACATATTACTCTCCTAAGTAATATTGCCCAACACTGCTAATAATTAAATGTAATTCTGGATATAAAATACACTAAAACAAGAGTACCTAAAACAACTCATTAATAAACACTTATGAACGCATTTATGTGTTTAAAGTCACAAATAAGTGTTCATAAGTTATCTAAATACTTGATTTTACAGTTTATTTGGTACAGTGGTGTGTGTGTGTGTGTGTGTGTGTGTGTGTGTGTGTGTGTGTGTGTGTGTGTGTGTGTGTGTGTGTGTGTGTGTGTGTGTGTGTGTGTGTGTGTGTGTGTGTGTGTGTGTGTATGTGTGTGGGGTACAGTGTCAACTCTGGTCCAGGTTTTACAAAGTATGGAGGGACAGTAAGTTGTGAATTCCACAAGGTATACCTCTGATGGACTGGCGCTTGGGCAGGATAGTGACGGCTCCCTCTGCCATCTCCTCCTGGTGCAGAACGGGAGAGATCTTGGAACCCCAGCTGTCTGAGCCGACCCAGATAAAATGACCTGTCTGGTTTGCCTTCCTGGCAGCATTCAGCAGCCGCCTACAAAGACAAGGAACACAGGATGACTCGGTGTGTAGGGTCAGGCTCTCTCCAGGCTTTAGCTTTGATTATTATCTCTGCCAGCAGTCATGTTTTCGTGTGTGCGTGTGTGTGTGCGTGCGCGCGCGTGCATGCCTGCGTGTGCATGGCTGCATGCGTCCCTGTGTGTGGTTTTGTGTATTTTCTATATTTTCTGTCTGTGTACTGTACATGTGCACTAGGAGGCTACTACTACAACTACAAGGCTAATCAATGCAGACAGACAACATAATCGTTCCGAAATCTGCCAAATCTCAAGACTCCCTCTGGAACTGGCAGATGTGCATAATATAGTCAGTTTGTGCACATTCAGTCCAAGCTGTCTTGAGCCGTTTTTTTGTTGGAATGTTTATTTGGAGACAATTAAAATGAATGTTTACAAGGCACACTAACTATCTAGAAAATAAAAACATCATGGCTTGTGGATGCCTGTGTTAGTTTATAACATTGTTTAGTGTTTATAACTTTATGCTTGTCCCGGTGATGCTATACTTATTCATTTATGTATTTGTTTATTTAAGTCCTTTCCCTGTCCATAGATTTGTTTCCAAGTATCCTGTCTACTCTGTTTGCAGCATTATGATGTATTGAGAGTCTTTTATATCACTCCCCCCTTTGCCCTGTTACGTTTCATACTCGCACAACCTCAAATATTGTCATCATGCCCCAGACAGGGAGTAAGATGAAGAGAGGTAGGGCATGCCTCCTGGCAGAGATTTATGCTCTACCGCGCACCGGTTTCCACTTTGCTTTTGCATTTCATTATAATGTCTCAGCTGACTTTGTTCAACACAGTTCTGTTACCGCCCCTTTCCCACTGTGGTCACCATGCATCTCCCCTATCACCTGCCATTTGTGTCTTATCTTTGTTCAGTATTTTTGTTCAATATTTTATCTTTGTTCAGTATTTTTTCTTTTTTATGATTATCATTTTCAAACTCAAGTACAGAAACATTACAGAAGAAAGCCTATTAAAACAAAAGAAACGATGAATGTAAAAGACAATACAGTAAAGGAAAAATCAAGGAAAAATAAAAAAGGGGGCCCTCCGTGTAAGAGACACCCAGGTCAACCTCCCATGTCTGTCTAAGAGCAGAGGCGGTCTTTCTATTAGGGTACTCTAAGAGAAAAGTGTAATAACGAGAGGCTTCATTCGACAGTCTTTTTCATTTTCATTCTCATCTTCACTGACGGTCGGGTTACTTTACCTTATATCGTCTTCATTGGCGAAGATTATGACCACTCTTGCATTTTGGTTTTCTCTGAGTCGTCGGATGACCTTGTCAAACTCTCCCTGTTTGGCCTCCCGAGGAATCTTGACCGACTGGAAGATACACACACCCCCTAATCAGAAACAGAAAGAACACAGTCATTTGTTAGTAACCAAAAAATATGCCACAAGTAAGGACCATGACAGTAATGTAGGTCTACATACTGCGTAATCAGAGGTGGGACAAAGTCATTTTTTGGAATTAACGTGAGTCAAGTAAGTCTCAAGGATTTACATTTAAGTTCCGAGTCACCATGTCTTAAGTCAGTGCCAGTTAAGCCCAACATACCTGGCAAAACATAAAGTCCCAAAACATATAAAGTTATAACCAGAGGTGGGCTGGGGAATTTTTAACTAATGGAGCTATGTCGCACGCACGTGAAGCGTTTGTGACTGCACCGAAATTACCTCTTAGTATGGAGAACCTACACCCAGAATATACTGTATATCAAATGCTATTCTATTTACTCACATAATATTCACACTTATTGATGTATGCATTATGATTTTTTGTGCATTCACTTTACAGACATCTCTGAAATCATCTCTGAAATTTAATTAGTTTATCATAAATCCATCAGTCAATGTTATCCACCTCATTGGACTTCCTCAGACAGAACATATCTGACTGGCACACACCTAGACTACTTTATCAGGTCGACTGGACACAATGGACCTGGCCATCACCATCCTGATATGCATCTAAGGTCGATCATTCCCATTGTTTCAAGGTGTGAGACAGGTTTTGTCAGCCAAGTGTGAAAACTCTGAATAGCTGTGTGGGCTTGTGTGTGTCGTCGACACGACGCAACAACACATTGTCGTGCATGCACGCGCATGTAGGGGCGTGCGTGGAACTAATGGAGCGCTGCTCCACACTGCTCCACCACTAGCTCACCCCTGAATTTAACTAAAGGTAAATGATTCCTGTCCGACATACTTTTTATAGAACATCCTCTTTACTCCTCTGTTACTCTGCTCCCATGAGCCGAGTAACTGAAGCAGTATTTACTGCTCAGACAGGAAAGATATTCGACCAATCACAACGTGGTGCTCACGGACCGCATTATTTACGAATGGGAGATATGTATTGTTGTTGTGGGAGAAATGTATTGATGTTATTTGTGCTTAGATAGTTTAACACAGAAAAGTATCATAAATCATAAAATTAACACAGACAAAACAAGTTAATAAGCCATCTTAGCTTCGTTTTGCTTCGAGTAGGACTAGTTTTGGCGGCCGCCACAAGTGGAGGGATGCGTCACATCCGCTTTATTGCTTACTTATGAGCAGTCTTCCGTTATCTGCTCCAGACTGTATGATGAAAGCATTTGGAAATTGCGAGAGTCAACAGTCTAATACCCTGAGCTATCCTGACAGCATTTTGCCTGAAAATGAAAGCCTGGGTATCGAAGCTAACAGTCTAGTAACGTGAGGTTAGGGCTTGCTTCATTTTCAAGTCCAAGGGCTCAAAACCAGATGAAGTCATGTGCCCAATGGTGTTAAAGTCTCCGGCAATGTTACAAGTTGTTGTTTTTTTTTTTAATCTAATTGCTTTTCCCACATCCCCTGGAGCAGACGGGACGTTCGATTCCACACCTGATTAATGGTAATCAGTCTGACTAATGGTAATCAAGTTACATACAGAACAGTGTAGCAGTTTGCTGCCAACAGGATAACACGTTTTTGTCTGTTTGTTTGTTTGTTTACAACTTATTTCTTCATGTTTCATGTTGGCGGTCAACGGTTGTGCCTACAGCTCTGATTTTGTGATTCTGTTATTGCATGTTTTCCGATTCTGCATTGTGCTTTCAGTTGGGATGCTAGGAGGAGGCTGCTGGACCTGTGGTAGTTCCCATTCTTTCTTTTGTTCCTTCCCAAATGTCTACAAGAATTGCTTGGCAAAAGTTTGTTTAGCCTTTCTTCTTGGTGATCAGAAGTTATACAGAATGAATGGTCTGCAATTACATGGTTGAGAGAGTCTTTTAAACATTAATTTGACTTCCCTGTAATATATTATTAAAGGATTAAAAATATATTCCAGTACTACCGGTACCTTCTGTGCAGGTAACTTCAGCAGTACAGATCTTTTTCTTTTTCGTCCCTTTGATAATGCCCTCAATGTATTTCCACTGTTTTTGTTTTTCTTATGAAGATGTGATTTACTTGAGCCACCTGTGTGTGTATTGGGGGTTCATTTGGGGTGTGTTCAAATAAACCTTCTCACTGCTTTAGTGAGAGCAGCTTTAGTAAAGCAAGGTCACTTGTGGATATCCGTTTTTTATTGTTTTTGCTCGCCCGTAGCTCGGTACTACAGTACAGAGCACAGAAACAGCGGACATTTCTTGTGGATTTTCTGTTGTTTTATGTTTTTGATTATTTTTTGGAAATCTCTATGTAGGGGAAATGGATTGGGACTGGAAAGATGGCACCAGAAAATGACCGCCGCCGCCACTGCTATGCCCTAATACCTTATATGCGTTTCTAACCTGAGTTCTCATGCTGGGATCGTTGTGGTTTTTAACTCTGCCGACACTTCCCCAGCGGTATGACAGTTCACGTCTCACTTTTCCCTGAAGCCGTCCCTCTCTATCAAGCACAGCCTTCATCAAGACACTTGACCCAGGGGGGAGGAATATATAATCAAAAGAAATACAAAGTGTGTGTGATGTGAGCCAAAAGGTAAAAACGGTTATCTGCACTACACAGGAATTCCTTTTCAAATTTTAAACAAGAAAATGTGGAGAGAGGAGCTCCATCTCAACCCCTGCTTTCATTGCATCTAATTGAAATATATTCTGTCTTTGATGTTGTCTAAATAACACAGCTGGGTCATCCAGGGTTCTGTCATCATACTCTTTGAACAACAGAAGCAGCTGGATGTTCTGTTCTGTACTATGGATAATTTTATTCTGCCCTCATAATCCTATCTTTAAAATGGTACTAAACCATGTATAACTAATTATGTTATTTTAGCTGATTACACCAAATTAGATGAAACAAAGAATGCGGGTTGGTAAATCATGTCGAAGTTAATGAAATTAAAGGCTGGGGGAGAGGACATTTATGCAGTAGAATGTGTTGTATAAAGGCCCGGAGGCCAGTCCCTTCATCATTGCAAGGCCAGGCCTGTTTCAGTGCTTGAACCCCAGGCAGTGAAATGAAAAAAATGTTTTTTCATAGTTTTAGACCACATCTGTGGTCATTATATGGCCAGTCCCAACAATGCAACAATGCAAAACTAATTGGGAACATTTTCACTTTTGTGCATTTTTATGTAAAATTCCATAAAAATCTCATTTTAATTATTTCTTGGGAACAAAAACGCGCTGCGTGATGACGTATTGCCTGGAGCTCTGATTGGTTCAGAAACGTCAGAACCAGCGTTTCAGGGAAATTCAGGCCGAAACTTCAAAGTAAAACGCCCTGTTTCCTTTCAGTGCACCTTTTCACCCCATTTCACATAAGATAGACTCACATAAATAAATATGCAGCGGTACAAAATAGAATCCCACTACAATGCGGTATGGAAACTTTGCTACACACTTCTGAAGAATGTTGTGCCATGTTGCGTCACACAGTCAAAGCCAAGTGTTTCTCAGACAGGGGTCTCTGAAACTATGGAGATTGCACCGCAGTGATAGATCGCTGTGATTATTGTGATAATGCGTAAACCTGTTGGTGTTCATCCTCCTGTAGTGTGCGCGACTGGCAGAACAGGGAAGAAACAGTAGTGCCACTGCAGTGCTGTGTGGCCGCAATGCAGACAGGTGTTACGTATGCAGCAGTGTTGATAGAGACATGTTTAGAGACTGAAATGCCAAACCTTTTCAATATTTTATGAAGCAACATGCTACAGTACTATTTGTCGGTCTTATTTCACATGGCTGTTATGCATTGCATCACACCTGCCAGCTGCTTGTTGTTGGTGGCACACTGGCACAAAAATGACTGATGATCACAAGTGCGCCCAAGCGAGTATGCAAAAAATATTGAGCAATTAAAGGCACAAAGCTGCACGCCCCTCCCACTTGACCATGATGCTTGATGTTTAATTTGTGTACAACGGTGTCATAAATCAGGCTTAACATTGATGTTTCAGCCTCATCTTTCACAAGAGCTAGGCACCTGAAAATGCAGTTTAAATCTGCTCTTTCATTCCTCTACCATTTACGTGCTCAATTCTTCCCAGCTGGCAGTTGTACTCGACTGAAGTCATACTTACCCACCTCTGGCTTAGCTCAAAGTTGTTGAGAATGCTGTTTATCGAAAATGATAAAGACAACAAATTGCAACTTTACATAGCCTCTGGGGTTCATATTTAATGATGTTTATTTTAAAATTGCAGATTCACAGTCTATGTAGGTCTCACTCGGATGAGACACAACACAGCTGTTTTGCGTTTCACATAGTTGAGTGCTTGTTTCCAGGCTGCACAGTCTAAGCACCTCACAGAGTACCAGGAGTTCGTTTTAGACTCCCAGGGGGACTCAATCTCCAGCCCTGGCTGCCGCCACGTACTGTTCACGTGCCATGCTTGCTTTCTCGGCACAATGATCTACAAAGGATCGCTGCGAGAATCTGAGGACTTGAGCGTGAGTTTTTGAAGCTGAGTTAACAAAGGGAAAGAAAGGAAACTTTTGGATGGCATCCCATACTGCAAGCGGAATTTTGAAGCAACGTCATTGAACCCTTAATTATCAGCTTAAAACTGTTACATTTAGTTTAGCATTTAATTCTCATTCTCATTGTACACTCTGTGCTGTAGGCTCAATCATATCAGGCCTCTGTGACCCCCCCAAAATAAACATATTTCACCTGCCCCCCCTTTCTGTCAGGCACTTTGTAGAAGGAGCTGAGGCATTACATTTTGTTTAACTCTGTTCAACAGATACATATTGTGAGAATATCATCATGAGCTTGTAGAACTCGCAACTCAAATCCTTTACTGTAGATCTCCATATATGGAGCTGACATGTTCTGACACTCCATATGTTGATGCCTGCCCACCACTTCTTCCTCTTTCGGTGTCTCATTTGTGACTGATACCTGTCCATTCAAGCTCTAGATGGGCCCGCTCCATACTAGTTATTAGTGTAGAACTAGAATTCAAATAAGGGCTGAAAATGAAGGCCTGGCCCCACTGGGCTCTCATCAAAACCTGTACACTCAGAGCACCCCCCCTCAACGGCGTCGCAGTAAACACTGTGAGCCCCCCCCCCCCCCCCCCATCGACACCCGTGCTGCCCCTGCTGCCACGCCAACCTTAGATCTCCATAATTACATATAGCTGGCCTGTGTAGCATTCCATATGTTGATCTGCCCTCATCACTCCCTGTACCTGTATACTGAAGACATTGCTTTTTTATTTATTTATTTGGGTCACTTCACTGTCATCTGGGAACCCACCAACAATCATATAGGGACCTCTCTGAGTACCTTCTATCAAGGTGTGTATAACACTGACATGCAACCCATTGAGAAAACTGACATTAAGAATTTTCTTGATTTATTATATTTTTCTTATTGTTTTTGCATTACTCATATTATTACAAGGTGACAGTATTTTTATTATTATTACTAGTTGCAACATTATTTGCAGTATTGTTTTCAAATATTTGGTGTGATTCTTATACATTTTCTCAAGTTCAAGACTGTTACTGTACTGCGCATGTGCAATGTGTGCTTATGTGTGTGACGTCAGAAAAAAGAATGCCACTGAGTAATACGACGACTTCTTTGGATGTTGTGAGTTCAAGAAATAACAAGAAGTGGAGAATTAAGATACGTGTCAATACTAAGGTTCTGCTGTACTCTGACTAGTCAAATCGCCCTTACATGCAACCCATTGAGAAAGCTGTTTTAGTACAGTTCATGTGCTACAGAGCAGTAATCAGTAATATTTTGGAAGGCAATTGTAGATGGTCATTAGAGCATTATCATGATAAATGGTCAATGATAGTGAGGCGGGCACAAGTTAAACTTGACTCAGTAGCTGTATTGGAGTCGCCTGCTGCAAGATCGGTGAAAAAATGTTTTAACATATGGTGGTTTGGTTTATCCCGCCTTATATCCTTGGTTTGGGATTCGAGAGACTGAACTCAACATCAAATGGTGCTCCGTGGCTAAAATGCAGAATAAATTGTGGGCTCTGCCCTGGTATGAACATGGTTGAAACCCCTGCGTTAGGCTTTTCATTGCCGGCATAAGGTCATATTTTTGTTGTAAATCAGTGTTGGGTACCACATGGAAATGATTCACTGAGTGGCTCTGGCTCTGCACTGCGGACTAAAGACAAAGAGACATTATGATGGTCAAAATATTGGCAAGTTGGTGGAGTGGATCAGATCAACAATAAATTGTGTTTTGAGAAGTAATACTACATGCCTTTCACCACATTTAACATGAACCTACCATAGACAGTGCAGAGCACATTGAAGCACTGTATAGGTTACCGCATACAATATGTTGATGATACTGTATAGGGGAATTATACATTAATGGTGTACGTGCACAATGCCTGTCATGTCTTAATCAGTTCTTGCCTCTGTATGTTTGAGTTTTTTCTCATCAAGATTAGACTTCTAAATACATCTCATCTGTCTATTAACATTTATTTTCCTAGAAAAAATATCAAACAATAGTATGTGATCTCATCGAGTCGGTAATAATAAAGTCCAAAGTGATTCCCACTGCTATCATCTGACACGCCCACACACTGATAAGAATCAGAGAAGCTACCTTAATTGGAACTGTGGCCAGTCCATCAGTAGCTACAGTTCCCTACACCATACCCACTTGGAAATGTCCTTCACATTGGCTGTTAGCAGTACCAGAATGAGTTAATTTTATGTAGAGTCGTTACTGATGCAATCCGTTTCTGCCAATTGACATTTAATTTGCCCTTTGCCAGTGCTGATGCTTATACTGGATTATACTGTAGTGTTATATGCATCCCCCTTTCCTCATTTATTCATACAGTACCATTGTTCAATCAGCTGAATAATGCATTTATAAATACCATCAATATAGTTCTATATGTAGTCGATTCAAACGTGGCAAATTCGCAAGTGACATCTACTGTAGTTATATTATGTTCAGTCTTTTCTTGTAATTGTATGATTTATTAACTGGGTTTTATTATTCAATAAGTGGGAGAGTAGTGTGAGGCTCATCTTCAGTCAGTGCTAACAACCTTGAGCTGGCACTCTTACCACAGTACAAGCCAAAGTAGCTAACTTAACCCATCATTCTATTTTACTACCCCATCAATTGAAGTTAAATAATTACGAGAAAGCTTTGGAGGTGACGATACCTGTACTTGTGAAGGACATTTTGTCATGAGTATGTCTCATATGCAGTCTATTTACTCATTCCAATCCTCCTACTTAACACTACTTCGCACGTACAAACTCTCACACCATTCACTCACTCACAGGCCACATTAAGCCCCATTTACTGTATGTTAATGCCTGGCATTAACATGCGTCTCAGCTGGAATTATTGTCTCATGGCACACCAGCATGCATCGGCGCACCGTTTTACAACACAGTAAAAGACACAGTGTTCTTTAAACCATGTGAGTGTACATGTAACCCAATGGATCCAGAATTTCTACAGGGCACTTCCGTGCTCTCATTAAGGGAAGGCTGACATGTGAGTGTGACCACCAGGTGTCAACCTGTAAGAAAAAAAAAAATCACACTTGTGACAAGTGAGTGGGGCAATGGCGGCCAGGGTGGCGACCTGGCTTCAGTGAGACACCCGCGTCCGAAATGGTTGCGTATTGGCAGAATTACAGTGAGGGAGTCCCCAGAGGGTCCACTCGTACTGAAATGTACTGTCATACCCCAAATCATCAGCTGTTATGTGTGTATGTGTGTTAGGCTGCAAAACGGTGATACTTGGACAAGAAAGCCAGCCAGAGTTGGACACAGGCACCCAGGGACTCAGGAACCCAAGGCAGCCAGGGACTCAGGGACCCAGACACAAACAAAGCCCCCTATCGGAGTGGTTGTACAGCTCAAAAAGCACTACATGGTTCACCTAAACCTCTCGTCATCAGTATCACCTTGGAGAAACTGCTGCTCCTGATATTGATTTGAAATACTTTTTTGGTGTTCCCCACAAAATGGCATACATACCAAGTGATACCAAAACAAAACAAAACAATTACCAACATCAATTTAACCCATTCTGAAGGTGTTTTAGTTAGCAGATTGTCTCAGTGCGCCACCGAGTGGCACCGTATGATCTTGTAGATCTGCTATTTGTTTTTGTTTTTAATCTAGTGAAACGTTTGCAGGGACTTAAACTGATTTTAGGACAGGGGGATTTGTTTTGGAGGTTCACGGTATTGGAGGTTCTGGTCATTGGTTCCAGCTGCCATGATGACGTTAGAGTACTGACACTGTTGACTCCCAATGCTATGGCTGAACAGAGACACCTATTGGCTGAAAAGCACACATGACTGCCTAGTAAGGAGGGATTCTAGTTCCAAACAAACCACTCTGGCCATCCAGCTCCATTGACAGCAGATGAGATCACACGTTTGCAGTGAAATTGGCGAAATTATGGCATTTTAGGACATTTTAACGCATTAACAGACCACTCGTTACTATAGTGAACAATGATTTGTTATATACTGTAACTTGCTTTAGTTAATGTATATTATCAGAAAATAGGCTGTGCTGTCATGCAGTGGTTGACTACAGTATGTAGGCCCATGTTTGGAACTTGCAGAGCTCCAGCCAGTGCGAGGCGCGAGATCAAAACACGTCGCCTCTCTCCCTATTTATAGTACTCTTGACGACGTAAAGCTCTGAGAGGTCCACGGCAAGGAAAATGTAGAACATTATACGGGCTTACAGTGTGTGCTATACTGCCTATCGCCCTGGCTGTGACTGTGGCAGTCAGTGGGCCATAGTTTATGCACCGTCTGCGAGCAGGGGAGCCAGGCGCGGCTCTGCCAACTCACAGGTGCGCCTGCCTCCCTGCCGGCCTGCCTGCAGCTGATCAGGTTAATCAGGTCACACGGGCAGGTTCTGTGAGCCCTGGCTGTGTCTGTCTGCTACAGTTAGGGTGTGAGTAGCAGGGGCGGATCTAGGCATGGGCATTTAGTGGGGGCAATGCCCCCCCTAAATACCCAGACTGCCCCGCCAAACATGATGGTATGCAAAACAACCCAAGATATTTCAAATTGAAGTGCTTATATTTAAAATGATTTGAACCACTACTACTGCTACAAAATAACTACAATTGTGGCACCAGTAAACCAACAGCATTTCATCGTTTAAAACAGAAAACTCTCTGAGTCAGACCTTTAGCTTTGCTGCGTGTCTGTTGCTACTTCAACAACAACTGATGTTATTATTGATGCTTAATTGCTTAATGAAAGTCCTGTAACCGAAAATGGTATGGGTGCCATTTCGGTGCCCGTGTCGCTTCGTGCTATGGGCGATGAAGCCACCCCCATGCAATTTTCTCCTGCCCCCCAATTGGGAAATGTTACATCCGGCCCTGGTGGGTAGTGTTTCTTTTCCTCAGTTGTGGGTGTAGTGAGTGTCTCGACCATTTTATTATTTCGCCTTCAATGCAGAGGATCGAGCCTTTGCTATTCGCATGACAAATACTGTTATCTGAGTTGTCCTCATCTTGTGTTCCCTACACAATTCCACCCCGTGGGTCTGTGTGGTCACATTGATTTATTACTTTACCTTTTGGCTCGAGGTTGTGTTAAGTCATAAATCTAGTTAGCCTAAATGTACTTAAAAGTGAACATTATGACCTGAACCTTTTGGATCAGCAGCCGTTTGCTGCTGTATTACCACTTGTCTTATGAATTACAATTCAGATAGTGTGTGTAAAGAAAACTATATATATATATATATATATATATATATATATATATATATATATATATATATATATATATATATATATATATATATATATATATAATGTTGGTTTGATTGTTTATGTAAGGTCCCTTGCCTGAGGCCCTGAAGTGTATTTGTCTAGACTCTAGCCAACTGCCTAAAGGCTCTCATAAACCCAGATATATTTTTGGTACTACAGCCTCTTGTCCATTCATTTAATCTAATACCCTCAGCGGGGAAACAGACCTTATATTGTGGGATCTCTGAGCCTTCAAATTGCAGTGACATAGTTATTTAATACATATGACTCCAATGACAATCCTTTATATCCCCTCACCCCACTGCCCTGTGCCTTTCATACTCTGTGCACCCAGGCCTAGATATTGTCATATTATGCCCAGTTTACATTTGTATTGTGGTGTGTGTGTGTGTGTGTGTGTGTGTGTGTGTGTGTGTGTGTGTGTGTGTGTGTGTGTGTGTGTGTGTGTGTGTGTGTGTGTGTGTGTGTGTGTGTGTGTGTGTGTGTGTGTGTGTGTGTGCACGTGCGTGCGTGCGTGCGTGCGTGCGTGCGTGAGAGAGAGCTATTATTGAGTTTTATCAGAAGTGCTAGTTAAGGCATTAAATGCCAGGGCAGATTTGTTTGCCCAGGTCCAGCCCTCTGAAAGACATAATACGAATTTGATATAGACAATGATATAGTCTACCCATATAATGACGCTGATTATTATTTATAAGAAGCCAATGTAATTAGTTGCATGTTATACCTGATCATTACAGCTTGAAAATACAAATAGCGGATGGTGGAATTCCAAAGGTAGGCTATGGAATGCTTAAGCTCTCACATGTTCTTCTAATAGTTTTCTTTTCTATCAAGTCATTAATAAAATATAGTAGTTCTGCTCACTAGTAGGCCATGGAGGGGATTTGAACTCTATAGTCCAGCTTTAAATGATCTAGCTCCAATATATGTTGCACCTGGCAGGGAAATGTATTCCCAGTAGGTTACATCCACTGAAATCCAGTCTCTCTTTTCCACCAAAAAGTCTAATGGTAGCTTCTTTGCAAAGTAGGTAAAGTCCTTTAAAAAGACAGCAATGTCTCGACTATTTTATTATTTTGCCTTTGATGCAGAGGGAGCCTTAATTTGCTATTTGCATGACAAATACTCCTATCCAAGTTGTTCTTGTGTTCCCTAATTAATTCCACCCTGGATTTGTGTGGCCACGTTGATGTATTACTTTACCTTTTGCCATGAAGGTAGGTAGCCTAAAATTACTTAAAAGTGAACATTATGACATGAACCTTTTAGACCTGCAGCCATTGTCTGCTACTGTATCACCAGTTGTCTTGTGGTGATACAGCATGGTCGTGTGCGTGTGGTGTGTGTGTGTGTGTGTGTGTGTGTGTGTGTGTGTGTGTGTGTGTGTGTGTGCGCGCGCGTGCACGTGCCCATGTTAGATTTATATTGTTAGGTTGGTTTGCTTGTTTACGTAAGGTCCCTAGCCCGAGGCCCTGAAGTGTATTTGTCTAGACTCTAGCCAACTGCCTAAAGGCTCTCATAAACCCAGATATATTTTTGGTACTACAGCCTCTTGTCCATTCATTTAATCTAATACCCTCAGTAGGGAAACAGACCTTATATTGTGGGATCTCTGAGCCTTCAAATTTCAGTGACATAGTTATTTAATACATATGACTCCAATGACAATCCTTTATATGCCCTCACCCCACTGCCCTGTGCCTTTCATACATAGGAATTGGATATAGGCTATAATATAGTCAACCCATATATGGATAATCAGACTGATTATTATTTTTCTATCAAGTCATTAATAAAATACAGAAGCTCTACTTGGTAGTACGCCATGGAGGAGAATTGAACTCTTATAGACTCCAGCTTTATACGATCAAGCTGCAATATATTATGTTGCCTTTGGCGGTAAAATGTGTTCCACAACCCTAACATCCACTGAAATCCATTCTCTCTTTCCCACAAAAGAATCAAATTCCAATTGTAGCTTCTTTGCAAAGTACTAAAGTCCTTTAAAAAGAAAGCAAACTTAAGTACCCCAATGGCAAAGAAAACCTTGCAAGGCAAGTGCTCTTTGCAAGCAGTGAAGGTCAAGGCGCAAATACATGAACCTAGGGATTGAGTGAGAAACCTTCGATTTCATCCTCCAGAGTCAATGCCATCCCCTCCTCATGAACAGGAAAGGGAATTGGATGACTCAGACTGACTTCATTACTGATATGACTTTGGTGCATATGATAGAACACCAAAGTCTAATATTGTAATATGGATATAATAGCGGCATTGAGACTAGGGATGTCTCCAGCACGTTTTTTGCCGAGACCGAGAATTTCGACATTGAGGGGTCAGAAATTGCTCGCTCGAGCGCTGTTCATGCTGCCTGAAAGAGGGAAAAAATGGAATAGTTCCTCTTTGTCACAGCGCAAATAAGAGTGTAAATAATGGAATAGTTCCTCTTTGTCACAGCGTAAATAATTTTAAACTGTTTTAAAAGTAGTTTACAGTAGCGACTAAAGTCTCTGTAATGTTTATGTTGTACCATTACCAAAAAACTAAAATATAGATTTAAGAAGAGAATATGCATGCATTATTATGCAAATTAACTGCAAAACCAATAACAATACTCAGATGTTTCTTAACAGCAGGCTAACCAATCACCTGTTGACATCCTTAATCTGATCATTTGAAAATGGCAGTAGATCAGTACAACCATATTTGAGACTGTGGGTTTCATGTCTGTGAGCAAAAATCTCTATAATAAAATGTAATAAATCCAGGCTGCACTCGCAACCAATAAATATTAAGCATTTAGAGGAATTTATTAAACACTTAACTGCCCAGAAACCCTGATAACAGTCTGGTTGAACAGATAATTGCATGACCCCGAACATAATGTTAATGTGATCCACCAAAAAGAGCTACATCTCTCATGTGCCCAAACATTGTATTTTTTTCGGAACACAGTCTTATAGACATGTTAAAAAATGGGGATGAGAAAAACACTTAAAAAATGAATGAAAGAAAAGCCATATATCATCAACACAACAACCAGTCAACCCTTGCAGCTCACTTCCTATCATTTTGACAGAAAAGTGTCATAATGTAAAAAGAAGATTTTTTTCTAGGAACTACAACGTATATGTTTTCCCATTAAATCTCTCCGTCAATTTTACGCTTCTCAGATCCACAACATCTGCCACAGTTTCTACAACACAGTGTAAACAGCTCCAATTGCTGTATCAGTTGAACTATAAGGGTTTGGATGCAATTCAGAACAATATTTCTAACTCATTGGGCACACAGAATGGCATTTTAGTATAGCAAGTGAAATATTCAACTATCACTTCAAATACTATATGATCAGAGGAAAATGCAAGGAGCTGGTTTGGTACAGACTGCAGCTAGTGCTCCAAAGCTTGTTGGCAACAGTCAAGTGGATAAAGTATCACATCAGAACAAGTCTGTTCCTTTTCATACCCAGGGTGAAATCTCCAACTGAAATAGCTGTTTTCACGCAGACTGCAGATGAGTTTTCTGTTACAGTCCCATGTCAGAAATATTTCCTTTTGTGTGGCGAGCAGCAGCTCTGGGGGCCTGCACAAATCTCTCCCTCCTGGAACAGAGGATTTGGCAAATAGGATGGAGCCAAACTGGCTGCAGGCCTTTTGCCATGCCGATGTGAAAGCTGTTGAAAGCTTGGCACTGTGTCGAGTGTTCTTCACAAAACGTTCTCTGACTCTGATTGAGTGGCTTTTTATTGTTTTTTTTTGTCTGATAAATATGCAAGCATACAGCGTTATTTTCAAGTTTGTAATTGTGGTGGTGTTTTCCAAGTACAAAAAGAAAATAAAGTCTAATGGTGACTAAGTGGTGTTATTGTAATCTTTTCCCTTCCTGCTAAAGTATGAGCAGCGGTTTCAATCAATTCAGCCGACTTCCACCTGACCTCTTTATACCACTTGCAGTCCAGAAATGCCCTGCGGCTAAGCTGAATTTGTACAGTAAGCTCTTGGAATATGGCAGTGCTTTAGACTGTATGACGGCTACCTAATTGACTCTGTAATAGTGTCATAGTTCAAAATGACTGGGCTTCTCGAGCGTGCATTAGCCCCAGCGAAACACTGAGAAGTGACAGAGGTTGGCGTTATAGACACTAAGACACAGGGAATCTCAAGGTATATGGAATATGTACCTTAGTGAGTATCAGTAGACACTTTTTTTTACCAGCAGCATTTTTTGTAAAAACACAACTACAGACAATCGCAAGTTCACATTCTGAACCAGTTCCTATTTATCGTCTATTGGAAAATGGCTTCATCTCAAGTGTTTTTTTCCCCACTGTGTTTTTCAGCAAGGCATGCTGTTGTCAAACAGCAACAACTCAGAAACACCATGTCAAAAATGAAAGGGGTCAAAATAAAACTGGCAGTGACAGCTTTTCTTTTTGGGCGGCCGTGCCTTTATTGATAGGACAGTATGGCTTTCAGGAAAGGAAGAGAGAGAGAGACGGGGAGTGACGTGCAGCATAGGCCGTCGGGATCATGATTCGAACCTGCGGGACTGCACTGTCAGGCTACATTGTAGTGATAGGTGGCCGGACTGCTGTGCCAGCGGTCTGGGACAGTACTGTTTATTTTACTTGTCTATGCTAGTTTAAACACTTTCACCTGTTGGTGTTTATCACGCTTTATCTGTCTTTTGTCATGCACAAAGTCAAAGCACCGGAAGGTGATGTGGCTACCAAGCAAGAGTCTGACATGCTGTGGTCTAGTACTGTATGTTATGGCGGGGGCCCACAAACCAATCACTGCAGGGCTCTAAACAAATGTTTACTTCCTTTATTGGGTCAGGCTGGTCCTAGATTCACTCCTCGCTACCATGTGGGACAGTAGACCAAGAGATCTGTGTTGATGTCTTGGCTGAGCCAGAGAGCAGCTGTTGCACTGCACCGTCTAAAAAGTAGGGTAAGTTATTCAATTAATGCAGATAGTTGCTGTTTATAAATGTGAAATTAGCCCAGATTGAAATGCATAGTAATCACCGACATAAATAAGTAAAAAAGCTTATTGGTGCTGTTTTAAATCGGTTAGTGTTATTCACCTGTGTAATTCTTCACCATCATGTGGGACTGATATGACAATGGGTGAATGTTTAGTAAAAAATGTTACCTTATGGTACCATACTTCCCAGTGTCCTCGTCCCGCACACACAGACAGTACACAGGAGTTACATGAGTGGTATCTTTAAAGTAACTGTATCATGTCTAAGGCTATCTATGTAAGGCTGTGATGTTGTCAGTCGTTTCAGTTGTTTAAGTTTCTGTAAGCCTTTCAGCCTTACAGTACGTGTGCAGACTTCTGAGCAACTAATTGATTCAATGCTATGAAAATCCTTGTAGCCAGCACCTCCGGGGCATCTGTCCCACCTTTGAACATCTCAGCCAACGCGGTTTCATCATCATCAATCCTGCTAAAGGGATCCTGCCCACCATTGTGCAGACTGGAGTTGGATTCATCCTTAGTGCCTCTGAACGCAATTAACACAACCGCCCATGTTTACAGGTGGGAAACCGGTCGGTGAGGGTACATTTGTCACTGCCTTCCAGTTTTGTGGTGAGAGCTGAAAAGAAGTGGCTGGTGACGTCTTGTGTATTTGTATCTGAGGAGGCATATGGTTATCTAGCATGCCACTCTCCGAGACTAAACAGAGAGGGTTTGGCGGTGACAGCGACAAGGAAATGAGAAAATGGCATAACAACTAAATTGGAAAAATAAATAAGTAAACTATGTCTGTGAAAGTGTCTTTTCCACATCTGGCTGTTTTCACATGCAGTATGTATCTGGCTTATTGAGTGAAATGAAAACCCAGTGAAACAAATTTCCCAGAGCTGAGGAGCACCACAATTGACAACCGTTTTATCTTGTTATGGATATGTTAACATCATGGAGAGCAGAGCTGCAGAAAAAAGGCCCACATCCATGATGATGCACAGGCGACAATGTGCGCAAATACATCTCTCAGGTAAGAAGTTTTGTGGGCAATTTAAGCCTGTGGATAATGTATAATTAAGTCAACAAGGTGCAGACCATTAGCTGTGTCCACATAAGATAATGAGTAGTGCCTGCATGATAATCAATAATCAATGCTTTAGGCACTGCTGGAGAATATTACAAATGGCAGCAGAGTCTGGCGGTGCCTGAGTTTGGGGACCACAGATGTACTATTTATGACTGGCATATCAGCCAATTCAAAATGTCAAGAGCCAACGTCTTCTGTGCTGGACTGGGCTTGGCTTCGGAAAGGGGGACTGCAAGGACTACACTTAAACAAAGTCCTGTCGTCCAGGGGACATAAAAATGTATTTGGGACAAAGATTTACTCCTGTGGGGATGCAGAAGCTTTTTTGAGCTGACTGCACAAACATATTTCTGTCACTGCTCAAACTGTGCATAAATTCACGGAACAAGAGCAGTGACAAATGTCGTGTTTACAGAAGGCTTATAATAAAAGTTACTGTGATGCTGGCAGCACTCAATGATCATCCTCCTCAGGTAGAACTTAGTTGCAAACATGCCACGCAATTTGAGCGGGATTTGAAAAAATGGAGAACAGACATACTGTCAGACTGGGGTGGAGGTGAAATAACAGCCTATACACCTGACAGGTATTGTTCTTCAACCACATTCATTTTGCCTTGCCTTGTGAAACATTAAGCAGAAGGCTCTCTCTCGAAGGTCTGAGTGGACGACAGACCCAGGGTCTCCAGTACCACCCAGCCTTCACCATAAATGATTGATAACCTGGGGCATCAAGCTGCCTCTTCGTTCACAGGTCCTACAGTGGGGAAACTCCACCAGTCTGAGGTTTTTCAGACTGTCGGTAACATTAACACACTCTCTGTGGGACAGACCTACCTCACCTGGCGGAGACCTGTGCTCTAAGAAGCACTTTGCTCTGGTCTAAAGAATTTTCCTGTTTTGTTTTGTAGTTACGTGCGTTTTACTTTGTGCTACTCTCACATCTTGTCAGTCTGCCCTTGTGTGTCCCTTGATCATCACACCATCTCCTAATTAATCAGCTGACCTTGGTTTTGCAATCAGCAATCAGCCATAGTAATTTTCACTGGGTTCACCTCTCTAATATTTCTCCTAATGTTAATTTCCATTGATGTTGTCTTATTCTCTGGTTTGGGGATTTCTGCTTTCTCCCTGCCTTGATTTGCCTGTTTTGATTCGGAAAAGAATAACTGCCTTATTAGGCTATAGTGACAATGGCTGCCAAACAGCAAACAATCAAACAAAAGAACAAAACACAAAAAAGCCTGTCCATCTGAGTTTTGAAGCATATAAACTTGAGGATTGGGTTTTCATAAACTGTAATATTTGGAATGTAAAAGGATGAGAAGCTTTGTCAAAAGTAGCTTTAAGTTTCAAGTATTGTCCTGGATCCTTAAGGGTATCTCAAAAACAAACTCACTTTTTTGTCTATTTGTCTGTTATCGCAAGACAACAGTACATACCTGCTTACCTACTTTTTTCCCAGTACCTTAATGCATCTGAAACTCTCATCTGCTCAGAGATATTACAAATACCGGTGGGTCTATAATGTCCAAAGGTGAGATGTACCATGAGCTGTACTGTAGCTTACCATTTGTACTTTTCATATTCCGATGAGGCCTCTGCTATAAACTAGTTGAAACAACGTAGTTGAAATAGGTCAGACAAAAGAATGTACCAACATTTCCACAGTTGCGTTTACATCAGAGTCAGGGTTACAAAGCCACTAGTCATACAATGGAATAAGCCACTTCAAGACATGAAGCTACAAACTGACCCGACACAGACAGAAGTTTAGCTATTTGTTTGCTTCACCTTTTCCACTCAGGTCCTACTCCATTCTGTGAAAGAAAAACAAATTGTTGCTGCACTGTTTATGCAGCAACCTTTTACAACCCTTTTCTTTTACGCACTGTGCTTGTAAATTTTGGAGCCTTTGTCACAACTAGTATGAATACATAATTATTGTTTTCTTTTTTTTTTTAATGGCTTTTGTCTAGTTTATTAAGCCTGGGGAGGGTTATAGTGTCGGGTGTGCCGCCGTTTATCCCAAATGATTTACTGGAGCAGGAGTTGAAACGGTTTGGTAAATTTGCCAGTCCTCTCAAGCCTGTAAGTCTCGGCTGTAAGGACGCGAAGCTGAAACATGTCCACTCACTCCGCAGGCAGGCATACATGTTTCTAGACTCTCCTACACAGGAGTTGGATGTGTCTTTTAAAGTGAAACATGACAACAGTCACTATATGATTTATGCCAGTGGTGGCAGCATGAAATGCTTTGAGTGCGGGTTGTTTGGTCATAAACGGCTTGCGTGTCCACAGAGACAGAGAGCCGAGGTTGCAGTAGTTGGACAGGCTGTAGTAGAGGAAGCCGCGGCCCCGCCGCCGCCCCCCGAAAATGATCATGATCATGTTAGCGATCAGCCAGAGCAGAATGAACAGGAGATACAAGGATCAGCAGATGAGGCTGAAAATGTGGATCAGGCTGATTCACAAGTTGAAGCGACCGCGCTTAGCGCTGACGTTAACGGTGGTGCGTCTACTACAAGCTCCGTAGAGGAGGGGCTGCCTGCGCCTAGTAACTCAGTGACAGGAGGAGGGGACACCGCCTCCACCTCGCTGTCAGACAGTCAGAACAGCTCCGTAGAGGAGGGGCTGCCTGCGGCTAGCAACAGGCCCAGTAGCACAGTGACAGGAGGAGGAGACACCGCCTCCACCTCGCTGTTAGACAGTCAGAACAGTGAGATGGTTTTGGACTGTGAAGAAGATGATGAGAGTGAGCCAGAAAGTGAAACTGAAAGTGAATCCAATCCGACAAACAAAAATGAATTTTACTCATTGCATGAAATAAATGATTTTTTGGATGAGACATTTGGAAAATCTGTCAAAGTACAGGATTATTTTCCTGATGAAGGAAAATTTATAAGGAGCGTTAATAAGTTGCGGAAAACAGTTGGAACTGACTTGTTAGATGAAAGAAAGAGGGCTCGTTTGAGGAAGTTTTTAACTTCCTTGAAAAAAGCAGCCCAAGCGTCCACTAAGCGGACAGGAAGGAGGACAGTGGTCCCCAGAAAGAAATAAGACATGATGATCATGCAGCACACGGTGTCTAGCTCGTTCTTGAGCTTGTTTCTACTGCTTTCTATTTCTCTCTATTCTTGTTCTCTGATGGGGGGGCTTAGGATAGGTTCTCTGAACATGAATGGGGGGAGGGACAGAAACAAAAGGGCTCTAGTAACAGAAATGGTAGAGCAGAAAAGAATAGATGTGCTTTTTCTACAAGAAACTCACACTGATAAGGAAAATGAAGTAGACTGGGGCTTGTTTTGGAAAGGCTCCTTTTTTTCTAAGCCATGGCAGTAATGTTAGTGGTGGGGTCGCAATTCTGTTTTCTGCCAAACTAAATGTGAACATTTTATCCACAGAAGAGCTTGTAAAGGGGAGGGTTGCAGTAGTGAGGGCTGAAGTTGAAGGCTGTGTGTTCTGCTTTGTTAATGTTTATGCCCCCAATCAAGGCTCAGAGAGAATCACTCTTTTTGAAAAAATAAAAGATGAGCTGGGCACAAATCAGGATCAAAAAATTATTTCTGGTGACTGGAACTGCACAACAGATTTTACTGTTGACCGTATGAGTGAGGAGCCGCATTTACAGTCATCAGTCTGCTTGAAAAATGTAATTAGTCATTTAGATCTAGTTGATGCATGGCGATTGAAAAATGAAACAACAAGGCAGTACACATGGATCAGGGTGGTGGACAAAAGAGTGAGTGCAGCTAGACTGGACAGAATATATATATCAGAGGGGCTCAGAGGTCAGCTGGTCAGCTGCAGTATTATTCCAGTGGGGTTCAGTGACCACCATCTAGCCACTGCATGTCTACATTTTTCTTCTGGGCCCAAAGTGATTGGTTATTGGCATTTTAACACAAAGTTGCTTCATGACGCAATTTTTTGTCGGAATTTTAAAACATTTTGGTCGGTTTGGACCCAGAAAAAGAATGATTTTGAGTCTTTGAGCATGTGGTGGGAGATGGGGAAAGCTCAGATCCGTGTCTTCTGTCAACAGTATACATCCTACACAACAAGTAATACTAAGGGTGCAATGAAAAAACTAGAAATGGAAATAAAGAACATTGAGAGTGGTCTGAGCCCTAACATAAGCTCTGAGGATGAGACTTTGCTACGGAAAAAAAGACTGGAGCTTAGCTCCCTTTTGGGAGAGCGAGTGAAAGGAGCCCTCGTCAGAGCTCGTTTCATGACCATTAAGGACATGGATGCTCCAAGTTCTTTCTTTTTTAACCTGGAGAGGAAGGCTGCAAAAGGGAAGCAGATGTCCTGTCTAGCCCTGCCGGATGGTAGAACTACTACGGACCCTGGGGAGATGAGGAGGTGTGCAGTTGACTTCTACTCATCTCTGTTTGGAGCTGAGCCCTGCGATGAGCAGTGTCAAACAGAACTGTTGGACGGTCTACCCCAGCTCACACCTAGGGAGAGGGCTGACCTCGATAAAAACTTGACCTATGATGAGTTGACGACGGCAGTAGGACAACTAGCTGTGGGCCGTGCACCAGGGTTAGATGGACTGCCCGTTGAATTCTACAAGGCTTTCTGGGAGTTTATGGGACATGACTTTCATAGTGTGATGATGGAGTGTTACCACCAGGGCCTGCTGCCATCTTCATGCAGGAGGGCAGTCCTTTCGCTCCTCCCCAAAAAAGGAGACTTAGCTCTTCTAAAGAACTGGAGACCTGTAGCTTTACTGTGCTCGGACTACAAAGTGCTCTCCAGGGCACTTTCCAACAGACTGAAAGACTTTTTGAGCCTTTTCATACAGTCAGATCAAACATACTGTGTGCCGGAAAGAAACATTATGGACAATTTGTTTTTAATTAGGGATGTGCTAGATGTGTGCAAATTACATGATATAAATGTTGGGATCTTATCAATCGATCAGGAGAAGGCTTTTGATAAAGTGCACCATGGGTATCTTTTCTCTACGTTGAGTAGCTTTGGTTTTGGGGAAAAGTTCATAAAATGGATCGGCTTGTTGTACAAGGGTGCTAGCTGCATGGTTAAGGTGGGAGGAGGGTTGAGCAGACCTATACCAGTTAGCAGGGGGATCAGACAGGGGTGCCCAATATCTGGCCAACTTTATAGCATTGTAATCGAACCGCTATTATGTAAGCTCAGGAGCACACTCAGCGGTCTATCCTTACCTGGAATGACCCAAAGTCCTCCTTATGTTGTCTCGGCTTATGCTGATGACGTAAACATTTTTATTACAAGCCAGGGTGATGTAGAAGGTATTGAAAACTCTCTTGCCATGTATGAAAGAGCTTCAACAGCCAGGGTGAACTGGGGGAAGTGCGAAGCCCTACTAGTGGGGCACTGGAGGGGGGAGGTGGTCCCAAGCCTGCCTGGAGGTTTACAGTGGGGAAGGCATGGAATGAAAGTTTTGGGAGTATACTTGGGCACAGACGAATACCAGAAAAAGAATTGGGAGGGAGTTCTGCAGAATGTGCGTGTCAGGCTGTCGAAGTGGAGGTGGCTCCTACCCCAGTTGTCTTTTAGGGGGAGGGTTCTGGTCGTGAACAACCTGGTTGCCTCAATGCTCTGGCACAGATTGATTGTTCTACCTCCACCCAGGGGCTTACTAGAGGAGGTGCAGAGACTGGTGGTTGACTTCTTCTGGGCTGGGCAGCATTGGATAAGGGCTGCTGCTCTGTACCTTCCAGTCGAGGAGGGAGGACAGGGCTTAATAGACATTGCTTCACGAGTGGCGGCTTTTCGTCTGGAAGCAGGCCAGAGACTCTTGTATGACTGTGGGGCGAGGTGGCTCGGCACAGCCAGCCTAATACTACGGAAGGCTGGGCGCCTGGGATATGACAAACATCTGTTTCTTTTGAACCTGAGTGAGGCGGACATTACAGGACTCTCACCGTTTTATGCCTCAGTCCTTCAGGCGTGGCAGGTTCTTCAGGCCTCCAGGGACCCTGGTGACATACCTGGGATGTGGATTTTCGAGGAGCCGTTGTTCTTCAACGAGTTTCTAAAGACTGAAACGCTGTCATCACCCAGTCTGAGAGCTGCTCTACGTGAGGCAGGCTGTGTCAAGCTGGGTCACCTGCTGAAGACAACAAGGACATCGGTGGAAGAACTGGGCCAGATGGCCAACATCAGATCCTCAAGGCTCTTGGCAAGGGTGGTTCGAGAGGTCTGTGGTTCCTTATCGGAGCCCCTGAGAGCGTTTGCTGAAAACCGTGCCAATTCTGACCAATGGGATGATGAGTGTGTGTACAGTTTTCCATCTCTAATTGTCACCCCTGCTGTTGGGGAGTGGCAAGAGGAAGATGACCAGCTACTCTCTTTCAAGACCCCCAAATTGGGGCAGTTTAACGAGATGGAAAAAAAAGAGGCTTACCATGTTTGTGTTAAGGTCTCACATGCACGTGCTCTGATGGGGTACAGAGCATCAGGGTGGACTAGGGTTTTCGGCCCGGCCTATTCCCCGAAGGGCTGCTGGAGGTCATTGTACAAGAGGCCAATCGATAAGCGAGCGGCCGACCTCCAGTGGAGGGTTGTGCATGGGGCCATCTCCACCAATAGACACCTGACACACATCGATCCAACTATAGGGGAGGGTTGTCCTTTTTGTGTACAGTCAGAAACGCTTGAACACTTGTTCACAAAATGTTCGAGGCTGGCAGCAATTTTTGACTTGCTAAACCTATGGTTTTCTGGCTTAGGGGAGGTTTTCTCTTTTGGAATTTTCATATATGGGCCCAGGTATTCTGCAGCAAAAAAGACAGTGCATACAATGCTCAATTTTATGTCTGGTATGGCAAAACTCGCTATTTGGATCACCAGGAGGAATAAAATAAAAGGTGCAGGGTCTACAGATCCAGTACAGGTTTTTACGGGGATGGTAGCTGCTAGACTAAAAGTTGAACATGCTTACTATAAGCTAACAAATAATTTGGAAGGGTTTGATTCCTTTTGGTCTGTTGGTGGGGTGTTGTGCCTACCCCAGGAGGGAGAGCTGTCTCTTTGTTTTTAAAACATGTCTGCACTCTTTTGCTCTTGTGTAAGTTAATTTGACTGTGGAATGGTTTAAGCAGTAGTTTTAATTATTAAGCCTGGGGAGGGGTGTGTGACATCATGCAGTAAAGGCCAGCGTGATCGGGAGCTGACGCTGCGGCACAGTGCAAGTTGGCTGGTAAACTAGTGCTAGTTTACCAGCCAAGGTGACTGTGCCTCAAGGGTTACAGAACGGAGCAGCCACTTGGGAATCAGAAGGTTCCTGGGCCTCTGCTGTGTTATATCAAAGTGACCTTGAGCAAGAAGACACTGCTGAACTACTCCTGATGGACAGCCTAGCATGGTTTCCACCGTGAATGGGTGAATGAAAGCGCTATAGAGCATTGCAGTCCTTCCGCCAGGACCTGTTCCAAGTGAATTCTACAATTATTTTGCTAATAGACCTTTAAAACAGCATTTTAAAAAATACACTTAAGCTGAAGACTAAGCCAATTCATGACAACAAACACAATTATTTGAACCCAAGAAAAAATAAAAAAAAAGGCACACAGTGTTTGTTGTCATGACAGAACAGAGTTGGCTTCGTATGACTTGTAAAAGGTATTTAAATACGATAAATGCTTTATGAAAAGTGTACGAGGAAATTCACTTCTGCAATAGGCGAGGGAGGCGGCACTGCAACTCTCTCTCTCTCTCTCTAGTATATATACAGTATATACCTGTATACATTCTATACAGTATACTACAGTACAGTATATGCACCATTTTGTCCATATTGGCTCATAGGAAGTGCCATGCTCGCTACACTAAATGGAATGGAACCTTAGTATCATCGGTAACACCGTTACCCTACTATTTCATGTCAATATGGCTGCCATGAAAAAGGTCGATTACTACTTTATTTCTGGGCGCTCTGCCTATATACGCCTCTTCCAGGTGGAACATTTTGCACTGCAATGACCTGTCCTGCTTGAAAAATGGACTGGTTACCTTCAAAATGTGTTAATTAAAATGGCTGGAAAATCCACACCGGCGCCATATGGAGGCGGCCGGCTGACAGCAGAGCCGTTGTGTGCCTTTCTATGTCGGAGCAGTGAAGAGGTCATCTAATTTAGAATGACAGTGTCAGTGTCAGGAGATTGCTCTACGCAGCCCATCAGGGCTTGATAATGTCATTTGACGTGCTGTAGAGACCCACATCCCTCCTCTGCGTGTACAAGTTTTGTGTTTTCGTCTAGTGGTGAAATGGAGCTTAATGAGTCCTAAGGAAGAACAGTACTTAATTGTTTGGATGGCTGATACGTATAGACTTGGTCACACAGCACAGAAGTAAATGTATTTCGTATTGCGAGGGGCAGCTAAATCTTATCAAACTGTCTCTCCTTGTTTTTCAAGAAATACCTTATTCTCTCAAGATGTAGTGGGCTAGTCATCTCATTCAGCCAATGTTTAAACGTAGGAGCCTCCTCTTTTTCCAGTGTGTTAGCATTTTTTTTTTTGTAATCAGACCATATGAGAGAAGTTGTTTGCTATCCCTGCCTCCTTAACTAACATTACTGTAAACAAACACAATCCCTCCATTAGAGGGGTCTACTGCCCAGGAGCAACAGGACAATCCACCAAAGCACTGGCCTCCAGATACCATGCCCGCCTGGGAGAGAGAACAATGCTGCAGAAATAGTCTTGTATCCACAAAATAAGTTGAAAACAAGTCCCATTTCGGACATTCATCACATCGGGTGGTAGACATAGTAATCTGTCAAGCATCCTGCAGTACATACTGTAATGGATACCCATTGGCAGCAATGTTCAAAAAATTCAGCAAAGCACTTCAGAAAAATAGTCCAGTTGGACAAAATGTGAAACAGAAAAAGAGAAACAGACAAGCTCTTTGTTTCAACAGAAGAAAAAGAAATCTCTTTAAAATTAAATCCTCCATTAACTCCCATTGACTCAACACCCCTGCGGAAAAGGTCTGTAATTGTTCCTGTCCCACAGAAAAGAGAAAGGAGAGAAGAAAGATAAAAAGAGAGAACGAAATCCTCCCTCCAGGAGATGAATGATCTCTACCTGTTTGTGCTCATGCTGTCCACTCAAATGAAGTGGCTACAAGCCTGGAAGGCGGCTGAAACAAAACACCATCTGTGTGGTGTATGCATATGGTTGCTGTCGTACAGAAACATTGTGCCATCTTACTTTAGCTTTTAAAGGTATTATAAAGTAGTTTAGAATAATTTGGGGTTTTACTTTGGGTTTTACAAATGACTACTATGACTAAATAATAGACACTAGAGTGTCAGTAACAGTAACCGTGGCATACGCAATTCCGCAGAAACCTGGTAGCATAATTCAATCTTATTCCAATCATCTTGAATGGACTTTTTTCACAGCCCAAGTTGTGTCTTCTCATCTTGCTAGTACCGTAACTGTATGTGTATTTCCTACCTAATAGGGCTTTCACCTCTTGTTTTTTTTTAATACTTGACTAGTCGACTAGTTGTTTAACTATGTATTATTATCATAGAAATATCATAAACAATCAAATCATAAGAGTGTCATAATCATGATAATGTTTTGTTCTTTACTTCAAGTGTACTACTACTGTATCCAGGGACATCTTCACTCATAGCCTGGCATATACAGTATGTTCCCTGTCTTTGGAGAGTAAGTTGACCTGTTGCATTGGTACAGTATGTGCAGCTGAGCTCCCACAATGCTGCAGCCTCAGCCCTCAGTAATAACAGCAGGTCCACTGCATATTTTAGCACGTGGGATTTCAAATAATTTACCCATGTTCTCCTAGTATACACACTACATTCACAGATGTCTTGCATCAGGCAATTGTTGCTTAAAAGATTATACAGCAGAATTAGTATGTTTTACACAAAGAAAAAACACTTTCAAACCAAGATCCCCCCAGCCCCAATTCCCTTTAGTACTTTGAAGTTCAAATTTGTGTTTTTCTGAAAATGTCCTCATGGGGATGGATTAAATGTGCAGCACAGGTTCATCTAGCATGACAGCCACGTAGTGATTGTGGTGGATTAGTGATTCCCAACCAACCAAGATTATTCTGAAAGTGGGTCTCCGAATAGTCTCCAAAACAGTACAGTTTTATTCATAATATTCTATTACACTGTACATTACCGAAAACACAAATAATGTCATGTTGTTGTTGTTTTAAGCTTGGGGAGAAAAACAGCAATAAACATGAATAAGAATTTAAAGTCTACTCTAGCAGCCAGGAGAATGAGACTAGCAGGACACTGCCAAACAGGCTGCCAGCCAGCAAATTAATGCTGTGTGGGAACCAACACACGGGCACACCGGTCACAAGGGCATCCCACATTGACATAATGTGGAACTACTCCAGAAAGACGCACACACGCAAAGCATCAATGAACTGACCAGATGTACGGACAGCGGGGATGACTGGTATATCAACGACGGAGGGCTCGTCTGCGGATGACCCATGTTAGTTCCATCGATCCAAGCCGGAACACAATCGATAGATTCACCATTAAAATAAACATGCTCTGGAAATGCACATGGAATTAAGTGGTCTGATGGGTGCCTGATGAGGGATTCAAGCCTACAAGTTCATTCTCTTGCCTTGAGGACACCACACAACCCCATTATTGTGCTGCTGTACTGTGTTGTTCATAGTATGGAACAACTCAGACATTATTTGCAGACCCAATCTTTTTTACCGCATAGGGGTTAATAGCGATCTGACGCATATCACGATACATTGACAATATGATCAGTGTTGTTCGAGCTACTTTTAAAAAGAAATGAAAACATGACTAATTTTCTTTAAGCTCTACTTGCTAATACAGAAGACAGGAACAGAATATCGAATAGAACATGCCAATAGTACAATATTAAAAATCACAATATCCAGTCTATATATGGATATAATACATAATGTAACTATTAACTCATGCATTGAAAATACAGTAACTATAAAATGTAAAGAGTAGCAAAATGTAGTTTCTTTAAAATAAAATAATAATATAATAATAATAATTCTAAGACTGGATATGATACAGTACACGGATGATATTTGTTCATTTGAAATATACAGTAACTATTTATTATAAACTTGTGGATGCAGGTTTTTTAAGGCTGTATTGTTATGTTGGTAGTGTTTAGAAGTAATCAGTGATTCTCTGGCAAATAGATGGACATTGTATTTGAACACATACGGTATTTGTCCATGCAGTATGTGTTCAAATACAATGTCCACGCTGTGACATGAACACAGAGATTTATCGATAGACCAAGTGCAGCAATAAGGAATGGAAAAGCAATTCAAGCCTTTTCTGGGATTTGAATGGGTTAGTATTAACCCATTCAGTGGGTAAAGTTTTGCAGACGCCGCACTGATGCTTTCCGTTGAAGCACACAGGGTGTTAAAAAGGTCACTGCAGTTTCCACCAGTGTGCTTTAATATGCCCATAACATGACTGTAGGCAAACAGCAAATGCTGTAAAAGAGTAAAATATATAAAGATTTGTCCCGAGTTTATTAATATGCAAGATTACTAATTTGTCATGTGATGTTTGTGAGTACAGTACAAATATATTACCACGTAGGCATATCTGTGTCGCCAGCATAATTGGCATGCTTATTACAGTACATACAGTAGCCATGGTTCAAATTTAACCATATCTACGGCTGAATAGATCTAGTCACCCAACTCCAACTTTGTGATTTGACAAGGAACCAGAAATACTTTCAAAGACGCCGTTCTCATTTGCATGCAGCGAGAGGCATGTTACATCTACAGCGAAATGCACAGAGAGGAGTCTATTTGATGCCTGCTTTATCTCTCTCTTAAGGCTTGTCAAGAATTCCAAGGAGAATTCACAGTAGAGTGCACACGTTGTTCATTTCCCAATTCTACAATAAAAGAAAACTTGAAGGAGGAATCCAGGCCAAGCATGAAATGGATGACAGACGACTCTGTGACTTCCGTGTCCTGTGCCAAATTATTTTTATAGGCAAGACACTCTTGTACATTGAAATACACTGTAAGTGCAAATTAATGCAAGTCGTGTTCACTTCCCCGCAATGTTATTGATGTATGCCATTTGCAGGGCCTATCACAGAAACTACCAGCATTATGTGATCATGACTGAAAAGGAATAATAGCCCCATCTTCCGGGTTGCCAATGCCATCCCAAATGCAGTCTTCCACAGTGGGGCCCTTCACATCTGAGGCTTGATCAATGTCTGCTACCGAGAGCTGCAGTGGAGGGAGGAGAAAGGATCACTCATGGTGCTTTGCAATGCCAGTCATGCCTTGGTTTTCTCAACATGACAGAGCCAAACAGTAATCCTGGCTCAAGTTCTCCTGCCCTGTGGACAAGGGCCTTGTCATCGATGATATACCTTCTCGTCAGTGGCTCAAGATGGCAGTCTTAAAAGTGGGCTAATCCCATGGATATGGTACTGTGATCACAAAGCTATTCCAGGGAGCCTAATTTTGTATTGACACTCAAGAGGACAAAACCACAAAGGAGATAAACCGAGCAAAACTCACTCAATCAGCCAAATTCATTAGTGGCCACTCTCACTCTTTCATGGAGTGATAATCCCCCACCATGCTACCCCCCCTCTTCTTTTGGCAGCTTCCTCATGATTCTGTTGAAGTTTAATGTCATCACGTTTCATAGCTAGTGGTTTGATTCATGCTTCATTGAAATTGTTCCTTTATCATATTTCCTCTGCATTTATCAAAAATTGCCTAAAGTAGTCCATCAGTGCCACATTTTAAATTAGTCTTTGTTTCATTTCTTTTAATACCACACAGCCGTTTTTTTCCACAATTTGACTTGACAGCAGAGGGAAAAATGTGTTTGTTCATGTGCTTAACACCTGCATTGGTATTAGCCTGAACCGAGACCCTATTCGTCAACTGAGCTGTCATATTAGAAGCTATTCAGATGCTGTGGAGAGGACTGTCTTTTTTTTCCTTTCTTTTTTATACTGTCAAATACAGAAGATGACACAAGATTCATAGGACAGTGAGGTATCTATAAGTACAGGAAATTCTCTGACAACCACAAGGATATCGTGCACCTGTCGATGGAAACCCACTACCTCATGGCTATATCCTCGGTGATGGATTGTACTGTTGTTGATCGTGCACTGGTAGAAATAACGTTTTAAAATTCATGAGAATTCTAGTCAGCCACCAGTAGGAGAGCAGATCAAAGCAAGCTTGGTTACTGGTGTTCACTGCTAAGCCGAATGTTTACTTAGTTGCATGCCAGTGTGGTGAAACTTAAATAGACTATTTACAAGCTCAGAGCTTGTGATACCAACGCCGACAAAGTATATTAAGCCCTTTAGACTTTGACCCCTTCTAAATCATTTGTAAATCTTGGCATCTTGGTCACATGGTTGATGCTATTCATTAATTTATTGTAGGAGGACGGGATGCAGGTAGCCAGATCGTTGCTGAGAGCAACATATACTGTGATGATGGATAGGATGTGAATTCCATGAGCACTGGAATGTTGCCGAAATGCAAGTGAGTGTTATTCTCTTTCGCTGGCTTGGGGCTAAGCCATTAATAAACCCTGCAAATGATGATAGCTGTTCTATTGATTCCAGTTTGTGCCCTCTGTTCCACTAGCCCCTATTGCTCCAATACTTTGCCTCAGTAAACACAGGCTTTGAAACTGTTGACCCAGGTTGCTTCTCCCATTGATCATGCTGCTGATGTTGGGACACTGGTCTGTTTAACACATCTACAAATCCTGCTCATGATACATAATGGATCAATATGGGGGGAAAATATAAGTTGGACTTGAGAAATGTTATATTCATGCCTGGGGGGAAATATATATAATAATCAATTCCCAGCCTTCTATCAGTGCCATTAGTAAATAAATAAAAACAAAACAAAACAAGAAATGTTGCCTGCAGTAAATGTTTCAGTGAAACACTGAAAAAGAAAGGTGTGGTCTAATATTTCATGTTCTCATTTGATAGGAAGTGTCGACTTTGAGAAACAATAATAATGCCATTTCTAACAAAACAACATTTTAAAAAAGATGTATTCCTTTGACTGACAAAACAAAGTGAAAGAAATTTGCATTTGGAACAGCTCAATGTTACAGTAGATGATCAAACAACAATTTCTTGACATCCTACAAACAACTTTTTTTTTCCAAACCTGCATACCCATGTGCCTCTCTATCAGTGATCTCTTGTGACCGACATGTATAATGGCAATGACAAATAAAGAGCTAAATTGTATAAGTGATGTTAAGTAAATATATACAGTATATCTTGTGAATCCTGCTTGACTAAATCCCTTCTAAGTCAAAGGAAGCAGTCTGGCATAGTGAGTGTCCTGTATATTAGTGACCAACAGTGGTGAACAGGATAACTTAATCTCATACCAAATTAACTGACAGTGACAACATTGTTATTACTACTATTATTTGCCTGTGCCTGTCTATCTTTGTTTCTAATTCTCTCTCGACACGGTTGAGGCAGAAGGGTCGCCCACAGAGTCGGCTCCTGCTTGACGTTTCTTCGTAAGGGGGAGTTGTTCATGACACGTGACAAAATTGAACTGAATTGAATCCGGTTGCCAACTTTCCATGTCCTCTTGCGGGTTCCTGTCCAGGAAAGATCAGACGAGCTGAGCTTCATCCAGACTCTGTCGGCATGTTGTAGGCGGCGCTGTTGGGACAGGTGCTTTGCAATATCGAGGCAACAGGTTGTGTCAAGGCTACAGGTTCTTTAACCTCCCCTTTCACCTCAATATGCTGCATTGCATTGGCTTCCAGTATACTGCAGGTATTTCACTGGTCTCCTTTCTCCTGACATTGGTTATTAGTTAATTAGTTCGCCTGGATTGGAGGGTTGGGAGACGACAGGCAGCAATGGTTTGGTGATCTGGGAATGAGGAAATGAGTGGAGCTACAGTACATGGCCCACTTATATAGCCTGCAACATTGTGCATGGCCAGTGAACAAAGCTGCCATTGACTCATGCTTGATTGGATTGCAGTGAAACTCTGTGAGCCTTTTGACACATAGCAGAGCTATAATTTCAGAATAGTTTAAAGGTATCCACAGCTTTCCTATAACCCATAAGCCTTTGCCTTTTGTGTGTGCATGAGTTCCCATTATCTCTTGATTTGTTGCCAGATTTGCAAGATAAACAAGTATCCAGGTCTATGAAATCAAGTGAAAATGAAATAGCTGATCTACAAGCTCACAGTGACACATTGAGTTTGTGAATCTGTAATTTAAAAACACATTGAAAATAAATAGAATTATTTGGAAGAAGAAAAAACAAATTGTGTGAAAAAAATAATCTGGGGTTCCTTGTGTTTATAAATGTGGGGACCACTTGTTTAAACAACAGTAGGACATAAGCCCAAATAAGTTCTGCATGTACACTTTAGAAACAAGCCCAAAAAACATCATACCAGCAACTATTTGCAAGTGACTTTACAGCAAAAACACAAGTTGCAACTGTTGTTTATAGTAAGCAGACAAGGCAAAACTGCCTGAACAGAACAAGCACACACACAACAAGCCCCGGTACCTTGGCAGGGAAACTCGTGGGTAGTAAGTGATTTCACTGAGACTGAAGTGAGAGTGCTGTGGTGACCATAAGGAAGGAGTTCTCCAAGTTCCCAGTGTTCAAAAAACCCTAGTTTCATACACTCAGGATGAGAGGAGCCTCATCCAATCAGGATCGAATGGGGGTTGGCCTTGGTGTATATATGCTGTTGGCCTGTTGCACTTCAACCCACTGTAGAGTGTGTGCATGTGCACATCTTGTTACTGGGGGGACTGGAGGGTTTTCCAAATGACCCAAATCCCTGGATGCTCCTTTAATGTTGCATATTCAGCAACACATGGAAATCCTGAGCTCCAGCCAAACAACGCCTTCCACTGAATTCACTCAAAGAGAAAATAGCAAACTTCTGTGGCCAAAACAGAGTAAAATCTGCCAAAAAAGAGGGGAATTATGGTCAAATTTTACGGTACAACAAGCAGATGAAAGGCAGTTTATCGCCTCCATCCCAGGTATGTGCACAACATCACTAAGCCTATAAGGTTTTGATTGATACTTCATTGTGTTTGTGTTGCACAACTAAGTATAAATCAGGCCTCAGCCTCTTGCTTTTTGTTTGGAGGCTGATAGATAGTATCACATTTTTTACGAGAATGTGAGAGCGACTTATTCAATTTCTATGGGACAAAGCTCCAAGTACCTCTAGGCACCATATTTCTTTTGTTAGTTTTATTATTAGGCATTTAGTAAATTGTAGGTATAATGCTTTTTACAAATGATGTATAATGCTGTTGTGCTTGTCGTGCTCATTGTACTCTTTTTCAGAGTAGCTTTTATCATAGTACTCAGACAAAACAAGCATATCCATGTGAAGTGAAGGGGGCCTTACATCATCTTGCTGTTGTATTTGCTCACATTACAACTTTCCATTTAAGGACAAATTTTGTAAACATACACTAAAGCTTGATATGTGAAACTGATTGGTCAGGTGTGTTAATAAGGAAAAGCCAATGGATTTTCAGTTCCGCACAATCTACTAGTTTAACCAACCTGATTGACATCTGGAGGTCATCGGTGACCACCGATGACCTCCAGATGCTCTAATGTCTCAGAGCAAATAGGCTACAGTACAAACACATGAGACATGGTCACACAGACAGACAGAGATCTTATGAATTTATAGGATACAGTATGTACTATACAGAGACAATATTGTATCTTCCTCCACCCTGACACTCTCTTTTCTGATCAGGTTCTGGCTCTGTGAAGACAGACACAACAGAAAATATTGCCTGAGAAGGCTGGTTTGTGCTGATGTGAGTCCCGTCCAAATTTCTGTAGAATCTAACTGTTCACCAAAGGCTGGATAATCTGCACAGGTTAGATTGGCAAAATACTGTACCAAGAGAGCAATTTTCTGAAAAAGTATAAATGGTAGAAACACACTGTACATACCAGTACAAACAGAGCAACTACCTTTTGAAAAACTGCTATACTGCGCTGTTGTGAATATATGTAGGCCAGCAAATGCAAAATTCTAATTGTTTTGTAAGGTAGATTTCCATCAGTAATTTATTTTCTATTGCCTTTCATTTTGTTTTGATTGTATTGTTCCACCTTTACTTTGGCCATGTTAACGTAGACAGTCAGACAGACAGACAGACAGACAGAGAGATAGACAGACAGACAGAGAGACAGACAGACAGACATTCAGTATCCAATGTGAAATGTAATATACTTTAGATATGAAAAAGCAAAAGCTGTATCCAAACTGAAATAAAAGATTGATATATTGTGTAATAACAGTTGTAGTATAATATATTGATAACAATGGAAACCTGCCCGAGTCTTATGAATGAAAGTAATGCCATGCAGGTTCATTCCAATGAGAATGTGAAACTTAGAATCCAACATAAACAGAAATTGCATTTCTCCTAGCACTTCTTTCAATCAGAACTAGAGGCTGAGCTCATGTGGCTTCATCAAAGTTAATAGGGCAATTGGAATCCTATTTGTATCTCCGTGTGCAGCCTATTACCTTATGGAAATCTTATTCAATGTTGCATTTTTTTCACCCCCGCTTCAAATCAAATATATTTTTGCACCATCATGGTTCTGGGGTTATTCACGCTTGCTGTGCTGGGAGATTGCCTGTCTCCGAAAGCCAACAGCTAGGGCTGGTTGGGTGTTTTGTCTAATGCCATGAAGCTGGGAAGCCACTCTTCCCACCCACTCATGTCATTCTGCCGTTGGTTTTCCTGCATTTCCAAGGGGGTGGGGGCCTCTTCCATATCCATTTCTAAATTGACCCTTAAAGGTCCTTGTGCAGGAATGAAATTACATTTGTCCCCCATTATAAGAAGTATGGGGATTTGGGAAATTGTTGGAACTCTGTGACCGTGGTGAACACTGTAGAGTAATAGAATTATTATGCAAATTGGGGGTGCCTGGTGGCACAGCCAGTTAGTGCTGCACATACAGTGCCATAATGCTCCTTGTGAGCGCAAGAGGTTAAAATTCAACCCCCATCTTGTCTTAGATTACGGTACATTTTTATCTCACACTGTTTTGGTTGGCTGGCTCTCTACACTGTCCTATCTGGTAAGAAGCATGAAAAAAATATATAATAATGAAAAATAATGAAAAAGAAAAAAATATTATTCTAATCATCCAGTTCTCCATTGTTATAAGCGTCCAAAGACTCTCACACCAGTGACAATATCTCATGTCAATGCATTTCAATACGGTACATGAGAACTATTCATGTTTTAAACATGATGGAGCTAGGTGCCGAGATTAGCTCCTTTCATTATGTACAATGATATCTGACATACTGTTCTTCACTTTAAAGACCGCCTCCTCATTCAGCTAAAAGCAAAGCAAAAGAAATATGGAGGAAATAGAGATGACTGATTATCATTGGTTATCGGATTCAGAGCCATTATCTACCAATTCCAGCAAATGGAGGTATGCCTAGCTATCCCTTTAAATGTCATCAACAGTTCCCCAGATGAAAGCTTTCCGCACTGGAAACGAGTTATTGGATGAACACGAGTTATTGGATGCTCCCATTGGACAAAGTATGGACCTCTACAACTAATCTACATTCGGTATGTCTGCCATAAAGATGAAGAACCTTTATATACACATATTCGAATGAGTGAGACGCAAATTGTTAATGTATTTTGATACAGAAATTGATCTTGCAAAATGTGTTATTTGATAACATGTCTGGATTTTTAATCATGTTTAAGGTTGGCCCCAAGGTTATAAGGAGTGGTCCGTTTTTAACAAAATGCCTCAATTTATGCACACGGTGTCCAATGTCATGTCATAACAGGTTTGGTTCAAACATCACAAAACTTATAATTACTTAATTAATTGAAATGTAATAAATGAAAGAGTATTGAAAATATCAACAGTATGTAGATATTATCATACAGTATGTGGAGCCGACTATCATCACCTACATCTGCATATATGAACATCACGACGCACACACACACACACACACACACACACACACACACACACACACACACACACACACACACACACACACACACACACACACACACACACACACACACACACACACACACACACACACACACACACACACACACACACACACACACACACACACACACAGCCTTTCAAACTCTGGATAGCCACACTAGATCTGCATATATGGAGCCAACCAGCAACTCTACATCTGACCACATATAAAACACCAAGTCATAATAACTGTGTTGTTCTGAGTGCTCAGTATTTCAATGGTCTAAGAAAGGCCACATACTAGGTTACAATAGATGGAAAATGAAATGTAACACTTTAATTTGTTCTTATACTGTTTGTGGGCATGTTCTGGAACATCTTTTCCCTTCAGGCGTTGCTACACAATCATCTGCCTCCATCTTACCCTGCCCTCTGCCTGCTCTTCTCTCAGACCAACTAACTTCATATCCGCTTTCACTACATCCATAAATCTTCTCTCTGGTCTTCCTCTAGGCCTCACTGCCGATATACTCCCCATCCCTCCTCTGTACGTGTCCAAAACAGCTCAGTGTGGCCTCCAGGCCCGGATCTAACCTGTCCCTGTGTCCCTGTGTCCGTGTGTGTGTCTGAGTGTGTGAGTGTGTGTGTGTGTGTGTGTGTGTGTGTGTGTGTGTGTGTGTGTGTGTGTGTGTGTGTGTGTGTGTGTGTGTGTGGCGGGGGGTTGTGGCAGGAGAATATTTTGTGGGGGGCAGCTTCACCGTCTGCCCTTCCAATGCTTGCCAGTTCCTTGTGTAATTTTGTAGTATGATAGGTTGCAGTATTATGAAAATGGCTACTTTTACTTTCAATGAATGTCTCAATAGCTCGACTTTTTTGATGCAGTGTTTAAATCTACATGTTTGGGGTCAAGGAATCGAATGGAGCTGATTACATATTGAGGCATGGGTGGTTCGGTGTTTTGCACTTTTATATGATATCAGGTGCAAAATACCCACCTGGAGTAACCAGGTGGGTATTAACTTTTGAGCCTGATGGTATAGAAATGACAATGACAATGATGAAATGGTGTTGGTTTGGTGGTACAGCAATTAGTATTGAGCAGTGTTGGGCAATATTACTTTACTTATGACCTCTTAAAAAAGTACTAATATTACTTTACTTGAATCAAAGAATAATGTATTACATATTACAATATTACTTTCCCAAGTCCACCCCCCCCCCTACCTGCGAAGGAATAGAGATGTACAACACAATCTGTTTAGTGACAACATGTGACAACTGCGATAACTTGTAGTGTAGGTCATGTGTGCAGAATGCTGTGGTGGATTAGGATCTACAAACTACAGTGCATCTCTGTTGTTATCTGTTCTATTTTCACTACGGGTTGGCAACAGCTAGAGGTGGGGATCGCAATGGGATGCTCCATCTCCCCCATCCTGTTCGTAGCGGCCTTTGAGATCATCCTAATTGGGGCAAGGCAGGTGGTGGGTGGTGTCCGACTTCCTGCAGGTCGGAGACTCCCTCCACTAAGGAGTTACATGGACGACATCACCTGTCTGTTACGAACTGCCCCATGCACGTCCAGGCTGTTGAAGAGGCTGGATGAACTGATCACCTGGGCAAGGATGAAGTTCAAGCCCCAAAAGTCAAGGAGCCTCTCATTGCGGAAAGGGGAGAGGAACGACAAAGTCATCTTCACCATCGGCGGCGAGCAGATCCCTCTTATTGCGGACCAGCCTATCCGAAGCCTGGGAAGACTTTACACATCTGGTCTCTCAGACAAAGGTATGGGGAAAACCATCCTCCAGCAGCTATCGGAAGGCCTGACGAAGATAGACTCAACCCAGTTACCCGGCAAGCACAAGGTGTGGTGCTATCAGTTCACCCTCTACCCGAGAGTGATGTGGCCGCTAAAACTGTGTGAAGTCAACTCGTCAGCCGTTAGCCGGATGGAGGCAAAAGCCAACTCCTTCATTCGCAAATGGCTTGGACTACCACGGTGTTTTTCAGCAGCTGGCCTATTTGGGTGGAACTCACTCCAACTACCCCTGAAATCCATCACCCTGGGGTACAGGCAGGAGAAGGCAAGGCTGGTGATGGAATTAAAGGAATCCTCCGACAGGTCAGTGGCAGAAGCGAATGCAGGAGTTGCAACTGGAAGGAAGTGGAGGGCAGTGGAGGAGGTGCAGAAGGCGATTGGCAGGCTGCAACATCAGGAGGTTGTGGGCAGGGTCCAGACTGGACGATCAGGCCTAGGGTGGAGTGACCCACCCATCCTCTGGTCCAAGGCAAACAGGAAGGAGAGGAAGGACCTTGTTGTTGCCGAGGTTACCAGAGTGGAACAGGAGGAGCTCCGTGTGAAGTCTGTAGCCCAGGGACAGCAGGGACGCTGGACAAACTGGGAGGGTGTCGCGAGCCGAGCTATCAACTGGGCAGAATTTTGGAAACTACCACAAGCTCGACTCAGTTTCCTAATTAGAGCAACCTACGACACACTCCCGAGCCCCCAAAACCTCCATCAGTGGCTTGGGACGGAGCAGTCCTGCGAGCTCTGTGGGACCACCAATGCCTCACTCCAGCACGTTCTGTCGGGATGTAAAACAGCGCTGACACAGGGTCGGTTTACATGGCGGCACGACCAGGTGCTCAGGAAGATGGCAGAGGTGCTGGAGAACTGTCGCCGGGAGGCCAACATCTTGAGGACTCAAAGGAGCCAACAAAGGATCCACTTCCTCAAGCAGGGGGAACCGGTCGGGCACTCCAGCAAGAGAGCACCACCCGCTAAGCTATTAACACCTGGGGCGGAGTGGAAGATGGAAGTGGACCTGGGGAGACAGCTCCGGTTCCCCCCGGAAATCTGCACCACCACCTTAAGACCAGATGTGGTGCTATGGTCTGCAGCAGTGAAGTCAGTCCTGCTGATAGAACTGACAGTGCCATGGGAGGAGGGACTGGAAGCGGCCTACGAGCGGAAGATGGCGAAATATTCAGACCTGGTTGCGGAGTGCAGGGAAAGCGGGTGGAGTGCGAGGACTTACCCGGTGGAGGTGGGAGCTCGGGGCTTCCTCGGAAACTCAATGTCACGCCTTTTCAAGGACGCAGGACTACGGGGCACCCGACTGAGCAAGGCCACCAAAGAACTGTCAGAGGAAGCAGAGAAAGCGAGCTACTGGCTCTGGCTAAGACGACGAGACAAGTCTTGGGGAGGGACTTCAGGGTAAGTTGCGCTGCAGGGGGTGTCGGGGAGACGTCCCTGTTCACTGCCCCGCCACCAGGAGATGTTCTGGGTAAGGGGCGAAACATCCATGAATGGTGGTCCCCAGCTGATGACTCTGCAGCAAAACTTACCCTGTTGTGGTATGCGGTCAGGCCTAGGCTCGGCTCAGGGACAAGGACGCCCCTGCCATGCACAGTCCACCACGGCACTGTTGGAGGTGCGACAGAGAAAGCAGGAAGACCATCCTCCTGTAAGCAATTTTCACATGCAACAACTCAAAAGTAAAGAGGCATGTTTCGGTAGAGTAACAGATTACTTATTACCCATTTTGGCAGAGTAATATTTTTACTTTTGCTGGAAAAGGTAATTTCATTACATTAATATGTACAACGTAATATATAATTACTTACTGCCCAACAGTGTTTCAAATCATTTAAAATATATGCTTAATTTGTCCCTGCTGGCCTCTAGGTCTTTGTCTCAACAACATCTGAGATGCTCTATACCTCTGTAGATGCACTGCCCAAGTAATGCCTGGAGTTCACTTGTAATCGTTATGATGGCCTTCATATAATCACCTCTTTTACAGGCTAATTTCAGTAATTGCATTATGATAATTCCGCGTTCAGCATTTCAGATTTTTTGTTGTAGGCATCGAAATCTTGGAGAAACAGAATATGTAAGCCAAATGTAATTGCCCTGGTGATGACACGAAGCCATTCAGAGGGTGCTTAGAGGAAGCTCAGCCCATCTTATCCTCCATACAAAAGTGCTATCAGTATGTTCTAATGAGGACGAACTGGACAGATTATTGTAATCCAGATTATCTTCTTTAGGTGGCGATTTGCATAATCATTTGATTTTTTTTTATTTCACTGAAATCCTTTCTCTTTTTTTATCAGGTTCTTTATAACTGTGCTAAGGAATACAGGGGCAGCAGTGGATCAGTAGTGAATCAGCCACCGGTCATCTGGGAAAAGAAAAGGCCCCCTGTTCTATCAGTAGAGCCCTATTTTATACTTTGTTGATGGTGTTAGTGGTAGTATAGCTGATCTAAGACTCCAGTAGAATTACAGCATCAGATATGCTCATGGATACTGGAAACTAAAAATGAGTTCGAATTAAGGTTGTTTCATAACAGTATAACAGTTTCATAATAGTATTCCACAAATTTTAGTTAATTTTCCACTCATATTCCACACACTCTAATTTGACTGAGACAAATACGGTTTCACAGGACACGACAGCTTGGCAATTGAGAGTCATTTTGGGCGATGATCTCTCTCAGCTACCATCCTCTTGTTCTTATCTCTATATTTTCCAGGCAATTATTTCCATATATTAGCTTAGCAGTCACTAACCACTTATCTTTACAAATTCACATTTCGCTCTTTTGCAGCAAACTTGTGCGGCATCCCTTGGGTACTTCAGGATAAATTAAACATCGCATAGGATTGCTTCCCTTGAACATCCCCTGAAACCTTCCCCGTGCCTTAATCCATTACGCTGGCTTTCTGCTTCACTGATTAGATCGGCAACAATTACTTTCTGGAGCTTCTGTCTCCATTGGATATATTTACAAATGGAGATGTGAGCACCTGTGTACCGCTCACACGGGTACACCGGCTCAAACATAAACAGCATATTGCTGTTATACCCATAGTTATTATTGTATGGACTACAACACGAGCAATTTAAAACAGTCACGCTTCTTTCAGATAATTGCCTTTTACAGGGGCTGTGTTAGAAGGGATACATAATCATTATGTCATTGAGAAGCGCCACAGTATAAGACATGAGAGAGTGAGGGGGAGGGGGAGAGATAGAGAGAGAGAGAGAGAGAGAGAGAGAGAGAGAGAGAGAGAGAGAGAGTATGACAGGAGATGAGTGATGATTAGTCAGCCATCCGCCTTGCCCAATTAAGCACAGGAATGTAATTGTTTAAACAAATTGCAACAGGACATATCTGAAGCACTCAGGGGTCATTTGCGGGATGTCAAATAATAAATAAAGACCTAACGGGCTGACATGCCACACACAGGTTGAGAGATAAGAGAATAAAAGGCCATATGGAAGATATCAGGAGCAGCCACTGAGTACACCACGATGTGAATCCCGGGGAGACTGCGGCCATTTGGAATGCAGATGTTCAAATGTGTCCCTGTTGCGCCGTGTACTACAAGATGGCGTTTGCGTTGTTGATCTTTAAATTCTCCACATTTTGCTTGCTTACCTTCAAATACTAATCTAGGGTAACTGCAGTATGTTCCTTTTTGGCATAATGTCCAATAGGTCTAGCACTGACCAGACCGGGACAAGCACCGCATAAGTTCCTCAAACACAACCTTCAGTACAATATGCCTCCATTAGAGCCTATGCTGCAGGCAAAGCTACCTGGCAAACAGATATATCACGCTGAAGCATACTGCAGCATTGGCGTGGCATGCATCCCTCTCTTCTCTCCTCGTTTGACATTCTTCACATGGCCCCATTCAGCCCATGCTATAGCTCCACGGGCTAAGGCTTGTAATCCCCCTCGTCACAGGGATAGGACAGTCACTCCATCAGCAGGGTTTCTCATGTTGATGTCAGACAGGCCATCGGTTTGCAGGGGAAACTCGTTAGGGCTCTTATTGACATTGTGTTTCATTAACTTGATTAATGACATCTCTTAGGGCGGGCTCACAGTAATCAACATCTCTGCACCAGTGAGGGGCTGTCTAGAGTCAAAGATGGCACTCTACGGGCTTATTTAGCCCATTAGCCTACACTTTGTTAGTCACAATGTTTCCTGCATGTTTCCTGAAAGGCGAGAGTGGAAAAAGGGTCCTATATTCATAAATCCCGGAGCTGGTATGCAATAACAGGATGTGGAGTGGGACCCAAGATGAGCATAATCAACATGCCACATTCAAAAGTAAGTGTGTCATACAAAAGAGGCGCCGCATGTGAAATGAGAGAAATAAAGCATTGTGCTGTGCCTATACAGTGCCAATGGAGAATGCAGCCTTTAAAGCTGTACCGGTATACCTTCTGTGTCATTTGGTAGAGCAGGTGTTGTAACTTTGAGGATGTAGGGCTGCAATTCTCTCACAATTTTGTTGAATTTCCTCATAATGTTGCACACCCTGTATATATTGTCACGGCTAGCAGTAGAGCTTTTCTGTTGCAGAAAACTTTCCCAGTGGCTCCCACTGAAGACACGGTAAAACAGTATGCTGGTGACAGGTTTTATGCCAGATTTATGCCAATGTTGTGTATACAGTATCCATTAAATGACCATAACACTGTATGAATTATTAAATGTTTTCTCAAAAGGATGGCATCGAATCAAACAGCAACATCATGTGGCTCCATAACCTGGGGCTGTTGAGCTCACATCCCACAGCTCTACATGGTAAAACATACAGTGGCAATGTATTATTTTGTATACTCTCAGAGTTCAATTAATGCAATTACTTAGTGTGTACTGTTCCAGATACAGGCAGTTCCTTGGCTCTAACCACAGACATCACCCCTTTGGGGAAAGTCTCATCTTGGTGTGTGTTGGAAGCTGAACAGCTGCTCACCACATCCACCATGCCAGGAAGGGTTGAAGCCTGCATTACCAGCTCTAGGCATGGGCATGGGGGGGGGGGTGCCCCCCTAAATGCCCAGTCTGCCCCACCAAACACGATGGCGTGCAAAACAACCCCAGATACTGTATTTCAAATTAAACTGCTTATATTTTAAATTGTTTGAAACACTACTACTGCTACTAACTAACTAGAATTATTTGTGACACCACTCCAACACCATTTCATCACTGAAAACAGAAAACTCTTTGAGTCAGACCTTTAGCTTTATGCATGCTGCGTGTCTGTTGCAACTTCAACAACAACTGATATTATTGATGCTTTACTTGACTAATAAAAGTCCTGTAACCGAAAATGGTATGGGTGCAACTTACCAGGAGAAAATGGTATGGGGGCGGCCTCATCGCCCGTGGCGCAAAGCGACACGGGCGATAAAGCCGCCCCCATACCATTTTCTCCTGCCCCTCCAATTGGGAAATGTTACATCCGCCCCTGGCTCCAGGCAGTGTTTATCGGCAGCATGCAAACACACGCAACCCAAACAACAAGCCCCAACTGGATTACAGTACATATTTACCGTTCATTTTGAACTTTTTTTTACCAGTAGCGTACTCAGTGCCGTGGTGGTGCAGCTCCAAGCAGGTGGCTCATATAATATTCTGCTGTGGGAGCTGACTCAGATAAGCAGCTTTTATGTTGTCTCATTTTCCTCTGCAACAAGACTATAGAAGGGAGTGCATGATGTGGCTAAAGAGGCTTGATGGGGAATTTACAAGACCAGAGGTTCGGACATCAATGTGGCACTCACAAAATATGTTGGCAAAGCCGGTCCGACTGGTCTGAGTCATAGTGTACCCGATGTACTCGCATTTCCACTTTGTGCTAATTTGTTTGGGACATACATTATATGCAAATAATGATATAGGAGCATAGCCAGAACTGCCTATATGCGTAGCAGTCCATTTTCCGGCATTACATCAACATGATTACAGTATTTCCTTCTACAAAACAGTCAGCAAGTGAATATGAATTGCAACTAGATCAGCGCTCGGTAGAGTGCAAACTTGGAGGCCATGGCCTACTTGTGTGTGACCGGAGCGAGCTAATACTCATGACATCAGTTATAAAGGTCACTTACTTACGACACCATTACGTCATCACCTAAACCGGCCAATCAGAGTACCCCAAGGGACGACCGACCAACCACCACGCACCACTGCGCACTGATCGCTTAACTTGTGTCTGCTACGCTCACGCAAGTAAAAACCACCAACATTTTTTGGCATTGTAATTTTCTAACACGGTACTGTACTGTACCACATTAGTGAATTGGTATGCCACTGTACTGTACTGTACAGTACAGGTACTGTATTTTGCTCATTAGTGTGGTACAGGTGGCTCATTTGCATATCCAAGAGGAGCAAAGGACTTTAGAACTGTGCAGTAGTCTTCTCAATTTCCTGAACTGAGAGCAACCAAGAAAGACTGTGGAAGTGCAGCAATTTTCTGTGTGATTGACTTCTACACCCTGCACACAGCTCACCTGCTCTGAAGATTCAAGTTGACTCCATTTGACATTTCCCTGCATGCAGTGGAAAGTAGTTTTTTGCCTTTTGCAGCCCTTCCAGAGTCATATACAACCACTGCATCGCACAAATACGCTATAGTGTACAACACTTAGTTAGCCATTACTGCAATTACTGTAATATTTACTAATATTGTTGTTTTGGAACTTTTGGAACATGTTGTTTTATTGTTGTTGCTGTAATGATTTGGCCAAGTTGGTAATCGTATTTTCTACTTTCCAAACAGCTATCGCTTGTTTATACCAACTTTCCGAATCCCACGATGAAGGTGTAAGCAAGTAAGACAAAGAGAGCAGACATTGGTTTCATGACTTAGCAGGCCAGACTACTTTCACACAAAGAAACAAAGTATAGTGTAACAGCCGCTCCCATTTGAAATCATTTTTCATGGCGACAGCCACAGCTTTGGACTCGGGGAGAGAGAACGATTCCTGTTTCAAGCCTGTATTGAGAAGGCAGTGAGCCATATACTATGAAAGCCAGGCAGAAATGTTTGTGAGTGAGTGAGTGAGTGAGTGAGTGAGTGAGTGAGTGAGTGAGTGAGTGAGTGAGTGAGTGAGTGAGTGAGTGAGTGCTCCATATAGTGGAGGTGGGGGAGTAGCATCACCCCAATTCAAGATTAAACATGTTTCTAAATACACTTATTCACGTCTACATGTCTTGGACTGCGTGCCTGCACGCGTTGCACGTGTGCGCAAATGCGTGTGCATGTGGGTGTCCGCCCACTTATTAAACTAGCACTACAACACTATCCAGTAGATAACATACAATGCCCAGTCACCACGGGTTCCATTGATTTTCACGTTATTTGTCAATATTTGTCAACCAAACAACACTTAGGCTTCCAACCAAATCCTGGAAACATTCCGAGATTGTCTGTTGTACGTATCCCACTGTGTTTTGTCTGTTTGCCATACTGCTGGTCTTGTCTTGTCTTGTTTTGTTTTGTTAGGGAATAGCCGGATGGTGTTGTCGCTTGCTGGGAACTATTGTTAGTATGATATTAGTATGTTATGGATTGAATATTTTGGATGTGTGATCGTGTGCACATGTTTTCCTTTTTTTAACACCCCTACCCGTGTAAAGCCTGCCAGACTGCCGTGTGTGTGTGTGTGTGTGTGTGTGTGTGTGTGTGTGTGTGTGTGTGTGTGTGTGTGTGTGTGTGTGTGTGTGTGTGTGTGTGTGTGTGTGTGTGTGTGTGTGTGTGTGTGTGTGTGTGTGTGCACGTGCATGCGCATGTGTGTGTCTGTGTGTGAGCCCTGGTGGCCTGGGCCATTTCAGAGTTCAGTCAATGAAGTTACAGAAGTGGAAGCAATTGATGAGCATCCACAGCCAAGTCAGCCTTACGCTGCCAGGTCATGTGCAAGCTAAAAGGTGGTGACCAGAACACCTCTATAGGTCTCACCCAGATGACAACAACACATTAACAAACAAATTGGGCGAGTAGATGCAGGGTGTACCTTCAGAGAGGCCGAAATATGCAAAGTGCCGAGGGAATGCTTCTGTGTGTCCTGTGGGGACAAATAATTTGTTCCTCAAAAAGACAGTTGCATGCGTGAAGGTCTGGCTTTTCCTTTTATCTACCGGATGCTGAATGAACCTATAACCCTACCGCCTCCCCTCAGCCTGATTCTGCCAAACAGGCCAACGCCTATAAGAAAATTCTTAGGCTTGGCTGACAGAGATAGATGACCATGAAATAAAGAATAATATATCATTTTTTTAGTGGTCTTGACACAATGTAATAACGCTCTCTGTGAATTCAGCATAAGCAATTCTACTGTAGTTAAAAAGGGGTATATAACAGCTACAATGTTCTTGGTGGTGTACAATTTTTCATACTTCTTCGAAACTTATGACGATAATAATAATAATGTGTCGCGCCTGTTAGATTATGCACGTAATCTTCTGCCGTTTGCAGGTTCTGTGAAGACATCTCACATTCCATCACTGTGATTGATTCCTGCTCACGCGTCTCAGCACTTCAGGGATCCCCCCACAGTACAGCACATTCTCCCAGGGCTCAATCATCTTCCCTCTTTGCTTCGCCAAGACGACGACTGCTAATAATATATGATTGGCCAAGCACACTCACCGTCCTCCCGAGACTTCTGGATGAACGCATCCACCCCACTCTCTCCGTAGTTCCCTTCGGAGGCCACAGTGGAGACATAGTTCCAGTGCATGGCTTTGACGATATCCACCATGGCCTGGGCCTGGTAGGTGTCTGGAGGCACCACGCGGGAGAAGAAGTCGTAGCGGGTGTTGTCGCTCAGCTCCGGAGCCGTGGAAGCGTAGCTCACCTGAGGTATCTGTACAAGAGGGAATTAAAAACAAAATGGCAGAGTCAGCATCCAGCAGTGACCCTCAGAGACGAGGGGTTAAAGGGTAAGACCACTTTTGTTGAGTTTTTTTGTTGTGTAGTTACTGGTACCTGTAATTCCAAATGGGGACAAGAAATTAAGAAAAATGTTCTAGTGATTAGAAATTCATAATTGAAAATATACCCTTCATTGACTGTGTGCACTAAAACCGCCCTCATTACTTGAAAGAGTTACTTTAGTAACTAAAAGTAACTTTTTAGTTACTTTTAGTGCACACAAACACACTATAGAGCATCACCATAATGCACCATGCATGTATTTTTTCTTCCCGTTGATTTTACATTTTGATTAAAAGAAAACCTGGACTGGATCCATGGATCCATGTCCAGATCTTCAAATAGTAAAACAAACAAGAAGTTAACATTTTTATGAAAAAATAAAACTACACAAGTTCTGGTGATGCTCTATAAGTCTACTAAATGAGTGACTTTGAGAGCTGTACAATGTAAGTAATGTAATGAGGGAGATATTTTGAATCATCAATTTCTAATCACTGGAACATCTTTTAAAATTTCTATAGTCCACATTTGGAATTGCATCATGGCAAGGTAATTTACACACAAAACACTCAACAAACATGGTCTTACCCTTTACGGTGGTTGAGGGCATGAACCATGGAACCCTGAGAGGGGATATGGAGCAAAACAGATCTCCTATAGCGCTCCAACAGTCTGTCTGTTTGTGCAACAGTCTGTCGCTAAAAGAGCTTTTCTGGCCTGCCACAGTGTTGTCTGTAGGGGATGAGAGGGATTGTCCAGGATATGGCTGCACTTCGGCTGTGCTTTGTGGCATGATAAATTGTGTCACTTGCTGAAAATAACAGTTTTTTAATGCGACACATTGTGCCGTATGATTTTGTCTTTAACCACAGTACCCTATTCTGTGCACATGTTATGAAAATAGCAGAACTACAAGCCTTCAGTGCATCATTATATGGGCATAAAAGGCATACAGACAAGATACTGTATCTGGGTGGAGAATGCACCACCAAGTAATAGTAGTCAATAATTTAGGAATCGATTAATTGGATCAGCACTAATTACCGCAGATTTTTGCAATTTATCATGGGTACTTTCCCACTTAACCATAGTTTTTCCATTGTTAAATGTGATCTCTCTCTCTCTCTCCTTACAATCCACTTATATTTTCACTATAGCAACTGTAAAGCAAAATTACACATAATAGCCATTATAGTATCAAGAACAAAAGATTCATTTGTAAAAGACCCTTTTGATTTCAGAAGTGTACTCTTCTGTTTAGATTATGTGTAGCTATAATTCATTAATCAAATGTAAGCAGTCAGAATAAAACTAAAGACTAGAATAGCAGCCTAATCAGCAGCTAATTCTATTGTTTTGTTTTTATAAGCCATGATATTTTTAAGGGTGATAGCTAAATAAATTATATAATCCAATGAATCGTTTAAATAATCGGCCAAGGAAACGATTGCGCTAGTTGCAGCCCCATTATATATAATATTGGTAGTCAACAGAGTACAGTTCTAGCTGCGTTTGCTCACTTCACTTACTTGTCAAGTATTAACTAAGTTTAGTTAAGTATAGACGGTATAAAAGGGGTTAAGGAATGGAGGCCAGGTAAAGGAAGGGACAGAGACTGCAGAGGATACGGTAGGTGGGTGGCGGATGGAAGAGTGGAAAATAAAATATATCGGCTGGGAGGCTCCGGGAGGCGTTCGTTTGATAGAGGGGGGATAGAGCGATGGAGGAGAACGAGAGAAGCAGGGAGGCAGAGGCAGAGAGTATAAACACTTTTTTTTCAGGGAGCAACGTGATAGCATCAAGCAGACCACCTGCCTTTGCAGACTCAACACAGAGCCAGTCATCCCGATCCCCCACTGAGCATTCTCGTACAAAGCACAGCTTCCTAGCTCCCCTGGGCCACAGCAGGCAGAGCCGTTCACGACTTGAGATGATGGCCGTGTCAAACTCATAAGCCGGGGTCACTCGCTTTGCCGTGTACACCAAACATGCATTAGGTGATATTTGTAAAGATAGTACACTTCCTCCTCATACGACAAGTGGTAAAGCAACAAGGTGTGCTGAGATACAGCGTGGCAGAAGTGCAGCCGCTTTAGATGTACAACAATAGATAACATCCATGACTACTGAAGTCATTCCAGCCTACTGTTTTGGACCGATAGCTTGGAGTGGAAGTTACGCTGCTTTTGTGCTGGGTCTTATCCAGGAGAGGCCGCTACAATCGAGGGGGGGAGATACAATGTAAATCCACAATTACCGTAGTCAGTTTACCTATAATGAGTCACGATTGGATAAAAACAGTACAGGAAGGCCGATCTTCTATTAGACTTCCGACGAATGAGGACAACAAATGGGCACAACCGTTATTGGAACAAGTGAAGTGAAATCTCTGGATGGTGGTGGTGGTGTTGAGACAACTTAGAGCAGGGGGTTTTCAGCCTTTTTCATACCAGGGCCCACTATTTATTCAGCATTTGAGCCACGGACCACCGTTTCATGACATTTTTTAGCCTCACAGACCCCAAAACTAGATTTTGGGGTCTGATTTACATGTACCGGTATTTTGTCCAAAACTCTTGAGAGTGTAAATACTCATGCAGGTCCATTTGGTTTCATTTTTACGCTCTCAAAGAGTTACATCTGGTTCCACCATACAGTAGCTGGGGACCACCTGGAACCCTCACAAGGACCACTGGTTTAAAACCACTGATACTGCAACTACCATAGGCCTTCGAACTAACAATAGTCTAGGTCTGGTCAATAGCAAAGAATGGATGTTGCATTCACACAGTCATACGCAAAGACAAATGGAAATATCATTTGATGACACAGGCCACCACAGAGGATTACTTCAAAAGTTGAATAATCAGAATCTGATACTGTTATATGCGGTCTTGAGCTACAGTTGTATTAAAACAGAGGTTTTTTTTATGATTTTTTTATGAGTACCTTGTTGGCTTTACAAAAGACAAGATGGAACAAAAAGTGAAAATGGAATTCTTGATCTCGATGGCAAATTGGTTCTGCAAACATTAGACAGTAAACAGCAAAAAGGGTTTCTTGGTAATGATATACAGTGTGCCTTCTGGGATGAAGGTGTTGTTTTGTCTTTTGCCATCAAAGACAATAAGGTGAAGGTGCACCCATGGAGAAATCTGATGCTAAATCAGTGCTGCTTTTCATTCAGGATGCTTCTCCGCCAGCCAGCGCAGGTACACTACATACCGGCATCCTCCTGCTGCCAAACTAAATACAAAATAACCTATAGTATCACTCTGGCCCCATTACCTAGTAAACAGTGAACACATTGTTTACTAGCCCACAATATACACTATCCAATTAAAATTTTGTGGAAATCTGATATAGAACTAGGGAAAAAAAAAAAAGATCCGAGCACAGGGCTCTGCCAGGATCAGGTACAGCATGTTATAGTGTGCCGGAAATGTTCGGAATTCAACAATCGATCTGTCTTGATCACTTGAGATAATGTGTACAGATTTGCGTGATGTTTGGACAAAATGTCTAGGAGTACCCTATTGGCCTGAATATACGACAGTGTTTTTTCCCAAGTTGTCTGTATAAGTTGTTGTGTAAGAGTTATGTTTGGGAACTATATTCTTTTTACACAAATGAGTCTTGAAAAACAGCAGTCGTCTTATAAACAGGGTCGTCTTATATTCAGGACAATATGGTAATACGTACATTCCAAAAAGGGAAATGAAATTTCCAAGGGAGGGACGCCCAGGGGAATAGAGTCAGACGATGTACTGCATGAACTTATTTATTAGAGGCATTTTGCCGTGAGCTTCGTCAGGTATTAGATGTTAGCACCTGACGAAGCTCACAGCGAAAGGCGTCATGCTAATAAATAAGTTGATGATGCAGTAAGTTCTCCGCCTCTATTCCCTCTAGTCTGCAGTCCCTTCCTTGGAAGTTTTATTTCCCTTTTTGAAGTCCATGCCTGCTAAGTAGACTTGCACCTTCTTGCATATGCAAAAATGTGCCTTCTGTTGGAGCTATAATAGAGCAATGTTAAAAGAGTGGCGTTTGTTCCTGAACTACAGTGTGAGGACATAATAGTGAGTACATGGTATTTTACAGTCTTTGAAACCTTGAATGCTTGGGCTACTCTGCTGTAAAATGTATCTATAATAGCAGTTTGAAGGGCCAGAATTCCAGAAGCACCATTACTTGCTAAGAATGTTTTATTCACTCAATAAGAGTGTGGAAAGCACAATAATGGAATAAAGTCACCTTCATAAGCTGAACTGTATTATGCTTTAATATTTATTCATGCTGTTGGAATACTTAAAAGCTCAGCTAACACCTACGAGCTGAGGACATGGAGGTTATATATGAGAATTGGTGCAAAGCAAAATGGCACAGAAAAGTCACGGAGAGAACTCTATTTTAAACAATTAAAATAGGAAAAAAACACATCAAGTAACACACGAAACATAACCGCATGGTGGTGACATATTGGTATTTCACACAGCCTTTTATTTTTACATTTCATTGTGTTTGCTACAGTTGAAGGTCCTCTTGCCCCAAGGCCCTGGCGCCATGCTGGAGAACTCTTTGAATAGCTTAAAAGCCTTCCGTGCCAGTGGAATTAATGTCACATTAGCAGTCCCACCACCTGTTATTGTAATTAAAGGAAAATGACAAATGAGCCCCGAAAAGAACTACTTTGGAGGGTGTACCTGTATGGCAGGGGCAAGTTCATTTGTATAACAAAAATAATAAACAAAAAAAAAACATAAATAAACAAAAAAAAAGATATGGATCATTTAAATTTGAACTTTTTCATTATTACGTAGGAAGTAGGGACCAGTTATTCTCATCTTGTCCTTTTTGGGTGATTTTAAAAGCTCAAAATGCATCACATGTGAGCTTCTGTATCCTGCTCACATGAGACTGAAAAAGCATGAATATGTTATGGGTCTTTGCTATGTCAAAAGCACGCAATCACAATTATGGCAGCGATGCACCAAAATACACATGAATCATCAAATGAGCACCATGATACAACGGTACAGCCCATTAATTCCCGGTAACCACTTTGCCACTTTACTGCGATGTGGCTTAGTTTAAACAAAGTATATTATATTTAAGTAATAAGTATAACAGCATTCAGGTGTACTGAAGGATATTTCTGCCACCAAAGTACATCATGAGAAATGATTGATTCTTTTTTTTTTTATGACACAGCTGTTACTACTAATTGACCAGTTAGGCTTGTAATACGCATTATGATTACAATATGATTTGACCTTAGTGGTGGTGAGACATAGTGTAGCAGCGAAAATTCAACATCTCTTTAGGATATGGACTGATTTCGAAGACGATTATTTCAAAGAATATACACTCAACAAAAATATAAACGCAACACTTTTGTTTTGGCTCCCATTTTTCAGGGGATGGACTTAAAGCCCTAAAATTCTTCCCAGATATACAATATAACCATTTCTCTCAAACACTGTTCACAAATCTGCCTAAATGTGTGATATTGAGCACTTCTGCTTTGTTAAGATAATCCATCCCACCTCACAGGTGTGCCACATTAAGATGCAGGTGTGACATCATGATTAGTGCACAGGTGTACCCCAGACTCTCCACAACAAAAAGACACCCTGAAATGTGCAATTTTCTTTTGCCTTATTGGGTGGATGGGCCTCTGAACCAGTCAGTATCTGGTGTGACCACCATTTGCCTCATGCAGTGCAACACATCTTCTTCGCATAGAGTTTATCAGATTGTCAATTGTGGCCTGTGGAATGTTGGTCCACTCCTCTTCAATGGCTATGTGAAGTTTCTGAATATTAGTGGGAACTGTTACACACTGTAAAAATGGTAATAACACAATATTACCATATTATTACCATTTCGACAGCGCATACCAGTTCCCACTAATATCCAGCAACTTCACATAGCCATTGAAGAGGAGTGGAGCAACATTCCACAGGCCACAATTGACAATCTGATAAACTCTATGCGAAGAATATGTGTTGCACTGCATGAGGCAAATGGTGGTCACACCAGATACTGACTGGTTCGGAGGCCCATACCCCCAATAAGGCAAAAGAAAATTGCACATTTCAGGGTGTCTTTTTGTTGTGGAGAGTCTGGGGTACACCTGTGCACTAATCATGATGTCACACCTGCATCTTAATGTGGCACACCTGTGAGGTGGGATGGATTATCTTAACAAAGCAGAAGTGCTCAATATCACACATTTAGGCAAATTTGTGAACAGTGGTTATATTGTATATCTGGAATGAATTTTAGGGCTTTAAGTGCATCCCCTGAAAAATGGGAGCAAAAACAAAAGTGTTGCGTTTATATTTTTGTTGAGTGTATATACTGTAGATGTTCCACTTTATGTCCTACATAACATGAAGTTTACCCTACTGTTGTGGGGCAAGGTGTAAAAGGCCTATTTGATAGGGATGATACAATTAGGTCCAGTAGAGTGTCTGAAGTGCTGCACAGAGACTTTACACTGTAGTTATTATTGCTAATTTTAAACATGTTTCCCTGTTGGGCTTTAAATATGTAATTAAAGTATAATACAGCTTTCATCAGTGGCGTTTCTAAGGAATTTGGGGCCCCAGGCAAGATTTTCCTGGAGCCCCCCTTACCAAATGGACCCGTAAGAGGGAGAAAATTTCCTGTAACGTTATACCTATGACAGGCAAAGTAAAATGCGGGAAATGTGGGAAAAATATCTACAAGCCCCCAATGCTTACAGATCTCTCAAGCTATCCTCTATAGCAGGCGTTTTCAACTGACTTTGACCTAGGGACCACCAATTCTGACTAAGAGCAACCTGGGGACCACCACTCCAGTGTCGGGTGGGCTGATCAGTTCTGTCACACATCTTGCGTGACTGTCCCTAAATGGCACTTACTGTCCTGCATGCCTCACATCAAAGATATGGGAAAATAATTGAGGTCTTCAACTTGTCTCTGTGGGTTGGCTCCTGACTAGGCCCCTCCTATGTCTCACCAGGTCCAGGACCTGTGTGCTGCACTGCACCAGACTCCCAGCGCCAGATACTTCATTGAAGAGCAGTGAATTCTCAATCCACAGTGGTTCTGCAGGTTCCACCTGGGGAACAGTGGTGCTGCAGGCCACGCTTGCGGGTCAACCCTAAAGGCCACACCGAGGTTACAGTGTTTTTTAAAATAATAATGCAAAATTGTAGACCTTATATTTTCACATAGAAGTGGTTAATTCACAATGAAATGTGATGGTAAATGGTGCATTTATATAGCGCCTTTATCCAAGGCACTTTACATAGCTTGTGCAACACATTCACCCATTCACACACACATTCATACACTGATGGCAGTGGAAACCATGCAAGGTACCTACTAGCACATCAGGAGCTCAGTGTCTTGCTCAAGGACACTTCAACAGTAACTCTGCGGGAGCCCGGGATCGAACCGGCAACCTTGTGGTTACCATCCGGTGACTCTACCCCTGATCCACTGCCGCCCCTGGTCCAGGACCTGTGTGGTGGAGCGCTACGGAACTCGTACATGCAGACGAAAACGCAAGCTGTATAGCGTATAGTGTACATTTGTGCACAAATCTTAATACATCTTTAGACATTCTCCCAATAAACTGCAAGCAGTAAGATCTTCGTTTTTCTTCAAATAGACACCATCAATGATATGATAATACTGTCCAAAATTAGAAGTGAATTAGAAGTGAGTTCACTGGTGTTGTCCCCAGTGGGGCTAAGGTTTATTTTATCAGCAGTGTGAAATGAAGCACAAACACTTTCGAACACATGACAAGCAGACTCCACACCAAGCTGTTAATTTGCTCGATCCGACTATAAAGAGGCACAAAAGTTGCCCGAAAATAGCCCAGTCACAGCATAACCTTAGTGACGTAAGTGTATCAGTTGACAGATGCTGCGAGGAAAAGAGGTAGTTTTATACAGGCAGAAGATCTTCAGCAACTTATTCCCAGTCCATTACGGTAGTAGCGCATATATTTTAAGCGGCATCCTCTGGGGGTCTGTACTTGGCCCACTCCTCTATTCCCGTGTGAACACCAAATGTCAATTTACAAGCTGACAACATGTCGCAGTGTGACGCATGGAGAGCCGCTGGGATTCATCTGGTTAATACATTAATACCTTGTATTCATCTCATTAACATGAGGTGTCATTCTACGGTTCATGATGAATATATCATCTTGCAAATGATAACCCACAGTCCACACTATAGCTTGACAGTCATTCTTAATTGGAAGCAGCATTAACCACAACTTCCCCCCCTGTGCTTTGTTTTGCGACTACTCCTGTGATTACACATACTGTGGGTGAGTAAAAGCACCCATTCTATCTTTACTGCTGTATGTCTGCAATCTGAATACAAACATCTTATCCTGGAAATGTCTAATTTAGAATTCAGATGCTGCCCTATGATATCTAGGCATTTATTAACATTTGAAAATGTCCTAAGATCAGCCGAGGTTAAAATTCCTATGCTTCCTTTTTTATAGCGTCGGAGCTCTTTTAGACGATAATGATGGGATCAATGAGGAGGTGTGGTATTTCTGTCTTTGCAAATTACAATTGCATGCATAATATTTGCATCGTTATTCAAACAAGTTTCTCTAACCCTTTAAGTAGAGTTCAAGTAAACCCCAACATACTACATTACTATAGCTGGACGCTGCATTGTCTATAATTATTAATTTCCTGTTCTTTACTGAATTACAGATTTTATAATCTGATTTAGCTAAATCATCAAATAGCTGTTATTTAATAGTAAAAATGCACGCAAGCACCTACGCGCGCACGCAACCACCTGTGCACGCACAAAGAACATTTGGGCACTCAGGAATGGCCATGACTTCAGCAAGGTGGAGACAATAAGACTCAAACTACAGTCTGCAAATGGTAATTTCAATTTTAGGGCATCCATATAGGGCAAATGGAAGAGGAACAACAAATGAACTGTACCGTGACTCCACTAATACTTCAAGCCACTGCATTAACTCTCTCTACCACACAAAACTCATCCTGTGATTATTTGTGCATGGATGCTGTGCAGGCCATTCCTGAATCTGTGCGATAGTATATATATATATATTTTTTTTCATTGAGCTCTCAGTGGAATCAAGATCAAGAAGGATTTACTGCATCCAGTATGTCACTTAAGCAGTGCAGGTGCAAGGCGAGCTCATTACACAGAACGCCTGCCAACAGAATTTTGAGAAACTGTTCAGGATTCTTAACAAAGATGTCTAATTTGGATTTTGGTTCTTTTGTTTGTTTGTTTTTGTTTCTGCATTTCCTCTCACCGGCAGGAAGAAAAAAAAAAAAAAAGCATCAGAGCCGCTGATACACAGACTACCCCTACAATGCTTTCCACTTCACATCATCACAGACAGTCCATTACTGGGGTGTGGTTTGCACTTGATAATTATTTCTTGTCGTAGCAAGCGCCTGCTGTCTTATTCGTCCTGCATACAGTAGGTGGGATAGACAGAGATCTCCCTGTGGTGCGCTCAAACGACCTAATTACCTTCCACAGCACTCTTTGCATTGCCTACAGAGGTAGCCTATAGGATGCTCTGGATTGTAGCAGACTCAAAACATTTCAGAACCACCCGGAGACCTTGCATTTCCTCAGCTACTTCAGGTACCTCAGTCTGTGTACACTGTCCAAGTCAGTTCCTCTTTGAAGTACACTCCAAGCATGATGCAAAGATACAATAGGGACCATCCACAGAGCACAACTGAATAACCATTTGTTGCAAATAAATAAATCCTGTACATCTCTCTGACTGAACTCAAAATATAGATATTTAGCTGGACTCAAAAGCTGGCAGAGAAACGTACAACGTATTTATTACATTAAAACAGCACACGTAAAGTGATATATTAAGCACCTAGCATTTTACAAATTCCAGCCATCCAACCAGTTCAGGGATTAAAGCAGAAAAAAATCCAAAGACGGAAAATATTTCAGTCGGGGGGGGGGGGTGCAGTCTGCACCCCCCCCCCCCCCCCCGTTTACAACGTAGCCTACCTTGTCACACTATGCGATAAATATTGCATAAATAAATCCCTACCAAGTATTTTTCGTAAGTCCCATTAGGCCTACACACTTTCTATAACGTACTATGCCCGACATATTTTTGACATGGGAGAAATAGTATGGCCATACTGTTGCCTATTCTGCAAATCAATCAATCAATCAATCAATGCCCCGGCAGCTGTTCCGTTCAGCGCAATTGCGCACACATAGACCCACGTTAGTTTGCTCACATGATCTGTATAGCGAGGCAATACATAAGTCATTTAATTAAATATCATTCAATATGAAATTAATTAACCGGCCTGTTGATAACATGTAGGCCTAATACATTTATTTTTGCTATATTGTCAGCAACATCTTCTGTTTTTCTTGCAGCATAGCTCTACCCAGGGCCGAATTTAGCCAGCCCTACTAGGGTGGGCTGGAAAAAAGGCAGGGTGGGCAACTCCAAAGTTTTTCCCATATGAAGCAGTGGTTTTCAATCTTTATGACACCAGGGCCGACTATTTATTCGACATTTGAGCCACAGACCACCATTTGAGGACATTTTAGCCCCACAGACCCCAAAACTATAAAGATTCTTGCTTGCTTTTGATTGCTTTTGTCAACAATTCCAGGCTGGATTTGGGGGAAAACAGTCAAACATACTAAAATGACCATTAATCTTCTACATTCTCTAGTTGTGTAGACTTGGGCTACATTTAGCTGGGGACCATCTCTCAACCACTGGTGGTCCCTGGACCGCTGATGAAAACCACTGATATAACCTTTCATTGGTGGGCAAGATGCGCATTTGGGTGGGCACTGCCCACCCCTGCCCCGTCTAGATCCAGCCCTGGCTCGACCCGTTCGGTATCAGTGTTCCCTTAGCTTCTCATGCGGCCCACAGTGGACATGGATACTAATCATACTTTGTCGCATTTAACTTTTGCGACCAGTTCATTCATCGTGTTGCTCAAAGAGCGAACATTAAAAACGTTATTACCGGCAAAGGATGTCAGCTGCCACGTCTCCTTAATCTGGCTCGCACTCCTCCTCTTGACCCTCTTTTCTTAATTTTATTCCATGTTCGCGTCGCGCTGTTCTTTAGTTCTGAATACTTGGCCAGTGAATCCAAAACACAACAGACTCGCATGGTTTGTCTGAGTGCCTGAGTGATAACACGGCCAGGCAATAAACTTCATATTGCCACAAAAAGAAAGCGGGTGTAATCACGTAAAACGACATTAAACATATAAAATAACAACAGACAAGGCAGGCAGATAGGCTGAGTCAGCAGCGGAGCCAGACCATAGAGTAGAGCCAGACCCGGAAAGTTATGACATCTCCGTTCACTTCCTGGAAACGTTAATGGCGTCTGCTCTACATAGACTTCTATCGGGCAATGGGGACGGCCATCTATGTTTGTCACAGTTCAGATCGAGCAGCTCGACCGCTCAGTTTCTGACCCTTCAATGTCGCAACTCTTCAAGTTACACACCCAATCACTCAACAGACACTTGATTACCCTACCAGCGGCACCGGTGCAGCTTGACTTGCACGGAGCAGAGCGCACAAATCTATTTTCCTAGTCCTAGGGATGATGCATTGTAGTTTGGAGATCACTTGACTTGCAAGTCAAGTATAATGGTCCGTTTTGCGTTTGGTCACGTCATTAACCAACATCGCGGCCGTGGGCAAACCCTCCCCTTTTAGATTTTTTTTTGCCAAATGTCGTGGATCTTATGAAACCCCTGGGGAATCCTCCCCAGTACGGAAATCCGTACCCCGTACGGAACTCTTTAATCGCTGAACCAGTTGCATATACTGTACTGTAGATCATGAAGTGATCTATATGCCACTTCCTTATACTGCTGTTAAAAACAAAAAGTGATGACATGTCATGCTAATATTCAGAAGCCAAACAATTAGGTTCAGAATAACCTAAATGATCCTCTGCATGTAGCTACTGATAGATTCAAAACAAAATTCAACATTCAACAAATTCATATCCATTTTCTCTGAGGCATGCTTGCCCCTAACTTAGCATGTGCATTTTGGATTAGCATACGCTTTCCATAAACTAACATAACACATTTCGATGGAAATGCTTAAAACTAGTGCAATACTGCTCGCCCAAGGGCAATTTCATCCGTCGTGAGCATTCAGCTGCTCTGCCTATTCCCTTTTGACAAATGTGAAGAGAAAAACAAACAGATGATGATAGTGCACTGAAAGTAGAGCGTCTGACTCTGCCAGACTTTGTGAACATTGAAATTAACTAATGTCTGTGGCTGCTGCACACCATGAATGGTGACCTTGTTTTGTGTTCTGTATCACAGCTATAATACAGCCATGCTCCCATGGGCTGGAAACAAATGAAAGCACCTCGCTGTCTCACAGCAGGGAGTCTGTGGGTTGCCTCCAATACAGACAGACATGGCTGAACTTTACATAGTTGCTATTAAACAAAATCAAAGTGTGCTTTGCCTATATCAGTGCCTCTGTGATAATGATCCCAGCCACTCTCGAGCTGTTTCTTATATGCAGCGGCCACACAGAGCCAAGAAACGTTTACACAGCAGATCTAGAATATGCATTGAATGCGTTTCTCTCTCTTTTAAACTTTCACTAATAGTTCATGCATTTTCATATACTAATTATGTATTCAGGGTCTGTCTGCTGGGAAGAAAAAAAATACCAGCACACATAATTGTTTCATTCTCTTGGCCACTTCAGTTAATTTAAGCCCTGGAGGAAAATGTTCGGACAAAAAGCAACAAACAATGAAAAGTCATTTTGCGGATGAACTCTTTGAAAGCAATGTGACGCACCATTGCAGTATACAGTACTGTACAGGGTTTCTCCTTAATTGCTATCAGCTGCTGTTGACACTGAGGGGAGATGAGACTGAGTTTCACTTTGTTACTGTCTGGATAAGTGGAGCAGCAAATAGCTGAGCCCACAGAATAGAAAACCAATCCCTGCATAATGATATAACAAAACAGATTGTCACTTCACTGAGAATGAACAACAGCCGGGTGGTGGTAAACAGGGTATGGACAATAGGTTGGCATTGCCTATATGCACTGATTAATTGCAATATGATACACAGGCATAATGCGGGGAATTAATCCATTATTCCTTAATTATGGATGTTCTCAGTGTTTCACAAAGCTGAAGTGTATTAATTTCTTTCAATTTACCAATAGATATACATTATAGTGAATAGTCTTGGTTGTTGGCAGCTTAGCCTTGATTACTGGCTGCTTGCTTCCTGAAGTATTGTTACATCAGTATCATTTAATGGAAATTAATTGTATTTAAGTTATGCCTTCTCCCGCTGCGATTCACATGGGGAACCCTAATGTCTGCATTCTGTCGATAATATAGACAGTCTATTTGTTTTGCTATAATGCATACTTTTAGGGTTGAGACCCGCTGGGCATAGCAATTTGCACACTGGCAGCAGAGATTTGAGCTCTAGCTAATTTCTCAGTGCAACAGCCAGCAGTGGCCACAACAAGTCAAATGTCCCATCCCTGGAGCACGGTGATAGAATCTCTGAGCATGCTCCAGACCTTTTCATAGTATTTCCATCTCTCTGATTTGACCTTTAATATTTTGACATTCAATCGCACTGAGAAGGACGACGGCAAAGCCAATAACGCTGAGCTCATTCCTCCACAGAGAGTGGCATCGCCCTGTTCCAATCATGCAGATCACAGAGGAGAGCTGCAGCCTCCTCCCCCGCTGCCTGCCTGATCTAGCAGCAGTTGCAGCAGCAGCAAAGCAACGGAACCTCTCAGGTGATAAAATGATTTGTGAGCTGAGCTGAGGCTGCCACAGATGCAAGTTAATGGGGATATGGGAATGAAGCAGGTGCCACCAGATGTTGAAGAGAGCGGCTTCTGTTTCTCTCTCCATCATGTCAGAGAGAGGTGCAACTGGCAAAGGAATTGCCAGCACTCACGGAAAGGTCCTTTCAGGAACTTTATTTAATGGGTGCGGCTGGCAAACAATCAGCGTTCGGGTTTCAACACAAAGCCCTCTTCAGCAGCGTTATACCATGTGAGAACGGAAGCGTTTTTTCTAGTCTATATTAGTGATTTTCAACCCTTTTCATAACACTATTATTCTATTATTTAGTCAGTATTTGAGCCACCATTTCCTGAGAGTTTCCTCAAACCCAGCACATTGTGGGTACAATTTTGTACCCAATGCCAATTGAATTGATGTACTATTGGGAACAATAGGCAAACAATTCTTCTATATTCTCGTTATTGTGTAGACTTGTTAACTGATGCAGATGTTTAACAATATAAATGTTGAGGGCATAAAATTAAACCAAAAAGACCTTTTGGTTTCATTTTATACTTGTTTTTATAGCCGACTTGCTATGCATATTTTTACATGGTATGCTTGTTACTGTATACACATCCATGGACAAAAAACATATTTATCAAGAATAAAAGCAGTCTGCATGGATAGATGCTGGTCTGAGTAAACTTGAATGTACAGGTTTTGACCAGCAAAACAGTCTCCCACAGGTACTTCTTGTAAGTTGTAATTCGCACATTAAAGTTAGTTTTGCTATGAAGCACCTATCTTGTGCGGAGTAATGGCATGAACCCGGCAGGGACATGGTGAAAACAATTGATCTACAAGATTACAGCACATCAAAACAGTGCTTTGTGAGCTTATGAGCTTATAGAGATTTTGTGGAGATGGGAAAAAGGATGAGGGGGGCGTACAGTCTCCTGGTGAGTCAACAAAGTAAAAGAAATAAAGCCAAAAAAAATCAGACAATGGATTTAACCTGTACTAGTAAATTCTATTGATGTAAAATGTCCTAAAAATCTAATAAATAAAAAAGACTGTGTTGCACACTAGCATCAATTTTCCAATGAGATCAAATCGTCACAATGATAAAGCAAATTCATATACTGTAGTCTAAATATATCTTGCAGATGCACAGCCTAAATCCAGCCTCGCTCGGAGAGAACAACACGCCCCATTCATATACTATTACTCACTTATTCTTACTGAAATGGTAACTATTTCATCACCTTCAGCTGCTGTTTAGAGAGCCATTTAGCCAGCATGGCGAGGATCAAATGAGTTTATTTCAGATTTGCAAGATGTTTCAGTCTTTTTTTCTGTTCTCAAATACGTAAGCTAAGGATGTACTGTAACAGAATATCTATATCAGGGGTTTTCAACCTTTTTTCATACCAGGGCCCACTATTCATTCAGCATTTGAGCCACGGACCACCACTTCTGATTTCTTTTGTCCACAATTCCAGACTGGATTTCGCAAACATCCTGTTTTTCTCTAGTTGTGTACACTTGGGCTAATTCAGATGATGAATATTTTAACTCTTGAGAGTGTAAACATGAAACCAAATGGGTCCATTTGGTTTCATTTTTACGCTCTCAAAGAGTTAGGCTACAACTGGTTAACCAATTTTCCATTTTAGCCTGGGAACAACCTGGAATCCTCTCCGGGACCACCGGACCACCGGTTGAAAACCACTGATCCATATAATGAAACTGCATTTATACCATATAGTGCTATGACTACATAAAATGCTGTCTAAGTTACATAAGATGAGCCTTTGCATATATCTTTAAGGTCATCTGGGTTACAGTGTGGTGTGGGCCAAGGTGGAGGCTGATGATTTCGGAGGTGGCTGGCCCTGGGCGTGTTCCTGGGGGTCTAGATATATATCCAGAAAATATATGCCAGGGACCCCCATTAGAGATTTTTTTACGGCTCTAGCAGAGATTCTCAACCCGTTTAATTTCAACGATCGTGTGTATTACTCTAAGGACCCTATTTTATTTGGCATTTACAGACTCATTTCTATCTCATTTCCTTTGGTTCCATTTGTACACTCTGAGTTACAGACCTATAACAGTCCATTCGGTTGCAAACTACCGTTTAGAGACAACTTGGAATGAGCTCAAGGACTTGTGGACTCGAACACAAAACACACTGTTAGGCGAGAGCCCATACATTATGTGGCATGCTCCCTGACCATTAGGCGGCCTCCAAGGGTCTCTCTCTACATTGTCCCCCGTGTTTAGACACAAATTATCCACTATGAGAAGAGAGGCATACAATGGGAAACGTTTAGGAGACAGGTCAAGGTAAAAGCAGACAGAGCACACTTCTTAACGACTTCACAAAGGTTCTTTTATTCACATAAATGTCCATCAGTTACTTCATTTAATGGACGTGGGCAGCAAGCAACCAGCATTGCAGCACAAAGTCTTCTACAGCTGTACCCAATGTACAGGCCCATTTCCTCTGAGGTTTCCCAGCAGGAGTTTCACAATCACATCTTGTATGCTATTATGAATAGTTAGGCGTTACATTTCTGTTTATAGCACATGCATCATTGTACCACGTATGAAAATCTCAACCTGGCATCTCCAACCTCAAGAAGACAGCAGCACTGGCTGCTGGCTGTATTCACTTTAACTTCAACATAGTACACAGGTTTACCTTATAATAACTGCGTTTTGGAATTTGCATACCCCCTTGAACACAAGCTCATCTCAATTCATTACTCCTAGTAAAGAATTACAAATATAAGTATTATATCATATAGCATATCAGCAAGCTTGACAGTGTGTGTGTGTGTGTGTGTGTGTGTGTGTGTGTGTGTGTGTGTGTGTGTGTGTGTGTGTGTGTGTGTGTGTGTGTGTGTGTGTGTGTGTGGTGCGTGTGTGTGCGTGTGTGTGTGTGCGTATGTGTGCGCGCACGCGTGCATGTGTGTCTGTCCACGTGTGCGTGCATCCATGTGTGTGTGTGTGTGTGCTGTGCACTCTGTTTACTTTAGTTAGAAGCTGCTCTAGCTATTGATTTATTGCTCTCACTTTTGCTTTACATGCTCAGTAAAGTCTCTAGAGTATGTAATCACCTTGATGTTGGCTAGATAAGATAAATGAGAAACAACAAGATGCATGTTACATTCTATGTGCACGTTCAATCATTCAAGTGTTGCACTTGACTTTAGATTTCTTGAGCAGACTTGAAACTCTAACCATCAGTGACACAATTGATTGCAATCTCTTGGGTGGACTGGAAACGATTTGCCAGCGGCCATGTTTTTGTGTTACAAAAGACGTTATCATGAAAATAGCTTTTAGAATGGCATCAGTATTTAGTGGAGAACCGTATCAAGATTTGCTCAAGATATACAGTATACTGCGCCCAATGAGTGAGATATCAAATTGTGCCATTATTTATTCCATTAATCTAATTTGAATGGCCGTTAATATTCCTATTAGAAGGTAAGTGGAAGTATACAAATATAATACAGTATTTTTAATTGTTTTCTGCTATACCACACGTGTGGTTAGAAAAGTCTAATGAACTCATCACCACATCACATCACATCACCTTTAATATATGGTACAATAATCTTCTTCAATTAGACCTCCCAACACAGATTTTATTATACATTCGTGTAGGTCCAAGCTGGCATGTCAAGTTAGATTAAGGGATATTAAATCACCATATACATTTTATTTCTTTTTAATAGATTATCTTTCAGAAGGTTCCCCTTCCATGACCATCCTCATCAATCATCATTCCATCTTCTCAGATATCATTGACAACTGAAACATTTTCTAAATATGAATTTAAGCACAATCATGCTACTTAACTGTCATTTTACTTCAGTCATGCTAGTGTTCAGGGGTTTAAATTCATAATCATAATGTTGCTATTAGGCTGAAATGAGCTTTCAAACACACATCAGTCTAGACCGTTTTATGAGTCACAACATTCCAAGGCACTTGCAGGTAATTAATGATTCATCATCGGCAAAGTCACATTTTCTAATGTTGAGCCTGATCAACACGGCATCGGGTCAAGGAGCCAACCTGCCATGGAAAATTACCACAAGCTGATGTCATTGAATTTTAATCAAGTTAATGTAACATCTGTTTAACCTTGAATACATTGACCTGCTTGATGGTGTGTTCTACATTTGATTGTTTTATGTTCAAGCATTCTTCAGCACTCAATACTGTTAAATTCCAAAGGGGATTTCCAAAGATATTTTTCTTTTTTGCCATGTATCTGAAAAATAATATCTGACTTTATTTTGTGGCAAAATGATGTAGATAAAGATGATACAGCTTTCTTCACAGCAGAGAAAAGCGGCAAGATGTCAGCTTTGGTCGAGTGGTCACAAGTCAAACAGCTCAGGGCATGGGTCAGTACTACCGGATAATGAATACTATCCGCCAGAAAGTAAACAACGCTACAATATTTTGCCTGTGCAACAGTGTGATATGGATGTGGCTTATTAGCCAGACTATCATATTGTATCAACTTTAATTAACAATATTGTTAAAGGGAAATGGTGCATTTATATAGCGCCTTTATTCAAGGTGCTTTACATAGATTGTGGATCCCATTCGCCCACTAATTGCAGCGGAAACCATGCAAGGTTCCGATCAGCACACCGACCTCCGCTGCTCCCCATTACTACTAATAAAACAATACTCACACGGGTGGAGAAAAAGGCATGGGAAACAGCATTTTGTTCACCGGATGATTATCATTATGGTATTAATTCTTGTTTGGACTAAAGAAGGGCAGAGCACCTGTGTGGAAGTGGCATGGGGGGGTTGGATAGGCTGAATATATTATCGTTGGGTGTGTTGCAGGTGATTCATGAGCAATCAAATGATCACTTTTCATTACCCTTAAGCAGAAAATAAAAAGGAAAATCATTATATCCACTGGTCTGATGAGAAGCATTCTCAGTGTAAAGGTCTATTCTTCATCTCAAAATAAACTTGACAGACTAGACGCCACAAAATGACTTCTGGACTGCTCTTAGGGACATCTGCTCAGTATCAGTATCACTCAGCTGTCATTTGTTGTGGGATTGCTACGCTCTGAGTATGCTTCAAGCACACTGGACTATGAAAGGCAAAAGTCTCCTGAATAAATCTACAGGCTATAGGCTACAGCATGTGTTGTGTCTGTTGCAGTACCTGTTTTAAACAATATAAGATCTCTAAGTGTAGTAAACAACGCTATACAATACAATCACAATACATGGTTACCAATACTAAGTATGAACGATCAACAATATTGTATTTTTTCATCGTTCATTATGGTGATGTGATACAATTGAATTAGTTCAAATCGATAAATAACTATTTAGCAACGGAAACCCTAATCTGTGTGAAACATGTGGATAGTGAAGATAGTGTAGGTTTGTTAGGGGAAAATGTATGAATATCTCTCATTATTTCCACATTCTGCATTCCATACTCCTACAAAGAGTGTCGGTTGTCGACTGGGGCATACATTTCCAACTTGCATTGTTCCAAATCGGCCAGTGCCCAACAATCACCGCTGTAGAGTCACTGACACTGCTCTAATAGATATAAACAACACAGTGATTCTCACAACAAATACTGACATTATAGCGGTATGTGAACACATTATGGACAAATGCGTACTTTGAAATGAGTAACTAGAATTAATTATTTGCAGTGCAAAATCATTCGATACCGATTATTTGCATTGCAAAACGGCATATGTTGCTATACACATGTAAATTAAGAACCATAGAAAATGGTCCAGTGATGTATGGCAAATAGCCAAAGAGAACCTGGCAGTACAGTAATAATCTATCTACAGTAGTTGAGTGTGGTGTGAGTGGAGACCAATTTAAGCAGTCACACCTGACTTGAGTCAAACGTATCAGGCTCAACAGTATGGGCTGGGTGTAACTGCGCACCTGTTGCGCATCAATCTAGTTCATACACAATCGTTGTGCAGTCACAAAACCCCAAAACCAATTAGTTTGATCAAAGCCAGGTGTGGCTGCCTGCCTAAACAGCCTCCACCACATTGACCAATCTTTAAGAGATTTATAAAAATGAATTTTGGAGATTATGCCTTCAGTATTATCCTAACACAGTACAGCATTTAACCACTGTTAACAAACAGGCGAAAGGGCTTTTCTGTGTGGAGTTAATTTGCATGTTCTCCCTGTGTCCACTAGGGTAGCTACCCTCACAAAAACATACAGTAATCCTGGTCTCAAAACTACTTCCCCCTGGCCAGCAGGGGTGTCTGATGGAGGGGAAAGGAAATGGTCAGAAAATATGAAAAAAAAAAAAAGATTGCAAAATCATAAAAAAGCATGGCAGCAAAGGTGATCAAAAAACTAAGTTAAAGAACTTCTGCATTTGTCAACAAAAGTGCTCACTCTCTAATTCAGCCCTCCTTTGACTATACTTCAATGGTCGACCTATTGATTATCCATCATCCCAACCCCAATGCCATTTAAGACTAAGCTTCAAAAACCTCCAAAAACTAATTGGACTACTTCTCAGCCTGGTGCCCAACCCAGTTGACATTCAAAATTGTAAATGCAACCTTGGCCTGCATACTCGACTCACTACCTTTAAAAAAAAGTGGGCGATACCCAGAACCACAATACTAGAGGGAGTGAGAACCATCTGGCACTTTCAAAATAAATAATGGATAACAGATAATTTATCCTTCTACAGCACCACCATCCAGGCGTGGAATGCCCTGACCACATCTCTCAAAAAATGCAGAAACTTGCAAGATTGCACCTTTTAAAACAAGCCTGAAAATCCACTCCTCAACTTAATAAGCCCTCCTTGTATGGTAGTATATTATATTAGCTTTTTTTCTCCTGTAATGATTTGGGGTTTGTGTTGTTTTTGCCTGTGATAGTGTGTTTTGTTATTGTTCATGACATGAATTGATTGCACAGGGCCTAAATGGAAACAAGGGACTATTTTGTGCTATCCCTTTTAGAGTGTTTCACTCTACTCTCTGGTGCTTGCTACATTCGGTCTACTAAATTATTCAATCAATCAATCAATCAAAGTCACTTGTGGTTTTGAAGATGTGGCACTAGCCTGTAAGATGTGTATGGTTACTCAAAAAGTCAGGATCTTTCTGGCTGGAAGTTTGAATGCACCAAGCAAGTTTCAATATCTTGTGTGCAGCTGAAAAATGTTGTTGTGCCTTTTAGGAACCATCCTCTTAGGAGCATCAATTTTGTGTTATGTTGTTTGTTTGGGCCCAAAGTGGTGAACAGATTGTCGGACAGAAGGACCAGCCAGACCGACTGGCTGAAAGACCAACTGACTGTCTGACATAGCCATCCTTGTATTCCAAAATCCATAAAGGAATATTGGAAGTCCTTTATCATGAAGTTCATTTTCAAATGTACGCATTTGCACGTCATTGCACGTGCGCATTCTTTCACATTCCCTTAATTATTCACCCACACCAAACCAGGGAAAGCCAGAAAAAATGGACACTAGCCACGTCCTTTAGTCAGTGTCCTCCTCCTCCTCAACATATGGGTTTCCTCTGTTGTGCATGGCTGGCCATGCAGCTACCGCAGCCTCAGCGACATGGATCCTTCTGTTAAGACGTCTTCATGGACCATGGGCCATGAAAACAAGACAGCAAGCTGCAAGGCAGCGGCAGAGGTACATTACTCCCACTAACCTGAACAACAGGCTGTGGCACATATCACCACTCGAATGACTTGATCCTTAAAAAGCCTAGATGAAAAGTGTGCAAACTTCATTACATCTGCCAGGTACTTTAGCTAACAAGGCGAAAGGGAAGGTGGCGTGGGCTGAGCACAAATGTATAATCTCCCCAGTGATTTGAATTAAGGCCTCAAGAACGCTTAAATTCTTTCCACTACTTTTTGGCATGGGAGAAACCACTGTCAACTGCCAACAGCTCTCAGTTCTTTGCAGCAATGAGGGTGGGCACACATAGCAAACTAGTGGGATGACACAGTATTTTAAAAGACTGATACATCACTGTAAGCAGCGCCATGTAAATGAATTAATCTTCAAACAAAAGGAGGAAAGAGAGGAATTGAATGCCAGGCTAGCTACCACAACAATCCACCAGACCAGCATACACGCATGCATACGCAAGAACACCCGCGTTTGTTCCTTATTGCCCACAGAGCAAACCCAGTAGCACATAATAATTCATTAAATGAGTGTTCTAATAAAAGTGTCACAATGTTATCACTACTGAACCACCAATGGGATTTTGCAACTGCGCAGGGAGGAACAGGTGGAAGCAATTTGTTAAAGTAGTCTAGGCTCATATTATCAGCAAACTATACTATAGGTTGCCAAAAAACACTCTCCAGACTCCCCAAACTATTTGTGCCCTTATTTGGCAATCAAAATTTTCCTCTGAGCGAAGTGCATCCTATGTGAGTGAGCGATATAGTGAGTGACACCTGTGTGTCACTCACTATATTGTAATTCAACACAATACAATAATGGCTTTATTACTATGTTGTCCTGCAATTATCAACATTGCTTCTGTTTCTGTTGTGAAATCGTACTTATTATTATCATCCTCTATTCTATATTACATCATTTCAATAATAGTATCACATCATTTTGTGGAATGATATATATGGTGACATCAGAAGATTTCTGATTTCTTTCATCCAACATTAAGTTAAAATACACATACACACGGGTAGAGAGGCTGGTTGGTAACCACAAGGTGGCCAGTTCGAACCCAGGATCCCCCGAGTTAGTGTCTTTGTGTCCCTGAGCAAGACACTGAACCCCTAATTGGTCCCAATGTGCTGGTCGGTAGCTGGTCGGTAGCTTGCATGGTTCTTCCACCATTGGTGTGTGGATCTATGTAAAGTGCCTTGGATAAAGGCACTATATAAAGTGCAAAATTTATGCAACAATTGGGAATAAACCTCAAACATTTAAACCTTAAGAGATTTGATGTGATGCTGTTTGTGCTTTCGTTCTTGCGTTACGTTGCCGAACACATCAATCCATCCTTCTTGTCTGTGTAAAATCAATTTGTCTGATGATTTTACCTTGCTCAGAATTGTACCGTATGTCTTATGGTATCACATCATATATCACACTTGCTGTGCAATTCACAGCACAATGACAGTGGCGGAGGGGCTTAGATGCTGACACCTGCATTGTATTTTCATTTCTGTAGACCTTTTCATTCTAATTTCTCCCTCTCTTCAAACAACTACAATATGGAACATTTGCAATGACACTGCAATGTCTGTTTCCATTTGTATCACTCAGGATTGGAACAATAATCTATTATAATCTTGTAAAATGTCATACCGCACTAGCTTTTCATGAATGCGCTAATGTCACTGTTTTACTACTAATGATGAACATGAGTATAACATACACACATAATGTGAATTGATGAATTGATGGTCCCCTAGGGCTCTCTACAGCCTTATACTGTATTAAAAGTAGTAACTACAAGTATCACCTGGATTAGAAGTATTACATAACTAATTTCAAATAGTATGACATAGCTATCCTATTTCAAAGACAAATTAACATTTTACAACCTTGAAATGTATTATTGAATGGTGTAATGCCTACTAATGAAGCTAAACACATTGCATCCAGCAATAACACACAACACATGTACATCCACCATCAACACGCGTGCGTGCGCGCGCACGCACGCACGCACGCACGCACGCACGCACGCACGCACGCACGCACGCACGCACGCACGCACGCACACACACACACACACACACACACACACACACACACACACACACACACACACACACACACACACACACACACACACACACACACACACACACACACACACACACACACACACACACACACACACACACACACACACACACACACACACACACACACACACACACAGAACATTTAGTCATTAATTCTACTACTTGGTACTTACTTACAGATGGTTGCATTAAGAAATAATTGCTTTGGAATGCTATTATTGCTTCTATTACACGATTCTCTCAGACAAACCGCTGTTCTGTACTAGTTAAATGCTACTACCCGGGATTCTTCTTCTATAACTCAAAAACAAGTTAAACCAGAAGATAGTGAATCAAAAAATAAGAGTCAATATACCACCGACGGCAAACTCAATACTGACACCTGTGGTTTGCAACACACCAGTGGTTCTCAATTGATTCTAGAACTGCAATAAATAAATAAATAAATAATTGGTAAGACTCCACAGTACACCTCAAAATGTGAATGGTGTGGATAAATTATTTTGGGACCCAATTCTTTAAAGCTTCCAAAAAACAAGAGCAAGGTTCAAACACAGCACCATTATCAATTCATCACACACTCATAGAGCTAGTGCTCCATTTAAATGTGGACATTTGCAATGTTCATTTGCTTGCATGCTGTGTTGCCTCATGCTGCTGCTGTTGATGCCCTTCTGGATATTGCTGTTCACCCTCCACCATCCCACCTACCAACTAGTTCTGCTACTGTCTGTCTGTCTGTCGCTGATCTCGGAGTCAGCTGGAATGATTGGTGACAGATTTTGCATGCATACACGCTCCCAAAAGTCCAAAGAAGACACTCCATCCCACATTTTCAATCAGCCTCATGGTGTTTCTAAATAAGGACACCTTACCTTTTGGCCTATAGCTTGTTGTCATATCAAAATATTTCCCTGGATTATTTGGGTTGTGAAACTCCCCGCACCCATCTCCACCTAACTAGATGTTTTCATCATTTTATTTTATTCAATCTGTGAGTTGTCCTGACTGAAACAAAGAAATGCTCAATGTCATTTAAGAAGATTTTTGTGTCAACCCTCCCCTAAACACAACCTGTGTCAGTAGAACAGTTTGCAGTATTTGATATGTGAAAACAAATTAGGGGAACAAGAATAAATCTTCATTGTATGACATTGTCTACTATGCAAGATGCTGATGGAAGCAGGTCTGTGTTCGTTAACAATATCCCCATGGAGCTTGCAAAGCCAAGAAACATGCAGCAAAAGTGCATTTTTCTGGTAGGTGGAGGGGGCAACTGGCAGGGATAAAAAAAAGAAAACAAAACAACTGTCAGAATTTCACTATAACTTAAAAAAGTGATACCCTGGTATAGTTTGATTGTTGTTGAGTAGAAAAGGGGAAAACGGCAATACTGAAGCAAGATTCTCTCGCACCACAATGAAGCCAAAAGCAAAAACATGTGTATGATGACAACAGTTGTACAAGGGAAAATAAAATATGTAATTAAGTCTAGGGATGGAGCTCAATAACCAATACCTCAAATAAATCCAATTAAAACTAACAAGGAAAAATAACAAGAGTATTGAGTACCCGTTATCATTCCGGGATTCCGGGTAATCATGCCCCTTATCGAGCATAGTGGCCTACGACGTCAAGCGGCTGTTTGCTTAATGACTTTGACAGCTATGTCGATTGCGTCATAGCCCCCATACTTCTGCCTAAGGGAGGCGTCGCAAAAATAGTTGCAGCTTAAGCTGCCTATTAACCAGTATCAACATTTTCTTTAATATTATTTTATTGGTTAAAAAGCATGTTGGAAGCATCTTGGAAAAGTATCACACTGTATTTGAAGGCCCTGATACAAGATGGTTCTGTTCAGCATGCCTTTCCACAAAATAATAGAAAATGTTCGATAGTCCGGTCAAGGTACAGTATCTGGCTCGTTCTCAATACAAATTCACAAGCTTCATTCATAGTTAAGACATGATAAAAGTGAAATCAGACTAACAAAGAAAAAAAATGACTATAGTATAGTGAGTGTATATAACCCCAGATGGGATAAAGTGAGCAGTCTGAAGCTGATCTCTTCATAAATGCTTTGATGATCGTCTGTCACCCTTCCAATTACACATGCCAGTTACATCTGTCTGTTACAATCAATCTACAGTAGAAAACCACTCATTGTCATTCAGGCTCTGTCCCCTATTCAGCTGCAAAAGCTCAAGGCTTCCAGTTATGTTTACAGAAGGGAACCTGAAAAGTTTGCTTCTTCAATGACTTTGCCCCTGTTGCTTGCTCTCTGTTGTTTAATGAATAAATGACTCAATTATTGATGATCTGCAAGACCATTAATTATTAAAATGTGCCTCTAGTTGAAGCAGTGCAGGGTTAATGTGAGGGATATATCGGCTTGGAGAAAAACACCTCATGCTTAATTGTGGTGATTAGCAACCACTGCCCACCTATTTGTGATGGGAATATTACTTTACCTTGTTAATACATTACTTATTACTTATTACCTTCATTTTAAAGCAATATATTATATTACAATATTACTGTCTGAGCAAGTGTAATATATTAGTATTACTATTACATATTACTTAAAAAAAAAAAACTTTTTACAAAATTTATAATTAAATATTTAGTGTCACTATTAATCAAATAGTGCGTAGGCCAGTGGCATACCTACAATAAAGCAAGCGCACTTGGCTATCGGGACAAATCCATATGAAATCAACTTGAAAAAGTCACTCCTGAATAAATAATTTGATGACAAATGATAGAAAATAAGTAATTATTTCAGTTCTGCAGTTGTCAAGATAATTTCACAAGAACACTTGCAACGAGACAGATGGACAGAAAGTAATATTGAAAGTAATGCAGTAATTTAGAAAGAAAAGTATAATATACTAGATTTTTTTTGTTAAGTAATATATTTATATTACAAGTTACTGCATTTTGGTAATATATTATGTAATATATTAAGTTATGTAGTGCACATGTCCCAACACTGGCAACCACTGCCCACCTATTTGTGATGTCAGGGGGACCGAATGTGAAAGAAAAGTGTGTGTGCTTGTGCTTGTGCTTGTGCTTGTGCGCGACCTGAGGGTGTGCACTGCATACATTTATGGCTGTATCTGTCTGTCTACCTATGTCCTTTTTATGGCCATATACTGTATGAGGATCCCTGGTTTGTTACGGCTCAGAGTTATAGTGACAGGCCAATTAGCCATTTTATATATAGGATTGTTATTCACTACATCGCAGTGCAAAAGTGAATTAGTGGTTAGGCATAACTATTAGGTGTTTATAATATGAAATGTGATCTTGGAATAAATACATATTGTTCTGTGAGTGCAACGCCAGCATAGTACCTATCAATAATGTGTAGGCGTACATAGTGTATGCATGTGCAGAAACACACACACAAGTACGCACGCATGCATGCGCGCACGCACGCATGCGCGCACGCACGCACGCAAAGACAACAGGATATTATATTATAGCAATATTTTGAATACCGGTCTGGCAGGTTGGTGTGGTGTAATACTTTACACTGATAAATATGTAATTTTCCATCAAAATAATCTATATGGCATGGCGACACAGCATACAGTATACCACTACTATATCGCATGTGACAGGCTTGGGACACTATGACAGGTAATGAGATTAACCGCCACCATATGCAACAATTCATATCCTCTGGGTCGACATGTTCAGCCCGTACGAGTGCAGATATACAGAGAGACAAAAAGACATTTGCAGACTGCAACCGCCTTGAGGCAATGGCAACCGCAGAAGAGAAAAACCTGCCTCAGAATGGTGGGATTTGGAGGGTGGATATATCATTCTCTTGACTTGAAATACACAAGTCTCTTTGATTGCTTCAGCCCCCCCTGACATGAGCTTTCAATCAGCCTGTTTCGGAGCAATTCCCCCAGCTGGGCTTTTTGTCATCTATATTTTCACAATTGTTTGGAGTCCTGCACTCTGAGGAGGTCTTGGAGGCTGATCGCTTTCACCTTGTCTGACCTCGTTTTTGTCTCACCGACGTTATAGAACAGGACCAGAACATATCCAAGACCTGGTCAAATAATCATATGCTACTCTCAATTACATACATTGTGTGCTAACCTTGCAGTTCTTATACACATTTGGTTACCTATATAGCACTTTCACAGTGCAAGCTACTACAGATAAATTGTTCTCCAACTCCTTGTTTGCTGGGAGAATGGGAGAATGCTCCTGAAATCTTAATGAATCAAGATGAAATGTTTTATGATATCAAAATGCAGTTTCACGATTCATATTTAATTTGATTAACGATGTTGTGCAGGTGCCCTCTTAATTTTTACTAGTGTCTTCATTATAAAAACCCAGTTTGACAATTTCATTAATTCACTAATGTATTTATGGGCCTACCGTATATGCTGAGGGAGCCTGAGGTACAAAAAAAAACTAAACAGAACAAAGAAAACTGCATGGGGGGAAGGTAGAAATGGGGAAAATGCATTGAGTCAGCAGAGGCATGTTTAAGTTAGATAAGGTGAATCCAATTGACAGTCACTGCTCCATACTTTCCCGGTGACATTCTGCAGAAAGTTTATTTTCACGAGTTGGGGAAATATCCAACCTACAAGATCACGACACGTCCTATATCTGTGATGTGTTGTTAGTTTTTAGGTTGCATATTTTCAGTGTGCGTACTGCGTACACTGTTGTGTGATGGAGTATAAATTAGGCATACGTCGGTAAGATAGTCTCCCCGACCCTGAGAATGAGTCAGAGAGTTGCAACAGCTAGGAGAAATCATATAATTCACAACAAGTCATTGGTAATGGAAGCCCTGTGAGTTGTGAACTTTTTCCATTACATGGAAATTCAGAAAGGTGTAGGCCTTTCATGTCTGGAATGATCGAGAGACACACTAGTTGCCCTACTAATGAGAACTTACAAAAGCACATTATGAGTCAGACACACACTCAGTGACTTGGGATGTGTTCCATGTCATGTTGTTCCTAAAGTATTTCTAGTGTATGTGTGATTTCCGACGTGTCCTCAGATAGCTCTGTTAAAAAACAAAAAAATGCTGTCTAATTAGCATTTTGCACAATCTCTGCGGATGTCACGCACAGGCAGAAAGAGAGAGGAGGAGGAGGGCTCAATAAGTTGGGGCAACATCTCGTGATTTTGTGAGAAGGCTAGGAGTGTGCATGCGTGCATGCGCGTGCGTGCATGCGATGTGTGTGCGGTCGTGCACGTGCATATGGGGTTGCGCTATACACAAAATCTGTCACGCAAACCCCTCAAATAGCCTTGAGAATGAGATCCCTAGAGACAGTCCATCTCTGGTATTTGTCCCTTGATCAGTGTACTCCGGCATCTGGGCATATGGTTGAAGGGGGATTGACAGCTTACAGCTTGCTCTAAAGCTGGTTGAGTGACCGTTTTAAACAGCCTTATTGGGTGGCTTTGAAGCACACACAGTCTCAGGGAGAACCGGCAAGCGACTCCCAGACAGGAGGACCCCCGACTCAGAAATGTCTTGGTGTTCCACAGAGATATACCCACGACTAACTAGATGTGACGGACAGATGAAAGCGAGCTATAAATTGAATATGCTCATAATAATGACACCGGAGCACATTAAAGTGCATTCATTTTCAAACACAAATTCAGGTCAGCCACCAGTGTAGAATATTGCAGAGAAAATACATCAGTTTCTATTAACAAATGTAGGCCCCTATACTATGCATAAAACACAGCCATTTTCCCAAACCAAGGCGATGCTCCCAGTGGTATGTTGATAATTATGTCAGGTTAGTGATTAATAGTACCTAATGATGCCTTATCTTACAGAACCCCCCCCCCCCCTCACCGCCCATGCCTCACTCTCTTCTCTTCCCTCTCTCTTTCTCACGCATGCACCTCCTCTGTCTATTCCTTCTCTCTTATTCTGCAGTGCAGCAGAAATTATAATAAAGCGAGGGTCGGGGTTCTGAGATGGTTGACAGCTGTTACAAGGGAAACATATCAAATCCGTGTCGAGGAGTGCAATGTAGCCTATCTACTGAATTTAATTTCGTATCATAATTCAGTTCTGGCTTTGTTCATTAAGTATTGAAAGCCAACTCCTGTCAGGAACTTGGCATTTCCATAAGCTCATTAGTGACATGCTGCATAGCACATCATCATGGGCCTGGGTGTGACTGTGGGACCATTCTTATACGCTCTCACGATGAGTTACGTTCTCACTGAGGATTTTGCTGTGTACAATTACTATGCCACGAGTGTAGCGCATAAACAAAAAGACGTTCGCGAATAACAGCGTTGTGCCGTCTCACAGTCAAGTTCTAAGATAATGATATACTAAAATGTGGTTACTTTTCATCCAAATGATTTTTTCCCGTCACATCATTATTATTTCGTTTTTCCAGTCGAGCAATTATTATCCAAAGTGTGCACCGCATAACCACATTTCCATGAAGAGCAAAAATCTGTGAGCGCAAGGGCATTTCCATTCCTCTTAGTCCACTTAGACAGTATGACCCGGGGAAGTGTTTAAATGAGGCACAGCAGGGCCAAGACCTACAGAGGATTATAACTAGTCGATCCCAATGAGTGATTGGTATGGGTGGTCACAGTGACACTAAAAGGTCTGCTTGGAAATTTAACCATGATTACATGGTTAACAACATGCGATAAGAGGTCTACATTATGCCATCAGCACTGGCAAACAAGGCATGGATTCAACCATTTTTCTTTGAGGGGCGCCAGCCAAACCAATGCCAAGCTTTGTCTGCCTTTGTTCATTTTAAGCGATGATTTAATTGGCTGACCCCATAACAATTATTTAATTGGCTGAGCAAAGTACTTAGCAGCACAGCATGAAGTCAGTGTCTGCTGACTTCACTTCCTGTATTTTAGACAGCGTTTCATGGATTTTTTTTTCCATGTTTCCAACCACCATCTGTCTAAAAACCCGGAAGAGAATAGAGCAAACAGCTTCTTTTTTTCCACTATTCGAAGTTTGGTGTACTGTATATTTTTTCCTATCTTTTGGGTTGTGCCTGAGGCTCACAATCATTTGTGTATTAGGTTTTAAGAAAACATACTGAGAAGATTTTGCATAGTATAACACAGTTATATTTTGCCCCTGTATTGCTACAGTATTATAGGCTTACATTCCCGCTTCCACAGGCAGTAACATTTGGCGGCCCACTTGGGAAACCATGTGCCGTGTTTCCTTTGTTTTATTTTTTTATTTCCTCTCTGCTACTGTGTTAGATAAGAATCCATTAACTTTTCACGAGGGGAAATCCCTGTGTACAAGATTGAAGTGAATAAATTAACCAACCAATTGCTTAAACATTAAATTATGAGATTAAAATGTTTTAGCAGCAAGCCATAATACACCAGTGCTGATATTGAGACCTATACGGTGTCTAACTGTACAGTAAACCCTGTCAACAAAGCAGGCTATATTATAAGGTTTAAGTGGTTAATGGTTCTGGAAAGTTTCTGCAGTGTACAGGCTGCCCATTGCTTTGCCCCCCCCCCCCCCCCCCCCCCAACACTATCGATTTATTTGTGTCTCTTTCTCCAGCTCTCTGTTTAATAAAGAACAATATAATATTGCATTTATTTTGTTGTGCACTTTGCATGTCTAAAATGGCATGTAACATTAAACTGTTACATTATAGCATGCATAATTCAAGGATCATATGTTCCATTCAGTGTTCGGCTGTAGCTACATACTTCACTGAAGCAGGACAAGCTCAAGGAGGTTATTTAATACCAGCCATACAGTCCCATAAAAACGGCTGCTCTGGTGTAGTGTAGTACCTAATCTCATTACATTTCATTCAGCCCCTCGGTTCGTATAGCTACACCCACCCACGCCAGAGTGGGCTATCTCAAGAGATTCTGCTGAGAGAATTAGAGAGAGAGAGGGTGCAATTAGCTGTGCTTACTCACTCTTCTCTCTTTACTCTATAAAGCCGTATACTCCTGTGCACACGAGAGCACACTACAGCTGGGATCACATGACTGTAATATCGTAAAAGTGTGAGGGTGCATCTGATTCTGGTCTGTGAAAGAAAAACCTAAAAAAAAAACATCCCTTTGATGTTTCATCCCAGTTTTCGGTGTCCTACTGGGCCCCTCGAAAGCGAGTGCCTTTTAGACAGTGAGTGTCCTTCATTCTGTGGGGTCCTTCCGCCATCATATTTCACTATTATTTATTTTGTCCATGCCCTTGTGAAGACTTACCGTAGGAGTACCGTGCGACCCTTGTGTCCCCACTGCTTTGACAGTACAGTGGCTGGAGGGATGGAACATTGATCGCAGCTTGAATGTTTGAAATGGAATAGATCAATCAAAAGCAAAAGGCTTATCAGATTGTATGGAATCTAATAATATGACTCCCACGAGGAGAGCTCCCCGCGCCAGTGTAGACATTGATCCCCTTTCTCAAGTTGCTGTTTCAATTAAGACAGCTCTTATCAATGGCCTCCTGATATGGAATAACACACGCTGAGATACATCAGTATTTCTCATCTGCAGTTGACGGTTACATCTAAAGCGTTGTACAGTGTCAGCCGCAGCCTTGCTTTCAAGGTGTAATTAAAATTGTGTTGCTTTTTATTAGTGTCACCAGACAATTATTAGACAGATAATGCCTGGAGCAAATCAAAAAGTGGTTGAAGGACGACTTCACCCATTTTCAACCTATGTTCATATAACTGATCTTCACTGATGTTCAGGGCTGCCTGTCTGGCTTTGTGTTCAGCCATGCATGAGACATCATGTTTCCAAGCGATCTTATGACATTTTTTTTTCCATACAAACTTTCAAGCCAAGTCAATGGCATGAGAGTAAAAAAAAGATAAAAGGTGCCCCTCTTTTCATGAGGTGATTTGTTTTTTCCTAGTCAAGTCCATCATGTCATCACCATTTGGGCTTTTCTACCTGTATTGATAGGATATTGTAAAGAAACACAGGAAAGAGGATCAGAATCTAGGCTAGGAAATTTTGCAATTTCTATTAGCTTGGCTTATAAACTGCTCAGTGTCCTCCTAGACATATTATGGCGCCAAATTATATCAAGCATTAGTGAGAACCAATATGAAGACAGGTTGAATGAAGTGGTTAAGTGGACAGCACAGAGAAAATTAGAAGTGTTGAGCGCCAACTTGCAGTCAACAGTTCCAACTTGCCATGCAGTTCAAACTTGCTCCAACTTGCACACAGCAAGTAGGCCATCAATGGCGAGCATAGCGTGGGTACCGCTGACTTCTCCAGGAGATAATACTCATGACAATGCTTTTGATAATACTTATAAAGATATCTTATTTGCACAACCATTACAATCAACTAATCCAGCAAATCAAACTTTGTTCTTAGTGGTCCATATGTTTATTTTGCCAGGTTGCCTATGAAATGTGTGGTTTTATATTTTATATACTGTATATAACAGGTTGTCACACTTAAAAAAGCTATCATCCTTCAATAATTAAAATAACAATCATACAAATAAAAACATTTATTGGCCATATTCACGTTGGACATTTCGATATGACCTCATCGGCCACCGTACTGAGTGAACACATACAGTATGTGGTGTTCAGTGACTTGCTCAAGAGCCTGTTGACAAGATACACAGAATAAAATTGAATGTCAGACTGTTTCCTAGCCTACTATACCCAAGCCTCGCCTTCCTCATGTTTCTAAATTTCCATAATGTAATATGAATTCAGTGTTGCATACTGTGCTATAGATAACCTTACTCTCATGAGCTTTATATACCCATTTGAAATGTGACCTTCGTTTCTTTTCATGGCAACAGGATGGGTAACAAACAGGCTCAGATTCCAGGCATGAGCTGGCAACTGGCTAAAAAGTACAGTGAAGTGACTGTACTCAAAATAACTGATATTACATTCAATGATATGCAAACTGATTACAGCAGTGGTTTTCAAACAGTGGTCCGGGGACCACCAGTGGTCTTTGAGATGGTTCCAGGTGGTCCCCAGTTAAGTTGGTTGACCAGATGCAAAGTTGGTTAACCAGATGTAACTCTTAAGAGTGTAAAAATGAAAACCAAATGGACCCTTGCAGGTCCATTTGGTTTCATTTTACACTCTCAAGAGTTAAAATTTCATCTGAATTAGCCCAAGTCTACACAACTAGAGAATGCAGAAGATTAATGGTCATTTTGATCTGTAGGTTTGACTGTTTTGTTTCCCAAATCCATATTGTGGACCAAAACAAAAGAAATCTTTAGTTTTGGGTCTGTGGCGCGAAAATGTCATCAAATGGTGGTCCGTGCGTGGGTCAAATGCTGAATAAATAGTGGCCCCTGGGATCAAAAAAGGTAGAAAACCCCTGGATTACATTACAGCAATATACTGTACATGCCCATTGGTGGTTGTTACGCCTTGACATCGAATAACATGTATTTGGCTGATGTTATCATATACATATACGGGGGAGGAATATCCCTTCTTGGATGAAAGCCCTGGCTTGGCAGTAGTGTCACGCATCCATCATCTATGCTCACCTCCTGCTGCTTGTATCATTGCAGTGCTGGGAGGCGAGATGCAGGGGAGAAGCTATCAGCCTGGTAGAGAGCTGGTTAAAATAGACCATGACTATCAGTTTTGGGGAGGGAAAAGGCGCTTTGCATCAGTCCGTTAGCCGTCGATGCCGTCTTTCATGTGAGCACGTGGGCGCGCCTTATCGTCCGTCGCCGGTCCCGTGTCACCCCAGTGATAGACTATCACCACCGAGTAACATTACAAGAAAAAAGGGAAAATGTTCCGGGAGTTAATTTATCGCTTCGTTTCATACTTCTCAATTTAATTTGCTGACGGATTTCTCGGAGAGTTAAGGTGCAGGGTTAAGACAAAAGGGCATTTAAGGCGGCGCTAAAGCAATTACCGTTTGAGGCGGTTTGAGGGTTGACTGTGAAAACACATCAAAATGTACTGCGTCAGTTGATTGCATTATAACAGAAGAGGCACACATCACTTAGCGAGCCAACACACACACACGCACGCACACACACACACACACACGCACACGCGCACACACACACACACACACACACGCGCACACGCACACACACACACACACACGCACATCCACCTGCACAGGATGTGCTAATCATTGCTGTCCTGCTATCGTAAGACCAAGAGGGAGCTGCTAAAATTGTCAAAACATTTCCTATAACACTATACTAGGAGAGAAACGTTGTACACATCTATTATCGCATGCCCAGAGTGTTGCCTCTGATCTCAGACCGCTGAACTTGAAGAAGCAGACATGACCTACTAGTGTCGAGAGGCAGTCCAGTAATGTCTGATTAAATATGGAAGTAGAACAATGAGAGGCGGTCCCCTGTCTCACTGTTCTTTTTAGGGTCACCGCACTTCCGAGGAGGAACAGCCAACGCAGGTGTACCTCTGGGGGGTACGCTATGGGCCTGAGGGAGCGCGGTGAGGCCCGTTCAATCTGTATTGTGCAATATGCATGCACGGAGGGAGGCATACAGTATGCCTGCATTGTTCATCCGGATACCACTCTCCCATGTTGTAATGCTGACATATCAGAGCATTGTTTGTCACTGTCCAATTTCCCCAGCCCCTGCTTAAAAGAGGCATCCATTCCCTTTCCCTGTGCAGTTGGAACTCATGCATTTTTCATGAAGGGCCACGGGAGTTCCTTTAAAAAAGACTACATTCCATATAGTCACCATCAGAGTTGGGTTTCTGTGCCTGTGATACACTGTATGTAGTAGACAGTCCCCCTGATAAAGCTAGGCTACAGAAGATGAATACGCTTGGCAGAACTGGAACCTTTCAAAGTAGGGCAAATTAATTAAAACAACTGCATGGAGACCCCCCCCCCCCCCCCCCCACACACACACACACACACACACAAACCTAAACTCCATCAGCACCATACAAAAAATCTCAGATTGTAACTTTTTTCTTTTGCACGTAAATAGCCCATTGACTCTAGGAGTAATTAGGTTTATTACAATCATCATGTGCATTTTCATGAATTAGCTAATAATAGCCAATGTGTTGTGATGCCAGGAAAGTAGACTTTTTGCCTTACAAAGGAAATCTACAGGAAAAACTGTCAACTATGGGAGTTTCACGGAAGATCGTCCCTTATATTGAAGAAAATCATTTCCCCTCTTAGCAGTTCATTTAAAATAAACGGCCCACTGTCACTGCGGTCTTGTATCGTTTCGGAGCAGAAGCTATAGTTCACGGAATGCTATCAATCCCTGAAATACAGAGGCTTAAGCTTCTCCCTGCTGCTCAGAGACTGCAGAACAGAACTGCATGGCACATATAGTCAGCAGAAGAATGTGAGGATAGCGCAATGAGGAGTGAAGCCATTCAGTCAGAGAGAGAGAGAGAGAGAGAGAGAGAGAGAGAGAGAGAGAGAGAGAGAGAGAGAGAGAGAGAGAGAGAGAGAGAGAGAGAGAGAGAGAGAGAGAGAGAGAGAGAGAGAGAGAGAGAGAGAGAGAGAGAGAGAGAGACAGAGAGAGACAGAGAGAGACAGAGAGACAGAGAGAAAGAGAGACAGAGAGACAGAGAGAAAGAGATGGAGAGAGACCAGCCAGCCTCTTGATGAAAATTACTTGTAAATTGAAAGGGGACATTTTAAAAGGAATTAACATCATGAACCCTATATAGTGTCCCAATTCATGCTTCATGTAGATCTTTTCTTATAGAAGAGATGCTGTGTAGACCCGGGGTTAACTAAGTATAATAGAGTTTAAGTGGTTAAATGGACATAGCAATATTTCAGGGTAAGGGTAAGCCAGCTGCAAAAAAAAAAAAATCGATATACAGTACACGTTGCACATGCGTGCGTGTGCACCGTGCACGTTTGAGGGAGGTTTTATTGCAGCGGAGGGAAAGAAGTGGAGAAGATCTTTCAGTGTTCTGCTGGAAGTCATCATCCAAACTCTAGTAGGTTATGAAAGCTCACTATAAGGACGAGATGGTTAATTAACTTCATCGTGTTCGCCTCTAAGCTCTGTCTTAAAGGGAAGGGAAAAATCAAAATGTCAGAAATACAATTATATGGTACACTTATTCCTTGACAATTCAATTATCATCAAACAGAGAAAATCATAATTTCACAAGCTCTACTGTACATCTCCAATGGCTCGATGGCCGTGTAGGTTAAATGTTCAGCTGGGTCCAAAGCACAGCATATAATTAGAATTTAGAACTTAAGGCAAGCCCTTTTTTAAAAAGATTTTTGACATGTTGGAAACATTATTTGGAAGATTTAATTCGACTATGAGATCACCGGCGTTAAACTGGTTAAGAGACTGACCCTGTCAGCATAACATTTGAATTAATAGGGGGGAAAAATGAAAAAAGTTTGCTCCTGACTTTAAATGTTTATGTAACTGTGTTCAAAGCATTCAGACTTTGAGGGCTCAGGGCTGTAGGGGACAGATAGGATAGCATTCCCGCCAGATCATTTTCCTGAACAGCAGAAGTAGTCTGCCTTGGCCGGGACTAAAGGAAAATCTTCTTCCTCAGCACCACATCATAGAAATATTTGATTTACTGTGGCATGAATCTGCAAAAAAACGATAAACATGTTCCCTCCTGGCCATAGAGGCAGGGGGTGGAGTTCCCTATATCCCTTGACTGCCATACGTGTGTATGTGTGGTGGAGGGACATGGTTAGTGAGCAAATAGGGTACGACTCTGGGTAAACACGTTCAACAGAATACTGATGTTCTATGTATGATGTCTGTGAAGCAGCTTTCCATCTGTGGCTTACATTTAAATGTGTAAGCCAGGCCTAGAGTACCAATTTCTTCTGGATATTCAGCATAAAAAAATGTTTTGAATGGGTTTATTTATACTCCAACATGCTAGGGACACATTTGAAGAAACATTATGTCTTTTACTTCACTTGGCCTCTGAAAGTTTTCTACAATTATTATGAGAGACAGCAAAGACATCTTGCAACCGCGACTGAGCGACCAACTCATTTATAATACGGTCGCAACAAATTTACAATGGTCGCGACCGTTTTACTACCGGTCACGACCGGTGGCCAACAGTCAAGACCATAAATTAGCTGTGACCGTTATAAATTAGTTGCGACCGGTGAAAACAGGTGACCGTTTCACTATCGGTCGTGACCGTTAGGCCCTTCGCCTTGTGTGTTTGTCCGTCCATCCATCCATCGCTCTGTGGGCAGCTAATACCCAGCACCACTGGACAGTGCAGTGTACACACACTCCCTGGAGGCCAAAACCTCTGCCCCAAAGCATTCACTTTGCCCTGTAAGAGTAGCGCCAGAAGGCACTGCCATGTGGCGTGCATCCATCAGGAGCAATAGAGGGCATGCACATCATGGGGGCGTGTCCCCTGCCCTCAGAGAGACAAAACTATAGAAATTCACTGATATATTGGTTTTCACACACACACACATCCTGTAAAAAACAGCTAAAAACTCCAAAACTAAAAAAGCAGACAATGAAAACAAACTAACACTCATCCTTACAGCTAAAAAAAAAACATGAACCTTGTTTGAAAAAATAAATATATATTTTGTTGTTGTTGAAAACAAAAACTTTTTTTCCCCAAGACACCAGCACTGAGCAACTGCCGTCCTGTTGACAATTCATTGACACAACTTGTGTCAAAATGGCTGCACCATAACAAAGCACATCCTGTGGAGATCCAGGTATTAAAATTGCCAATTCCAGCGCTGGCTGTACTGTACACTGCTTCTGTGTTTTATAAGTCAGTCTAAGTGAGCAATGGCTGTAGAATGGCAGACACTATGGCATAAAAAATAGAACTGATTGATGGCAATTACATTTTTTATGTTTTCATACAGTTCCAGACAATTCGTGTTATTTCTGAAAATAATAGCTGAACCACTGGACCAGGTGTAATAATAACATGCGTATGTAGCCACGTATTCTCCGAACAGAACATGCACAACAGTAGCCTGGCATGTAGATATTAGTCTGGAATGTCTGTGTGGAAATTGCATTTTCAAGTGGGAATTGGTGACGAGAATAGATTTCTCTAGTTTCCTGGCTAACCCAACCCCTTATAAAACCCCAAGTCACAATGCATTCTCACACATTTTGATAAAACTATGCCAATAACCCTTACCTCACCAAAGACTATGCCAATTGAGGGCTGCTTAGCTGGAGTTGAGGGTGTTGAGAAAATTCTGATTGGCGATATTAACACAGATATTCTACGCAAGGAGGCACCTGTGTTTAAGTCATTCAGTAGGTTTTGCGACCTACTCAGCCTCAATCAGCTAATTACCAAACCCACTAGAGTATGTGATTCTACTCAAACTGTCATTGACCTCATTTTAACCACGGACAAATCCAGAATCTCAAAAAATGGTGTAATTGTCTGCGGGCTCAGTGATCATTTTATGATTTTCTGTACCCGCAAAAAACAAAAACTTAAGACTGGCTGTATCAAAACAGTCATATCTAGGAACCTCAAAAACTACTCTAGCGAGGTCCTCAACCAAGAACTTGAGACTGTGGATTGGTCCGATGTGTTTGCTTGCTCACAAGTCGGCGAAGCTTGGCTACGTTTCAAAAACAAATTCTTATCGGTCCTTAACCGCATGGCTCCTCTCAGAACCATCAGGGTGAAAACCCGCTCTGAGCCATGGATGAATCCTGACATTCTGACTGCGATGAAAGCCAGAGACAAAAAGTGCTCTGAACTTCTCAAATGCAAGTCCAAACTAGCCGAGCGTCCCAACAGCAAGCAACTACAAACCAAACTAGCCACTCTAAAAACTCAAAGAAACAAATTAAGGAATACTGTAACTGCCTTGATCAAATCTGCTAAATGTAATTACATCAACGACAAAGCAGAGGAGAACAAACACAACCCAAGGGAGCTCTGGAAGCTATTTAACAACCATCTAGGCTGTAGTCGGAAACTAAAAACCAAAGTTTCCAACATAGACATCAAATGTGATGAAACCCTCATCACTGACAAACTTGATGTAGCCAACTACTTAAACTCATTTTTTACAAACATAGCAACAACACTGGTTAGCAAACTGCCCCCCCACTCTGGGCGTTTTGGTGTAGAACATATCATGACCTTCTACAAAGACCTAGGTGTTTGCAAAGATGAGTTTAAATTGGAAATGGTAACAACGGAGGTGGTGTTTAAAAAACTGAGTGCCCTCCAACCCCACAAGGCCACGGGGCATGACAATATTCCCTCCAAATTCCTTAATGACTCAGCCAGCTCTATAGCTCCAATCATCACACACATAGTCAACCTCTCCATCAAACAAGGACAGGTCCCCCAAGATTTCAAACTGGCCAAAGTAACCGCCCTGCACAAGAAAGGGAGCAAATTAGACCCCGGTAACTACCGCCCAATCTCTATTCTAACCTCCATCTCGAAAGTGATGGAGAAAATAGTGTACGAACAGGTGGAGAAGTACCTGACCACAAAAAAACTAATGTACGAATTTCAATCTGGCTTTAGAACATCCCACTCCACCGACACATGCCTCCTCTACTTGAGTGACCACATCAGGCAGGAAGTGGATGATGGCAAATACTGCGGCATGGTCATGCTGGACCTCCAAAAGGCCTTTGACACCGTGAACCACTCCATACTGCTTAACAAACTAAGAGCAATTGGTTTCGATAGCATATCAGTGAGCTGGATGCAGTCCTACCTTGAGGGGAGAGAACAGATGGTGGAGGTGGATGGAGCCCTGTCCCCCCCCCTCCCTGTGAGCTGTGGTGTTCCACAAGGGAGCATACTAGGGCCTCTACTGTTCCTTCTATATGTGAACGACATGACATCAGCCTGTGACTGCAAATTGTTCTTGTTTGCCGATGACTCAGCACTGCTGGTCTCGCACAAGAACAAACAGCAGGTCGAAAAAGTCCTCAGCTCCGAACTCAGTAGAATCTGCACCTGGCTCGCCGATAACAAACTATCACTACACCTTGGTAAAACTGAATCCATACTCTTTGGTACAAATGCTAAGCTCAGTAAGGCAGATGGCTTCACTGTCAAAGTGGGGGAAAACATTATCACCCGGAAAGAAGAAATTACCTACCTGGGTTCCATCCTAGAGGCAAATCTTTCCGGTGATAAAATGGCCACCACGTAATCAAAAAGGTCAACCAAAGAACTAGATTCCTATACAGGATCTCCTCACTGGTCAACAAAGACACTCTGAAGACCATAACTGGAGCCCTGGTACAAGGTTACTTTGACTATGCCTGCACCTCTTGGTACCACAGCACCTCAAAAACCTTAAAAACAAGGCTACAGACCTCCCAAAACAAACTTGTCAGACTGTTACTTGGCCTCTCACCTCGAACCCACCTCACCCCTGCCCACTTCGACAGCCTAGGTTGGCTTAGGGTTGACGACAGAGTACAACATCTCGCAATGGGTTTGGTCCACAAGATACGATACTCTACCAAAATACCCTTATACCTATCCAAATACTTCCTTAACGTCAATGAAGTACACTCCCACAACACCAGAGGGAGTGCTACTAACCATGTCCAACCCAGATTTGGCACAAACAAGGGTCTCAATTCCTTCCGCTCATATGCCACCAAAATGTGGAATGCCCTACCAACAGTCATAAAGGCATGTAAATCCCTTGACTCCTTCAAAACCGCCCTCAAAGGGCACCTACAGATGGCTGCAATGCTTAACTGGCCTCTGTAAAACAAAAATGTATATAAAATCCCCCCACCCACCCCGCCTCTCCTCTATGTACATTTCTCTTTTCCCTCTTTTTACCTCCACTATGATTTTGCCCCCATGATTTGCTGCTTCTGTCTTTACTGGAGTAGTTGTTTTGTATGTACGGTATTTGAATGCCTCAATGAAATGAACAAGTTGGCCACTATTGTAAACAAGTGTATGCTTAACTAGTGTGTCCAATCAGCTTTTTCAGATCTGATGCAGTTGTACTTGAATTGTACTGTAATTCTCCAAGCTGTTATCAGTTTTGTAGCAGTGTGTACTTGACTTGTATTGTAACTCATCTCTCTGTTAATAAAAATTTCATTCATTCATTCATTCATTCATTCATTCATTAACCCTTACCTCACCAAAAACTATGCTGATGCTGAACCCTAAAGTTTAGGGAAGAGAAGAGTGTGGATGGTTTAGGGCCTAAACCATCCACACTCTTCTCTTCCCTCACTTTATTATATACGCTTAATTGACCGCGCCCCACCCACTTTGCAACTCATCATATATCACAGCTTTAAATATCTTGATGTGTTTGAACACCTACACTCTAAATGTGTTCTTGACAAAGAAAACTGTGATATTCTTAAGCCAAATTGAAGTAACTACCGGTATGCAAAAAAAAAAAAAAATCTTTATATTGGCCAGAAAAATGGGTTTTGGGCATAAATGTCATTGCAATTGTAGATGTTCAGGAAGTATTTGTTTATCCCCCAAAATCATGAACCCTGATTTGACCTTTGAGACAAGTAAAAAAATACTGTGCTTTGCAAGTCAGTATAAGTGAGGAATGGCTGTAGAATGGCAGACACTATGGCATAGAAAAAATACACCTGATTCATTGCAATTACATTTCTTAAGCCATTTCCAGTCAGTTCGTGTTATTTCTGAAAATAATAGCTGTACTCTTGTACATGTATTATTAATGCATAATATAAAGGAGAGAATCTGAGGCAAAGTTTTCCTCTTACTTCAAACTCCACTTGAAATGCAGACTCTACATCAAGATGAATATAGATCGACTTAGGTCTACAAATGTAAATCACTGAGATATCCATGAGAGCAGGAGTGTATTAACTACAGTATGCATTTTTATCAAACAGTAACGTTATATAGTTCTGACAAAGTTGAGATTCGCTGATTAAATTTATAGTACACGTTCTGAATTTAAAGTATGATTGCACTTCAAGAATAAATATGTCAACTTTTATAATATATGAAATAGTAAGACTCGAATTTAAACTTATAAAGTGTCTCCCTGAAGAGGCCAATACAAGTTATCAACTTCTCTATTGCTGTAGGCGTTATTGAAGTTGCTAGAGAAAACCTCTCAGAATCTTATATGCAGAATTGCATAATAAAGTTCTCAGGGTACAAGCGCAACCTTCCGGACCAGTAGGACACGCAACAGGTTTTACGCACCCAGAATCCTTGACTTGATATTTCACTTTAAAACAAATGTCTACGCTGGCTTTTATGAACCCCTCAGACAGTTGTTAGATTCAGTAAATATTTGATATTCATTTTAGCCCCATTCCTATACCAACCCAGTGTAACCCAACCTTTGTTCTGGTGGCTTGACTAATATTGTCCTTAAAAGTAATATTAATTATGAATATCACAAGCCGTTCCCTGAATTTCAGCCCTCTAAATATGTTTTCTATCGAAAAGTGATAAGGGCACTGTGTTTCCATAGTTCCCGGGAAAATTACATCACACACCTGATCGGTCCTTGATTACAAGTACCAATCAACCAGAATGTGACTTAAAGCGCAAGGGATGCTGGGGAATGTAGGACCCGATCTAAAAATTGCAGTACTGGCAGTGACCACAAGTCAAGGTTATCTAGTGCACCTTTAAATACTGAATCAAGCTACTTAAGAGCTGTCTTGGGTGTTCACAAGAGCCTGAGTATTTTTAGATGTGAAATAACCCTTTAAGTGCGGATAATGTTTGGCAAAATGCTCTGTCTGAATGCACCCGGGTGATAATCTGGCAAAATGACTTTCAGTGAGTGGACATGCTGATGGCACTTCTATTGTGGACGAGTGGAGCCCTACTTCTGGGTTGCTTGGAGAGAGATGCACTTAAGTCAGCTTTTTCTTTTTCTTCTGCATTTCAGTTCGAAATATTAACAGATTCCAACTTCCATGCATGAAATGGCTCTGGAGCTAAACAAACAATGTTATTTTTCACACTCGGACGGAAGGACAGAATTTTCAATGAAAATTAGGTAAAGATCAGACTAGAGCTTGTTGTCTTAGGTCTACTATCATAGCCATATTTTGTTTGTGTTTTATATGTGTGCATCAAGGGAGTAATTACCAGGTATGTACAGGCAACTTACAGGTAATTTACCAATACTCTAGGTTACTGGGCAAACAAATACGTTCCTGCATTCCCACCACCCCACAAAGTAGGGATGAAATGTGCCTCAGCATCTTGTTTCTAAACTTAGCCTCAGTAAAATTACACCTAAACCTAACCTTATTTCTAAACATAACCGTATAGTAAAACAAATGAGTAGTACACATTCTAAGTAAGATTAAGGGAAGGTGAATATCCTGTACAGTAGTTGACAGTCACATGTCAAAAAGTGTGAGTAACAACATGTCATACATTTCCATGCGGGTGCGTAATCGGGGAAATTATTATTCATATAGCTTTAAACAATGGTAATTATGATACTTGAAACATGATTAATAACAAAGTCAAGTGTTGTAATGAATATGCGCTTCGCCGCAATCCCTGTGGTAGAAGGATGTATAATGAGTTATGTTTTGTGTCAAACTTCATACAGTGTTGATGTATCATCTGTGTGAATTAGAGAGCATGGACAGTGCAATGAATCATTGTTATTTTGAATTATTAAAGGACATTTAAAAACTATTTAAATTTAAACTATTAAGTATTTTTTTGAATACTGAATGACATGACACAATACTGAAGGACACCCAACTCTCGACGACGTTGTATACTTAATCAGGTTATCAAAAGCGAAGGATTTAAAGGCTATACATAAATACGGTATAACTTCAAATGTGGGCAAGATATGTGGTGCTGACTGGTGCATCGGTTTCGAGAGTACTTCTGATCTGTACAATACACAAAGAAACAACCTCCATTTTTTAATACGCATGTGGAAAATGTCAAATAGTATAGCCCCCGAATATAATACGAGTACGACCCTGTTTCTTAGGATATCTCATCGGAGAAAAAAAAAAACATTTTAATGGACATGTTGATAATACCGACCATTTACATTTGATTTGCATCGCTACTACTACATATTTTAAATACATTTTTGTTCATAGTTCCTGCAGAGATGATTAATTAATTGTTATATTTCTTAGAATCTGTGAGTGGATACCATTATTACTGTCATTATTGCTTGTTATCGTACTTATGATTATATTCACCTAATTGGCCACAAGGCTATAAATATGGACTATTATTGCACTTGCACAGGTTAGTCTGAGGAAGACAGTCTCTGTTCATTAAGAACATAAAAGCAGTAGTTAGTATTTTCTGCCTGTGTTCTTAATGATTGCTCCAATATCTTTTCTTATTTTTACATGGATTAGGGGTTCATCGGGTCAATCACACTGAGGCACCTAGTTTAATTAAACTTGAAATATTCTCAACTTGTCATTGTAATGACAATCATTGTCATTGCTGTGTACAGTTTGCAAGACATTTCTGAAACATTTGCACTTGTTGATGCACATACGGTAATGATTATCCAACATCTTGGAAGCACAAGTGTATGTTTATTCCCCTGATAATAGTAAAATTATATTTGTTATGTGCTTGCATTCTGCGTGTGGAATGTCATAATTACATTTCATCATTTTCTTAATGTTCAGTTTGTAACTGCATTATAACATGATGTGTAATTATTTGCATATGCAAGTGTGGTTTCTACGTATAGCATGCATGAACAAGGGCTGACCAGCATTTAACAGTGTAATAATATCTTTATTAGTCATGTCTTGCATCAGCCGTCAGTATTCAGTGTGCATGCGGAGAGGCATGGAGTCACTGTGACACTGATGAAGCTATTGGTAAAAGTATATATGCCTGTAAAAGTATTATTATAACGGTGAAACATGTTTTTAGTAGATCATGTTAGTTTGTTTTACAGTAAAAGTAGCAGCAGCAGGTAATTTTGCTGTTTGTTGCAACACCAAAATTCAGTCAAACAGCTCAGAGAAGAACATAATCGAGAATTGGATGTATTGTAGGCCTACTTTATTTTTCTGTTGAATACAGACTAGATGCAATATACAGTACACCATTAACCAATTCAATACAAGATCTGCCAAGAGGATTTAAACGCGGAAAAAACATATAGGCCTAATTGTTTCCATTGGGGTAATTCATACTCAATTCTCTTTGAGAGCAGTTTTGAAGTCTACTGACTTGGCTTACTTAATCAATGATTGACACAGTCTAGTTGCCTAGTGCTGCTAAGTCTATTGCTAGCTATAAATACACTATATGCCACAGATAACAGTGTTTTACTGTACTGTACTGGCAGAGTTCTTGCACTTATTTACTGTATGTATGTTCTGCGTATTGCATATTTCTGTTACTGTATCTATTTTAGTTGTGATGTGTATGATAAATCCCAGTGAAACATGAAGAACATACTCGTTCTACTGCCATGTTCTAACCCATTATAATATATTCAACTCGGTTATCTCAAAGATTTACGGTATTTTGAGAATTCCACTTTTAATGCGACAAGTGTCACATTAACGCTGAATGATTTGAAAGGGTAGTCAATAGTCATTGGTGATACAGATAGATTATAAGCTCATTACACAAACACAACATACTTTAATGGCCACCACAGTCAGCAGCTTGACTCTCGCTTGGCAAGAATTTATCCTGCACGGCAAAAAATTAAATCTAGCCTCTTTCAACTCCTGTTTATCGACAAACCATATTAGTAGTATTACTGTACATAGTTTGATTTTGAATTTTTAAAAATGTAAAACTAAAAAAGGATTGGCATCAAAGTAGTAAAATAACGTTTTAAAGGATATATTTAAAAAATAAATAAATAGATGTACAAGAGAGCTGGTAGATCTACTAATTTCAAAACACCAATGCTATAGGGTAGAAATCTTCACTGATCAATTTGGTTACTTAAGGTTTTGTATCACTACGTTTTGTCAGATAACTCCATAGTCAAGTAAAAAGTATAATGTAAAACAGAGAGAAAAATCGCTACAGCTCGAAAAGCCAAATTGTCTTGAAAGTACAGTACTCGAGTATAAATGTACTTAGTTACTTTTCCACATGTGTCTGTCAGCGTGTGTTAACTCAGCGGAGCGTGGCGGTGCCGCGGCCGGGGGGCCGTGGCCGGTATCGACTGCATGGACTTTATTGGTCAGAGACGGCTTCCATGGGAGGATGGGGCTCCCTGATCTCTTCATCATCCTGAGTGCACCAGACATGTGTGTAATGGTCTCTCTCATGCCTCACTGCAGACTGTCTGCAGTCTGGGGGTAAAAATCTCCACACACACACACACACAGTATTAGACAGAGCCATCGTGGCGTGGGTTGACAAACACTCTTCAGCGATTCCCGACAGGCCCAATGGCCTTTTCGGCAAACAGACGAGCTGAACACACACATGTGTCACACACACATGTGTCACACAGACACACACACACACATACCCTCACTCGCTCGCCCACGCAGGCATGCACACCATGGCAAAGTCGAAGGCACTTAAGCAGGACACACATTCGAACATATACACATGATCAAATCCCACACTGCCCTGCACAAAAAATGGATTATGCACACAGTGCCCTGCAGAGCACTGGAGCCAATGGGGGCCCCCCTGGCCTTAAGATTATTATTATTATACGGTAATAAAAAAATATTCATGCAAAAGTACTATCATGTACTTTTACTTTATTACAATATTTTAACCCATTTCGTCCTGACATTGTAGATTCTACAAAACATTCGCTCTGAAAGAACATACTGAAATATTTGTGCTGCATTCTCCAATTTCTCCCCAAAAATAGCAGGCGTTCACGGCCCGTAGCGCGCCACTCTGTGGCACGCTATGAGCCGTGAACGCCTGCTATTTTTCAATGAAAGTTAAAAACACCACAAGTACAGTACCAAATGGTTTAATAACTACAGTAAATGCCATTGTGGAAATAGTAGTAATATGATTATAAAACTGGTTTGAATGTTATGGAAATTAACTAATTAAATCATGCCCCACAACATAGCCATCAACCATAGAGGGATGGATAGGGATTAGTCAGCTGGTTCAGGGACACAAGTACAGCTACCAGATGGACTTTAAACCACGCTCTAAGAAAGCATAAAGAAAGCTACAGTACCGTATGTGGCATACTGAAACGAGACGACCCCAAACCAAAGCCAAATGGAATGCAATTTAGCTCTAGATAGAGAGTATATACTGTACATTGGCAGAAATACCTGAGCATGGTGAATGACCCAAAGCTATAAGGAAAGCCTTGACTGTAGTGAATAGCAATGAATACAGTACATTGAATACTTGAATGGCTTGCAAAAGAGAAATAGCATATAGACAGACCTCACTCCCACCCACGGGGAGACAGACTGTGCACCCAATGCACACAAAATGTGTATACGAAGACATCAGAGTCACAGACTTCCCACAGATTCCATACTGTGCATTTGAAAACATGACCAACATGCATACAAGATGTCCAACATGTATACAAAAAAACCTGCCATACCTACAGTATGCGTACTGGATGGGAGAAATACATTCAATGGTGTACAAGTAACACACCACAAGGTCTGTGAACTGTCGTGATAAAAGAACGGTAAGTGAATGGAATAAAACCACACAACACACAAGGACTGCTACTGTTGTTTTGGGGCAAAACATTATTAAAGCAAAACGTCAATAAGGCAAAATGTCAATAAGGCTGCACATTTTCCAATGTACAGTACTGTATACAAACGATGGTCGCTTTTGCAAATGTCTATAGGTTTATGAACTGAGGATGACTCACAGACACCAGTACATGCTGTTACTCATGGCCATTGAATCGGATACGTTACTCATGGTACATTGAATAGGATCTTGTCCAGGAGTTGGACATGACTCGACTTGATTAAAGTCTTCACTTCAAAGAAGTTCAGAAGTTCGAAAATATTTACCCTTTTCTGCCCGCTGTTAGACTGTCAATCTAAATTAGCTACTATTCACATATGAACATTTGGGCATTTTCACTGAGGTTAAATTTAGATTAATGTGTTTGTTTGACTCCTAAATATGTAATTTAGAGAACGACTGTAGTTATTTGGTTTCCTGAGTAGGCTTATGTACTTGGGAGGTGTGCAGCAATATTTTTATGGCAAAACAGGAAGAAGTTTGTTGTGCTCTTCAAAACACAACCTCAACATGCACATGCTCCCACTGGCATACTCAAACTCAAAGTTATACACAACCACAACCCCACAAGACCCTCTCACACAGAATCAACACCGCTCATAAATGAAGAATCCCATGCACACTGAGAGAAATTGAGTCTGGCACCACTGGGGGAAGGTAGATACCTACAGTATATTGCTTGTATAGCGTAGTATAGTATGCCTCTGCTCAAGTACTGTACTTGTTTTGTTGTTTTCTTCCCCACGAGCTTGAAAAGTGCCTGGTCTACATTTACTAACGACCGTACTGAGGACCATACTGAGGACCGTAGTGGACACTTCTTCATGACTGGTTGCCTCTCGAGACCGTCTCTAAGCCTACCATAATCCCATAAAACCCATAGTCTGAAAAGCATAAAAACCCATACTAAGACCGCCGCAAGGTGAATCCGTATTGGCTGCTGATGTGTTTGTATGAGAATCCAACTGAGAAGCTTTCTGCACTGAGTCATTGTTGTTTTTACTTGACTTTGAATATTTCCATTTTTTCGATGCCGCTAACATATACTAGATTTTTTACTAGTTTTTCATGCCTTTAATGCAGCCTTCAAACATTGGGTTGATCAGAGTCACGGTCACCGAGTTATGGCCATGGCTATGGTGCATTTTGTGTGTGTGGCATTTGTATTTTCATGGCAGATCAATGAACAGCCTTTTTGCCATGTCTGGTGATGATTGGAGCAGCGGTGTGCCTGTGGCCCCTGGGGGACCCTGACGTGGCTATAAATCTGTTGTCATGACAGGCCCCTTAACAGTGTTTGTGCCAACTTGGGTGCTAATTGGAGCAGCAATGCCGTTGCAGCGCCCAGGTCCACTGTCAGACCTGTGCGACCTTTGGTTGGGAGGTAGGGGGAAAGGGGATGCGCTCATAATTTCAACACTGCATTAGTCTGACAACGCGGCTTCGCCTGTGGTTAGGGACAGGGTTAGTAATGGGGAATGTCAGACCAACATGCCGCCTGAATAATGATGTTGACCCAATGCAGAGTACATATACTTTTACTTTGGTACTTTAACATGTTTATGCCAATATTTATGCCAACAGGACTATTACTTAATAAGAAGAATATTTCTATTTTCTCCATTGTGGTATTGATATTTTACTTACATGATTAACATACTTCTTAAAGTACTTCTTAAAGTACTTCTTCCAACCATCACTTGAGGAGAATCTCGGTTTGTGTGTTCACTTTGTGTGTTTGACATTGTTGAATTTAGTGCCAGAGCGGCTATCAGCATAGGTCAAACCGAAATTGCTCGATGTTTATGATGTCTCGAAAGTATGTCAATGGAATAATCACTCATTCACCCCAGGGTCAGTCCTTTGAGCAGGTCGTTATGAAAGGCCCAGTTTTCATGAGGGCGGCAAAGAAATCAGACACCACAGAGAAATAGCGCTGTAATGCTATATACTAGCCTCTCCCTCCTCCCAGGACAATCTGGCATTCCGCATCTTGACAATCGATCTGTCAGCTCTGCCAAGCTGTTTGATAAGAACTGTTCAGACTCCTTGCAGACAGTGATTATGTTTGTAGAGACAGTCTGGCATTTCCCCCTGTTCAACACCAGTTCATAGCACTGGTGATCGGTAAGCAGGTGTAATTACCTGTACAGCTGTTGTAGGGATGATAAGGAACCACCAAAGACTGGCCCCGACCAGTGAAGATCAATAAATCATCTTGTCCAATAATAAACCACATCGACCTTTTTGTCTGTCAGCAGAAACAGTAGCAGTGCTGGTGAGGGGCTCAATATAGTTCCTTCGTGGCATACTGTCATCTGTGATTACCAGCTCAACTTTATCTGACAGAGCAGTGGTTTTCAACCACTTTTCATATCACGGCCCATGTATTGGGTATTTGAGCCATCGGCCACCATTTAGTTAGATTTGGCCTCTCGAACCTTGAAATTTGAATATTTGGTTGGCAAATGATCAAAATTGCAGTACTTCTACATTATTTTAACTGTGCAAACTTCTTCCATACGGGTCCATTTGGTTTCATTTTTACGCTCTCACCAACATAGAGAGTCCCACCTTGCTTGTTGTTGTGGCACTGTGTACTCCATGTGCTATGAGGTGAGAGATAAGTGCATGGCCCACCCAGTGTGAAGTTACTTCGTTTTTCAAGAACACTTAGAAGTGCGTTATCGTGCAATCAATTAGCTTACTGATCTGTAAACGTGAGCTTGATGGCATTTAATCAGGCATGTATGATGCCGTAAAGGAATCAATACACTCCCAGTGTTTTCTATCACGGCCAGATTTGCTCTTGTCAAATGGCCTATACCGTCATCATAGCTACAGATGAGATGTCAGCGCACTCTGAGCCCGACATGTAAGGGATAATACAGTCCTCTGCTTTGCGTGGGTTTATGTGACGCTGCAGGAGAAACGCAGGGCCTGTTCTCCCCAAAGGGGTTTATTTTCCAATAATAATCGTCTGACTGTATATTCAGTCAACGTTTTGGTCAGTGTAACATTCACATCTCAGTGTGAAAGTAGTCAAGTTCCACTTCTCTCTTGGATACTCAGACAAAGAGTAATAATGTGGCGCTGCCACATGCCAGTGTCCATTAGAGAACCAATGTATTTACCAATATGTGTGAGTGATATTGCCTGAGATAAAGTGCTGTGAATTCCTGAATGAGACGCAACCTTTGAAAACACTTTTTGTTGACTGTGTGTTGTGCCATCTGGGATTAGTCTGTTTTAGCGTGGCTTGATGTTTTTTAATGAAACCACGTGTCCAACAAAATGACATAATTCTCCTTTACATGAACTAAAACACACATGCCTAATTGGAGCAGACGACCAAGCAGTATCAAGCACTTGCAACCAGGCAACACACATACATGTGCATGAGCATGCACACTTTCAACGTACAAAAATGTGTCTGGCATTAACACAACTTAACAGATGGTGGCGTGCCTTTTGGATGGAGGTTCATAGAAGCTTGAAGATACAGTTTGGGATACAGTCTGATTGCTTGACTGTAGCCTATTACTTGTGCTAGATGACATGATAATATATCTAATTACACAGGAATAACAAATCACAGTTGAGCAACTTCCTTTCGTTCTGACAAATCCAGCATCTACTCCATTTTGTGTTATACTGGTGTCCCTATCCTGGGCATGTAAGCCAACAAAATATGTCGAACGATTAAATAATAAATATGTAAGCTGATTAAATAAAATCAATCAAACGCTGTTTGCTTCCCATATATGGACTATTTATATTTGGGTCAGGCATGCCCAAAGACGCACAGACATTTCTGCCTGTGCAGAAATGTCTGTGCGTCTTTGGGCATGCATTTGGGAATGCAGTGACCGGTCACTGCATTCCCAAAATGATACAATAATAAAAACACAGTGTTTAACAGCTTATAGTCAGATTCAAATACGGTATAAAGTAGGGCCTTAAAGCGGTTATTTAGAACGAGAGCAAAATTGGTCAACAGAAGGTACAGCGTATCTGCAAATCTCATTCTGCTAATCAGGTTATGGAAGTGTTTGCTGTTTGCTTGGCCTTGACGCTTGTTTGTTAACAAAATCTCACACTATTCAGAGTCAGACAAAATGACTCATCATCATGACTCATCCCTTGACTGTGAATGACTGATTCACATTGATTTCATTCAATTGACTTGGATGTGCCATAGCAGACTAGCTAACCTTTTGCCTTTAGAACACATATATAGGATACTTCAACATTTAACTTGTCTCCCTTTACAGCAGGGGTCCGGGGACCACCAGTGGTCCTTGAGAGGGTTACAGGTGGTCCCCAAATGGACCCTTATAGATCTGTAACTCAACTAAAAAAGTTACATCATATTTAAACATCTGAATTACTTAAATTTCAAAAACGTACACATTTGGAAAAAGTAGAAGAATTGTTATTTTTACCAACATTTTGCCAGTTATCTAAATTGTGGAGACAAACTCCTTTGGGTCCAAGAGACAAAACTCAGCATAAAATGGTAGTCCGTGGCTTAAATATAGACTTAATAGTGGGCCCTGGGTATGAAAAAGTTTGAAAAGCCCTGCTTTGCAGGAAAGCAGTTTTTATATTTATTCAATTCTTATTATGCTTTCATGCAGTATATCAATCCATAAATCCAGGTATTATACCAGAATTACTTTCACTCTAATCTCTCAAGAAAGATAAAGTATTAAGCATTATATGATATTAACATTGTCTTCTCAGTTAAAGTGACTTGCGGCGGGGTGTTGAACTTCATCTTCATTGTCCTATTCATGGCCATCTGACTACTCCGATGTTCTTTACGATGAATGTACACTGTGACCAAACAGCCGGGAGGAGGCGGGGATCAAACTGAGAACCTTGCGGTTCCCAATCCCAGACGGCTGTTCTCCCTCCCGAGGCACTGCCACATCTGTTTAACAGTGAAGACTAAAGCCTGCATACTGGGAGCGCCGCGTGAGACCAAGAAAAGCAAATGTGAATTGATATGATCGTGTCTCTCATCACTTGTAATTTATTTCTCATTTATGAACGAGGCAGTGATAAAAATCAAAAGGCCCCTGAAAACATGGTTAATTTTTATTATAGGCAAAATATATTTTAATAATATCAAATACATGTAGCGGGTTATATATGAAGTGTATTTTTAACACAACATTTTATTCAATGGTGAAATTGGTTTGGAGTTCTTCTTGCAGAAGCTCCCAGAAATTATAATGAGGCTCTGTGGTGTTATAGGTGTGGGCACAAGGGTTTCAAAAACCTGTTGATATGCACGTCCCATAACTGTAAAAATAGAGCACCTAAGACCATGGTACATAAGCTTGCAGACCTTTTCTGTGAAGTAATAAGGTGTGTGTGTGTGTGTGTGTGTGTGTGTGTGTGTGTGTGTGTGTGTGTGTGTGTGTGTGTGTGTGTGTGTGTGTGTGTGTGTGTGTGTGTGTGTGTGTCCACGCGTGCACAGTCGTGCACGCGTGCAGTGCATGCATGTGTGTGGGGGTCTGGTGGGGTGGCGGTCTACCGTGGCCGCAAGCTTGAAACACTGTTACATGTCATCACCTTTCTCTATGCTCTTTCCCTGTCTCTTTCACCATGCCTGTCTGGTAGCTGGGAAATGTGCTACTTCATCAAATGCTTCTTATTGGCCTAGACAGAGTGTTGTAGGATATGGCCACGGTGTGTGTGCGTGAGCAGCATGAGAAAGGCCATGATTGATGCCGTAGCTGTGTGCAGTCAAACAGCTTTCCCTAACATAAAAATGGGCTAACTTAACCATAATTATATTGATAAGTACATCAGTTGGTTGAGCATTTTGTTCGTGACGAAAGGAAAAAAAATAGATGACAGGTGATGAATGACTTAATTGCGAGGTAGAGGTACTGTAGCATGTGAGAGTCAGAGTCCGTAATTTCTACGACTGCAGCAGCTGCAGTCATATGGGAAATACCTGTGTTTGGCTTGATAAGCATCGTGATTTGTGTGGGTCGATCCCCACCGACCCCATTTCGCCTATATAAATTGACCGGTTGCTGATTTGTAAATGCATTGCCAATGTGTGCATGGGGAAAAGAACCCAGTGACGATCTGCGAACTCTGATGAGCGGAGGCGATAGCACGGTTGACAGTTTCGTAAACTCTGATTGACAGAGACAGCAAAAGCACAGTGTAACAAACACACAGTCTGGCCTGCATGGGCAAAGAAACCGGCTCCAGTTCGTGGTTCCTTTATCTCTTTTTCTCTTTATCTTTTTTCCCAATAACTCACAAAGTGAGAGAAAACTAGGTCAAAACACTAGTATGTGGCTGGACGGGTGTATGAAATGCTGGAGAGATTTTAATTTGAGTCGACCCGCTGATGTGCTCCAGCCAAAAATCATATACTCCTACAATTTATTCAGGCAGCCAATTTGAGCATGGCCAGGGCTATGTTGTGGTAGGATGACCCCAACAAAATACAAAATGCACTGCATATAAATCTTATGTTGCTGTGTCTATAGATGTATGTGTGTGTGTGTGTGTGTGTGTGTGTGTGTGTGTGTGTGTGTGTGTGTGTGTGTGTGTGTGTGTGTGTGTGTGTGTGTGTGTGTGTGTGTGTGTGTGTGTGTGTGTGTGCGCGCGCGCCAGTGATGGGGATAACGGCGTTATTGATAACTTCGTTACGTAATCAGATTAGTTTTATTAGTAACGGAGTAACCTAACGAGTTATTTTTGCAATTTAGTAGTTAGTTACTTAGTTACATTTCCAAAAAAGTAACTCGTTACTATAGTTCGTCGCAATTCATTTTCTTGAGATTGCTCGGTGTTGTAGCGTATATTCCTCCTTCTGTTATGGTAGAATAAGCCGACTGCACGTTGTGGCTTCATCCTTCTGCGAGTGATGTGCGTAGTTTACATTTTCTGTCTGCACATCCTGTAAATCCGCCTAAGAAATAATAGTAAACCTACTGTCTAGCTGGTGTCTAGTTATACTCTAGTATGAATCTTTTATTTTGAAAAGGAAGAAAGAGGAAGTCCGCTGGCTGCTTGCGTAGCGAAACAGCTACTCTAGGCGCGACTTGCTAAAAGTCTTGTAAACAATGATGCCGTACACTGTTGGATTAATTTTTGGATTAACACGCGCACTCTCGATTGGGAATCGGCTATAAACTCTGGCTGCGTTATTAGGTGAGTAATGTTTAATTCATTGTTTGGCCGCCGTGCCTTGTCTTATATAGACTACTGTAGTTCATAGGCTGGGTTATGATGGTCAGTTGAGAAGCCTGCAGGAGCTGCCGCCGCGCAGCATGGAGAGGGCATCATCATGCTATCTGACTGGTTGTACCGCGTACAGCATAATATTGTCTGTAGGACTACTGTGGATCTGACATAGCCTACTTTGTAGCAACCTAGTTCATAGTGGGTGATGGGTGACATGGTGTCACTGTTGACTAGTTGTTGTCGGTGGTGGTGGTGGTGGTTCATGTGTGCAACATGGAATGCACTGGTAATACAATGCAACTAAATTGTGCATACATTAAAAACAAAGAGAAAAGGAGTATTTTAATTGTGTTCAGGAACGGAAAATAACGGAAAATAATCTATTACGTTACTTTTTATAGAAAGTAACTTGTAACTTAACGAGATTAGTTTTAGGGGGCAGTAGTCCAATAACCTAACGTCGTTAGTTTATAAAGTAACGATACCCAACACTGGTGTGCGCACACGCGTTTATAGTTGTGACAGGTTGTATTCACTATGAAAAACTGCAGGAATTAGTTGCGCATTTCCTGTAACGCACTTCCTGTAATGCAATGAAAACTTCCCCTTTTAGACTACACCTCCTACAGACACTTTATGGAACTACACCAGTAATTAGTGTTAAGCCAGTTCAGTTGTGGTAGATCAACTCTATTGATGTCCATCACACACAGTAAAGTGATTGTTTTATGTATGTTGGTGGCCACACAATAGATAGATACGTTTCCCTCGTAATATCATACACCAACAACCAAGGACTACCAGAACATTTATTTTACTTCACGTTTGTGTGTTAATGTGAAGGAAATATGTCATGGGGATTTCCTCACAAGAACTGCTTTTGGTAGAATTAGTGAATGACTGCTAGAGTACATTTCCTAATGCTGACAGCGAAAGTATGCCTCCGTCATCTCAACCACCAGCATTTGGAGATCATTTTAACAAGTTAAGTTTAATTTATTCAATGTAAGAGGGTGTTGTTGCCGAAATAAGTGCCAGGCAACAGTTGTGGAAAAGATAACATAAAATGTTTGATGCCTTGTCATCATCCTGCAACAATTTCAGCATGGCCTAAAGCTACTTTATTGGATTTGCTGAGTTTGTGCCACACTGTCATGAGGTAAGCGATGTTGTTGTTAGGGAATTTCTATACTAATTTAAATGCAGTGATAAGCACAATTCACATACATCAAAGTGTAAATACTCAAACACATAACTGAAACACCTGGTACACTTGAAACATTTGGCAATGTAAGTGAGAATAGTTTTGATTTCATCTGCCTTGCCCTTGATAGGGAACAAAAGAGGGTATAAACGCAGCCAAGAACTACATGGAAGTGAGCTCGCTTTGCTTACTTAGCTTGCCGGATTAGATCTAGAATTCATGCTGCATAATGTACTTTGTGTTGAATAAATAGTTACGTATGATACCTGACATTTTAGCTTCACATGCTCATTTCCTCAAGAGATTTTCACAACGCTGTTTGAGAGAATCTACACGGTCTATGCGTCTTCATCTGTGTATTTGTATATGTATGAAGATTCAACCTTCCGACATTTGGTTCACAAGACTATTATGGTGCATGGGGGGACTGCAAGAAATGATTAGCCTTGGGCTCATGATGATTTAACCCAGTCCTGCTTTCAGCCACAGACACATCATCCTACTTCTGTCCTTTCTGCCAGTAACCATCAGGCTGCATAAACAAACACTCAAACGCTCTGCTCTGTTCTTGTGGGCTAATGAAGCAGAATTAAAGAACAACTCTTGCATTGCTCCAGCACATTTGCATATAATTTGGACCACCAGACTGCTATAGCCTGGGTTCCAGCCTGATTCACTGCGTTCCGCACATCTGAAAAGTCACTTCGCAAATCAGTCTGGCCTGTCAGTCTGGTCTGAGCCTATCCCCACGGGTAGGCGGGGCATATGAAGGTCGAAATGCAGCTGAGGATTCTGATTGGTCTGTGGTTTGTTTGAGGGAACACCATCCAATCATAAACAATGTAGCAACGTAACTGGTGACGTCAGGGAAATCCAAGTGAAGCAGGCTCTGGCAAGACTGATATGCAAAGTGACTTTTCAGATGTGCGGAACACAGCGAATCAGGTTGGAACCCAGGCTACCAGATAGCTGTCTGTAAATGATTTACCACATTGTTTTATACCAGTACATTTGCAAATTGTACTGGTGTGACTTTCTTAGGTCAAAATCGCTTTCCCCGTACAGAATGATGCTAGTTAGACATGCAGGAGGCTCTAAGTAGGGCAGGTCCGGTAGTTTTAGAGTGCCTATACTGTCAGCTCACAATGCAGTACTGCTAACCGCCAGACCTGTCAGGATCAAAAGTCTTGTGCACACTGCCAAAAGACCACAGAAATACCTACACTATTCATTTCACTTAAATTTCCAATTAAAAAAAACTAACATTCAAAAATAACATTCAACATGAATATCAACCTCAACGGATACTTTTCTTTGAATTTAGTACATAAAGCACTTCATAAATCAATGTGTACTACAGTATTTACCACAGCTGTGCTCATACTACTTTCAATGTCAACATCAAATGCAACAAATTACTTAGTTAGAAATTAAATTAAACTATAAGTCATAACTAAACTAAATGGTGCATTTATATAGTGCCTTTATCCAAAGGCACTTTGCATAGCGCATTACATTCACCCATTCATACACCGATTGAGGCTGGAAGCCAGGCAAGGTCCCAACCATCATATCGGGAGCAATTTGGCGTTAAGTGTCTTGCCCATGGGCACTTCAACATGTAGACAGGAGGAGCCAGGATTAGAACTGCCGACCAACGGATCATTGGATGACCTGCTCTACCTCCTGAGCCACAGCCACTATCCTATAATACGTCAGCCTAGGCAAACTGAAAACCTTTGTCATTACTTATGAATAGTAGTACAATGAAATGTAGTTAGGTTGCCCTAACCGAAATGTCCTGTCAATGTCAGCACGCATGAAGGAGAATGCTCAACGCCCACTGCTCACTATGAAAGAGCCAGCCGTGGCTGAATGGCCACAAGGAACTTTATTTAAAACCTTAGAGGGCCTGTGTTAATCACCTTAAAAATAGGAGCTGGGGCAGACAAGGGGTCTGTTGGGCACTGACAGGTATACGTCCCTTTTTGATGACGCCAATACCTGTACTTTTGAGGGCTACTAAATTCATTTCATCCCCACAACTTTCTAACCCATTTTCATCACCCAGTGCCAAAACGTGATCCTCAGCTCTACACACCCTCTGCTAACCTGGAGAAGCATGCGCTAGCCCCTCTTTAATGTTTGTTGGTTTCAACTATGGCATATGCCATAGACAATATAGACAATCTAAGATTTGATTTGAGGCAAAAAAAACAAACAAACATTAGCACCCTTGTGTAAAGAAATATTATGTCCAATGTTGTAAGACTTAAGTTCATAAGACATAAAACATTTTTTCCAAATTATATTTAATAATAATGATAATTCCATGTGGCTGTAACCTTGTCCAGATTTGGAATCGTACATCATCAGAAAAATGACATCATAAATGACATCACAGGCTGATTTATTAATATGAGAAACATGAAAGCTCCATTAGATTTTTTGAGTGTTTAGTTTAGAGGTTACAGGAGCCAACAGAAGCCGTCTCCGGTCGAGCAAAACAGTTAAAGTGTTACTACATTATATGTCCGCAATACAAAACCTCCAAACGATTGACCCCTTTGCTGAAGCAAATGAAGGTGCAGCCGGGACAGAGGACTACATCCATATAAGAATCCAGCAGAGGAACGGCAGGAAGACCCTCACCACAGTCCAGGGCATCGCCAGTGGCTATGACAAGAAGAAACTAGTCCAGTCCTTCAAGAAGAAGTTTGCCTGTAACGGGACAGTGATTAAACACCCAGAGTATGGTGAGGTGATACAACTAAACGGTGACCAGCGCAAAAACATTTGCACCTTCCTCACGGAGGGTTGCCTGGCCAAGGAGGAACAGCTCAAAGTCCACGGCTTCTAGAAGCTTGCGGTGACCCCTCCCTATATCTCATTCCTCCTTCAGTCCTTGAGTGGTTACTTTAGCACCCCCACTGGCCTCCCTATCATAAGGTCTTCTAGGATTCATTGATGGTGACAACTGAAGGCCTATTCTCTCAGAGGCAGGTTTTCCCCCTGCCTCTCTTTCCATTACTTTTTATCTTAGTCTGTACATGTTTTCTTTTAGCCGAGATGTAGTGATACGAGTGTGATTTTTATTTATTGTATATTATTTAATTGGGCGAGTAAAAACTAAAGAGATGGCGAGATGCATGATAACATTTTTGTTTTGTTTTGTATTATAGTCTACATGTATAAATAAAATAATATGTGTATAGTCAAATATAATAATATGTGTATATACAACGTGTATATATACACACACAGTATACTGGTATAATAATACCCTTGAAGTTATTTGTTTGTTTATTCTGAGCTATAATGACAAAATGGAAACATTATTTAGGTTACTAACTTTATATGGCAATTCATTTAAACCTAAATTCCAGTTATATTGAAAAAAAAAAATGACATAAGCGAATAAAACACACAGTTGAATTGATTGTAATGGGTGTAGAGGAATGTTTTTCCCATTTTTGATTTTCCTGAGGGGTGCCATATACCTAATGTATGACTTTTGTAAATTACATCAAGTGATCGCCATGTCTATATACACATACAGTGTGTGTTTGAGTGCGTGGGTGTGCACGTGCAGGCATGTGTACGTACAATTATTAAGGCGTGCTAGCCCCTCCTATATATGGCTTTAATGTTTGTATTTCAATGTTTGTCTACAAAAATGCCATAGACAAAGAGAAATCTAATGTTGCTAATGCTTGATGATAATAGCGTCCCTGACTTCATACAGGTGTGATTTTTATTATTACAAACAGCATGTGCAAATCTTACGATTATCTTGCGTACTTTGAATAACTGAAATAGCGAGGACTAACACTGTTCATTTATGCTAGACCACGACAAGCAGTCAACTTGGTCTGTTTATATTCACAGCCAGAAAATGGTGTTCGTTGAAATATACATGGTGCGAAAGCTGCATATCATGAACTCTAGAAATCCAATTAGCAACTAATAATGATGCTCAATTGAAGCTTTTTTCAGTCTGTCCATTCACGCGGTCATGAGTCTCGAGACAATTGTTGGAGTTGACCAACAGGTCATGACATTGAATTAAGACTCGCTGGAATGCGATTATATGACTAGTTGGTACAAAGAGCCAGGGTCATCCAAAGGGAGTTGAAGAAGGCTCTGGCAGAGGCCATGGACGGTTACAGAGCCAACCTGTAGGGCAGGCTGCAAGGCAGCAGCAAAGGAGAGGGGCAGCGGGTTAATAGGATTGTGGGCTACGGGAAGTCTACTGTTATACCACTACAGTGGAGAGAACATCCAAATGAGGCGAACCCGTTTGTTAATGTAAGGCAAGCAAAAGACTGTTGAAAATATTGGTCTGTATCCACGCAGTGCCCTCTGCAACAGTATGTGATGAGATTACATCGAATCAAGGGTGAGAGGCTATTTCTGTCGTGGGAGTTTAAACCGGACAATATGTAGTCAGGTTACGGAGGTGAAAAAAGGATGAAGCTATCGTGCTCTCTCAAACAAGGGTGGGCACCCTTGTATGCACCAAGTTTGACATTCTATTTATTTATTTTTTGTTCTAATTTAGTCTATTCAGTGCCAAAATTCCCAGGTAGGTGTGCTTTGGCTACGCAAAGATGGCACAGTCACGGTTCAATCAATCTTAAACAGGCCAATAGGGATTCATATAAGGCAAACAGAATTGTTGCTGAAGTAGAAATAAATAAATAAAATAAAAACAGCCTGTTGGGTGGTCAAAAGTGGGTCAATGTGGGTCGATCTGTTGCAACCTGCTTACAACAACAAACAACCCTGCCTAACCCTTCTATATGATCTACGATTGGGCTTTACCTGCACTGTGTTGTAATGCTTGCTGAGAGGTGCTGCTATGGCACTTAATTTCTTACATAATATCCCACTGAGCATTTGTTTAGCATTTTAGACATCTAAAAATGGAATAATGGTGTAAATTAACCGTAAAACTTTCATTTTTATACTATTTTACCCCATTTTGTTGCATAAAAGAATGAAAAGCCATGCTGATTTTTTTTTTGATGTGTAAAAAACGACTATTGCTCAGGCGGATACAGTATAATCTATCCCATACTGTATATACAATATGTTGTATATTTGTAATCTATCACAAATATCACCTATGGTTTCACACAAATAATAGAAGTCTATGATTGCGTGGGTGTTGATTGCACATTAGCTGGATTTACACTCAAGGTTGTCCAAACACTCGCCTCTATAGGAACAGGTGCAAATTAGCACAGGCAGAGGAAGACTATATGGAGGGAGGGTGGTGGAAATGTCAATAGGCTAATTGCAGCAAGGAAACAGAATATTGAAAAATAACAAAAATGTACTAGTCAATAGATTAATAATAATTACAATGCCAAATATGACCTTTAACTTTCCACACAATGTTCTCACGCAATCCCACTAATAGCCAAGCTCCTTCCACAACTACAAATGTTGAGTCCATTGGGTAGCCGATTGTCCAGAATCAGCACAAAAGCTGGAGCCCTGGCTCCGGAGAGGGCCCAACTTGGTCAATTAGCCCTTCACTAAGTCCCTCCCCAATCCATCCTTGTCCAATAGGCACATCAGTAGAGGATAGCTTGACCAGGAAAGCTTGATCTGCATAGCAACAGTTGCTAAACTATTTAAATTGCCATTGGACAGGGTCTAAACTCCTGACACAGAAAAGTATGTGTCTCCCGGCACAGAAAAGCGTCCAATTGATGTTCTCGAAACAGAAAACAATTATCTCTAATACAAGCCACAAAATCATTGCTCTGCTATCTCTTTTCAAGTTAATTTATGAGCAAGGGTTGCCTAAATTCCAATTTCTTTCAGTTGGAGTTGCATGTGTTTTGGTGATAATCAATTTCAGCATCACTGAACATGGCTCATTTTTTTCATTCCTGAGTGGGTTTAGGGTCCCACGTTCCACAAATCCCACAATTCCACTCCCACCTTTATAGCTCGATTCAAATGCAAAATTACTAGAAGGCAGTCATATTCTCTGTCTGCATGATTAACTTCTGCCTTGGTAAATCAGATGTTAATTCTTCAGAGCTTGCAGTTTAGGTGCTAATTGTGTGCCTGTACATAAGTCTGCCCCTAAGAGACTAAAGTCTTGTAAGTGGTCCCTGGAGCATTTGAAGTCTACTTAGAAGACTACTTTTGAGTATTTAGTACTTATTGAGTATTTTCATAAGTGCTATCCTCGGGGATATTTATGCCATGATACTATTTTTTTTGTTGCTGTGCTGTTACCATTCTTAATACTGCAAATTGTGCATCCTGAAATCAAATCCTGAAAACAACAGCAAAGGCTTTAAAGCAAAGTAAATCTGCATGAAGTGGAGGTTTTTGCGCTAGAGTGCCGTCACCAAAATCAGCAATTTTCATCCTCAAGGGAGCAAGTATCAAATATTTGTGAGTGGCAATAGAAGGAATAAGAATCACTCAAAAAGGGTTTCATCATCCAGGGAGCATGAATGTACTACATTTAAAGGCAACCGTCCTTTTTGAAGTGGTGGTGTGATGAGCGTCATCTGTCAACAACATCAAGATTACTTTTCTACACGGGAGGTCAGATTAAAGTTTTATTAACCTTTAAACTTCCTTTACCTCAATTTCACACACTCGTGTGTGCAAAAATGTAAAATTACACAGATGCTTCCCTGGGTTTTAATGGACTAAGGTTCCCATTCGTTTATACAGTTGCTCACAACTCTAAGCTCACATATTAATTAAAACTTGATTAATGACATGCTGTCATAGACACACTGTTTAATGATTGATTGGATATACTGTAAATGGGCAAGACTAATTCTATGTTCACGACTTCACGTGGATCAGGCAGATGGCAGTAGGTTTGCCATCTCAATCTCAGTCTTGTAAAAATCCTGGACACTTGATTCACATGTTCACATTACCACTTAAAATAAAGTCAGTTAGATACATACGGACATCTAGAAAATAACATGTCCAAACGTCTCTGACAGTACAACAAGATTAGTGTTTGGATACATTGTTCACAAGAAATATTCCATCAAGTACTGCATAAATCAACTTCATTATAAAACAAACAGCACACTACTGCAGTACGAGACACATCACTTTCTTTTGTAATTAACAGTCACGTTAAGTAAAAGTGCTTTGGTTCATCAGACACGTATATAACTCCACTGGGATGAGGCTCATCAGCTTCATCAACACAATTCCTCCTTTGTATTTAACACAGTGTTAAATACAAATCATTTGAACATGGTTTCAATCAGCATGCATACAGCCAGCGTTTTTTCAAATTGTTATAGACATAGTTGTTACAAAGTGTCTGAGTGAGGAATGGGTTCCATCTTCCCATAGTTTGATTTGTGTGTGTGCGTGTGTGTGTGTGTGTGCGCGCGCGCGCGCACACACACACACACGCATTATGTCTCCACAATGAACATTGTGTTCAACACACTGAATGCAAAACACCAGATACGGTTATCATTGTGTGTACATTCCAAACAACTGACGCAGTTGTTTATCCTCACATTACGGTTGCTTAAAAGGATGAAAAGCCATGCTGAAAAGCTGCTGCTGTTGTTTTGCACTTTGGGCAGCAACTCTTCCACCTCCGTCCCACATGTGAAGCGTGAAACATGAACGCAATGGAGACATATCACACATTCGGTAGATTGCATTATGTTGCAATAGAACATCTGTTAGATGACTGTACAGGGCAGGCTGTGAACTGCTGGCTGAACTTGCGACTTGAAATTGTTGTGAAATCCCTGGCTTTTGATTAAAACTTGGGAGCATATAGAACAATGTGTTTATGATTTGTGGTGTGAAGTGTGTGCGTGCATGGATGTGTGCGTGTGATTTGACCATTTTTGATTGAATGACCTATGATCTTTATTAGCACCACCATGCCTATTAGAAAAAATAGTAGTGATGTCCCGATACCATCGGGGACTCATCCGATATGACCCAAAAGTGGTCGTACTCGGTGTTGGGAACAGCTAAAGCTGTGATTGTTTTCACCTAATACTGTCCAAAATACAGGAGTGCACATGCATACGTGCACACACACGGTATTGAGGTCCATATTTGACCATAATGTGGCAATCGCCGGCCAGATTGATATTGAATTCACTTCATTATGTTGCATTTGTCAATTCGAGCGTCGCAACAACCAAGACGCAATGCATACTTGGGTAATTCCCTGATGTTATGGCTGGTCAGCTGGCAGTGCATCCAATAGCAACGCTGGGATCGCAGGGGTGGGATGTGGGGGGAGGGGGGATTAAAGCAACAGGCAAGTATAGTATAGTATAGTATAGTAGTAAGTACGCCAGTAAAGAAAGTATATGATTGCTGTTTGTGCTGTTGTTTTTTTTGTTTTGGGATTAAGCAATCAATAATAATTAATGCATATAACTGGCACCTCAGACTAACGAGGGCAGGGCAAGATGCTACTTCAATTATTAAGCAAAATAAATAACATTTTGCAATAATGTATGTAAAAAAAAAACTTATTATTGTAGTACTTGAACTTTACAGTTTCATTAGTACAAGGCATGCCAACAATGAAAATAAATAGGATAAAAAAAGGAGTTCAAATAAAGTTCAAAGAAAGTACTGGTATCAGTACTAGGTTTCGGACGAGTACTAAAAGAAAGTGCTCATACTCGGTATGAAAAAAGTGGTATCGGGATATCTCTACTGGCAGTGTGCGTGTAAAGTTTCCGGCAGTGTCCGGGATTTACTGACAGACTCACAGTACAGAAAATATAATCCACATTCCGGCTGTTCTGGCCCGTTGGAGATAATGATCTGTCTTCCTGCTCATGTCACGGAGCTTCGATGTATTTTTCACCAAAGTCCCCAGATAATTACCGTGATGAATAAAGCGACTTTGAACCCATCTGGAACTTAGAAGTTATTTTTTCTCTGTCCATAGTGCTATGGCGATCCCGACAATGTTTGCCTCACTCTGAAACGGCGGTTTGGCTGGAGGGAGATGCCTAGTCACGACAAGTTCTTGCTAGTTTATCTTGATTTAGCTGTCGTCCCTTAAATGAGCTGCTAAATCACTTGTGACACGGGGTCCTCGCTCAGCCCGTGTGCCTGTCACATGCCTGTTTACAGGGAAACAGGATAGTAAAGAATAGTATAGAACAAGACCGTATGCTATTTAACAATATATTTAAGTTTTTTTTTATTTGCAACAATAATCTGTGCAGAAAGAAAGAAAGAAAGAAAGAAAACTACAGTAGATACAGTTATATGTGCTTCAATTTAGTGCCTTATATTATGTTGTTCTATATGATCCTTCAGAGACATAACTGTATTGTGAACCTTTATACAAGCTAGGTGTTGAAAGCAATGAAAAATATGGCTAATTTTCAACCCTCACACACAAATAACACAGTTACTTGTATTGTATTTAATGTATATTCCATCTATAGTACTACATAAATCATACCTTAACGATGAGAAATACCATGAAATAATGTTGTTTTCTTCATATGCATGTACAGTATTATTATTATCATTATTATTTTGTAATATGTGTACAGTATTTTTCTTCTCTGGGAGCTTATACTATATTCACAATAATTTAGTGCGATTATTAGTGCGTAACTGTGTAAACATTGAATTACAGTATGGTATGTCTCTGAATCAGTTCTGCCTAAGGTGAAAATGCTTAAATGGATCTTTTGATAAGAATGTCAAGGCTGCGCTGTGCATATACGGCTAATAATATTGTACACATAACATGTATTAATTAAAAAGCAAAGACAGCAACTTTTATGAACATAAAGTCCAGTGATTTTTTGAAAGGTAGTGTATTACATGATGTTGGATATTTCCATGGCGTCCTTCTGGCAAAAAAAAAAGTCTGTTTACTCTGGATTTACTTGAAGTGTAATTTGAAAGATAATGTGAAAATTGCTTCTTCTTCTTTTTTTCCCCCAAGATGTGCTGCAGGGGGAATAAATGAGTTTAGTGTCAAGCATGACATTTCTCTTTTTAACCAAAGATATGCATGAGGGTTTTTTTGTATTATTTATATGCAGAGAAATAATTATTCTCCTAACCAATTATGTTTCTTGCCAGGGAAATACTACTACTACAACTAATAATAATAATAATGTGTAAATGAATAGGTTTCGGTATCTACAACCATATATATCTATCTATCTATAACCATAACCATAAGCAATAACCACTATCTTTGTAAATTATGTGGAAACAACAGATTTAACAGAATGCGACGAATGAAATGTGTACATTCAGTACTGTAATATACTGTATTTTCCTTTATGCTTCATGCTCCTTGTTGAGCTCTGTATTGTTCCCAGTGAACAAAGATTTGACACTGTTCATATCTTCCTAGGCTCCTAAAGGAGGTGGCACAGGAAATCCGCTGTCTTGGTTTCATCATACCATTGTTCTTATGCTCTTATGGTCCATGCTTAATGACTCGTGTGAGAAACCTCTAAGACTCCAGCAAGAGACTTGTAAACAAGAGTCTGAGTGTGCTAAATCCCTGTGTGCTCTTGCATCTAAAAAATAATCAATGTATTCTCTCTTCTTCCTGCCTTTACCCTTTGCCCATATACAGTACGTAGTAACTCGGAGCATTAACCAGTAATCTGACTCGCACCGGGGTGGCTGCCCTGCTAGTTTTCCCCTTTAGAGTACTATTGTAAATCCAATAACAACTAGAAAAGTGCTCTCTTCTGAGTGCAGCTCTTCGCCAGGCCAGGTTGCAAAAACACATAAATGGACATTTTTATAGTACTTTTCTCCAAAGCACTTTACAATGTACTTCACAGTCACCCATTAATGGAGGAGGAAACCATGCAAGTTACCAACCTGCTCATAGGGAGCATGTTATGGGTTCAGTTTCTTCATCGACAAGAGTTCACATAGCCAGGAATCAAACCCGGTACCTTCTGTTTCAAACCCCCTGAGCCACTGCAGCCCCAATGGCAGAGAATCTGAGCACTGAGCACATAGGACCTTGAAGTGAATATTTCCTGGCCTGTTGAGAAAGGCAGCTCGAGGGTGACAAACAGTCGACTTCTGGAGCCCGAAGTGCCATTCTTCCTGCCTCGGTTCTACCACCAACACTTCTCTCCCCGGGCTGTTCCACCAACACCCCCCTGCCCCGGAAGGCATTGACCTCTCTACGGCTCCCGAAACGTAGAGAGACACCATGGCTCGGCGGTAGTTTTCAGAAAGGAGCGTGTGATTTCCTTTCTGAGCTCCTTTGTGACGTCACCTAGCCGAGTGTCCGTCTGTACAACCTTTATACCCGAGAAGATGGCTATAGAAAAATATTATCAAGGACGCCATGGCCACGCATATTATCCACACATCGTCCTCTACCATAGCTCCGGAAGCTTTCTTTGTGGCCGAGAAGGCCACCTTAAGAAGGCGTGTTTATGACCTTGCATTGATTACAGGGCTTTGAATCACATCACCATCAAGAATAGTAAAGTACCCTTTGCCCTTCATGGACTCTGCTTTCACCGCAATACAGAGTGCAACCATTTTTTCTAAACTTGACCTTTGTAAAGCCTATAGAAGACCTTCGTCAGATCTCTATATACGATACAATGTAGCACTGACCAAGCTCTATGGACTGAAACATTTGCTACTTTTAATTTCTCTTTGAGCACAGAGTGCACTTTATGAGCATGTTAAAATACAGAAGAAAAATGTAAAATTATTGAAACTACAATATTCATTAATTTTTCATGATACAAACAACTGAGATTTTGTGTTTGTTTGTTTTTGTACAGACTTAAGTGTTTTTCATATAATACAAAATGGCCTAAGAGTCACAGTCCATGGGTTCACAGTGTCAAATCTGTTCATACAGTATAGAGAGGCATGTGTAATGAATTTCCACGGCTCTAGGTCAAACATGAGTTATACTTGTTCAAACATTAGAACAGTCTGCTTATTCACCTCACGCTTGGACCTATACAACTCAAAGACAAAGCAAACCACTTCACATCATAAACTGCCCTCTGACAAAGACAATTTTGCTCCCCACTTGAATTCTAATGAATTTCATTTTATAAACGCCAAAACGATTATAACATTTAAGAGGACAGCTGCAGCTAACATGAAATTAGATTGATGTCATATAAAAACATGGCCAGTGGGAATTATAGCAAGGTAACTTGGCCTGACATTGAAAGTGCAACAAAAGAAAGAGAACTGTGCTTGTGTTTCGGCACAGCTTTTGGTTTTGTTGGTCCAACAATCTATATTTAATTGCTGGATCTAGTACCTACCTACAGTTCAGTCTCGCCAGTCATTACAAGTTGAAATAAAAGATAGATACTGTATATGCCAAACAAATTATTCCGCTAAGATAAACCACACCTCATCAAGGGTTTTATTGGATGGGCCCTCAGTGATGCCCATGACGTAGGGAAATATTTTGGAAATATTCTGGACCTAACCTGCTTTCTACTTCAAATCTCTTCTGCAACTCGTTGTGAGCTAGTAGATTGGCTATTTTGGAAATATTCTGGAAGTGGACGCTGGGGTTCAAATGGCTAATAAAACCTAGTTCACGCCTTAATGATTACAGGCTGATGGAAAAGTTCATAAAAAATGTATCAAAAAAAATGTATTAATCCAATTTATTGCTTCCGACAGGTTGGATTGGGAGCAACAAACGCAAACGGCCTCATACTCAGATGAACATAGAGTGCTGTCTACAGCCAAGAAGGACATGCCAGTGCAAGTGGAATACAGACTGCCTGATCCGTGTTGCTTCTGTGAGGTCATCCACAGTGAGCGTGTGATTTCTTTGCTGAACTCCTTTGTGACGTCACCTAGCCGAGTGTCCGCTTGTACAACCTCTATACCTGAGAAGACAGCTATAGAAAAATATTATCAAAGAAGGACGCCTTGGCCACACATATTATCCGCCTTGGCCACGCATATTATCCGCTTGTGTTTCGGCACAGCTTTTGGTTTTGTTGGTCCAACAATCTATATTTAATTGCTGGATCTAGTACCTACAGTTCAGTCTCGCCAGTCATTACAAGTTGAAATAAAAGATAGATACTGTATATGCCAAACAAATTATTCCTCTAAGATAAACTACACCTCATCAGGGGTTTTATTGGATGGGCCCTCAGTGATGCCCATGACGCAGGGAAATATTTTGTCTTCTGTACCTAACCTGCTTTCTACTTCTGCAAATCTCTTCTGCAAATCGTTGAGAGCTAGTAGATCGGCCATTTTCGACTAATGTTCGTCCTGGAATTTGGACGCTGGGGTTCAAATGGCTAATAAAACCTAGTTCACGGCACACCTTAATGATTACAGGCTAAAGGAAAAGTTCATCTTAAAAAAAGCATTAATCCACTTTATTGCTTCCGACAGGTTGGATTGGGAGCAACAAACGCAAACGGCCTCATACTCAGATGAACATAGAGTGCTGTCTACAGCAAAGAAGGACATGCCAGTGCAAGTGGAATACACGCTGTGCATGATGCGTGTCGCTTCTGTGAGGGCATCCTCTATGCAAATAAATAATGAAACCCTCTGACATCAACTTGCAATATCCCTTTGTTCAGCGGCCTGTCATTGTGCTCCGTGCTTCTCGGCGAACGACACATGAAAAAAATGTTCTTGAGCAGCAGCTCACAGGCTCCCATGCTGCTATTACATAATGCCTGTTTAAAATATTCATCAAGCCTGCTTTGGACCACATCTGTATGCAGCACAGTGCTGAGGAAACACTTTTCTTAAAGCCTGCTAACTACACAAGGGTGGTCGCTGCCACTGGGCTTGGAGTGGTGTATGCTTGCAAGTGTTCCTGATTGCTCTTTGCATGTGATGTATTTATGTCAAGTGTAGAGTAAAGTGTGTGTGTGTGTGTGTGTGTGTGTGTGTGTGTGTGTGTGTGTGTGTGTGTGTGTGTGTGTGTGTGTGTGTGTGTGTGTGTGTGTGTGTGTGTGTGTGTGTGTTGTTGCTTGCTTGCTTGCTTGCTTGCTTGCTTGCTTGTGCACATGCATGCCTCTACTTTACAAATGAGCATTCTGTATTGTCATATGCACCAGCGCGTCTGCTTGCCATGGCTTCATCTGTATGCCAAACCTGCACACCGAAGCCCGAAGCAAACATTCCCGTCCAGCGGGTGATATTAGCATTTGTTCATTTTGTTTTTATATGCTAGCTAGATCATGCAGTAATTGAAGCCTTGCTGGCATGTCTGGGCCTGGCAATGAGGTGCTAGTGAAGTTAAAACCTCTCTCTCCAGACATCAGCAGGTCCATCATGGGGTCCAGGAACCCATCCGGCACCTCGCCCGGCTCATAGATCATGTCTCGCGGCCGTATAACTCAAGAGCCAACAGAGAGGAGAACACAGACCACTCTCCATTTAGAGTTTACAGCTTAATCCATATAACTGACCAGGTCTACTTTACATCACGTCAGGGAACTCGCTCTCTATTTTGATTGTTTGCAAGAGCCATTATTCAATTAGAGCGGGTGATGACTGATTGGCGAGTGCTTTCGGATGCCACTTTGATTTTTCAATCGCGGCCGCTCCAAAGTAGACGCAAGACCCCGGAACGGAATGATGAAGTGACAGACTCACCACATCAATCTGCTCTTTTGATCAACACAGATGCCGCGTTAACCTCAAGTTGCTACAGCCTAGGGATGAGGAGCATGCTATACGACGCATACATCGAGGGTGAATAATGAAGACACGATATTAAACATGCAGGGTAAACTCTTATGTGTTAATGAGGAGGAAGTGAGTGATGTGCGGATGTCAGGATGATAAAGCTTCCATGTGAATGAAGGATAAAAAAACACAACTGTTGTGGGTACTCATTACCCTGCTCTGCAAGCACTTTACAGTATACAGATGCCTGTATACGATTATGTGTGCCTAACGGTGGGAGCATTGTTATCAACAATAGACGCCCAATTTGGATTGCTCTGTTGTTTCGGCGTTTATCTGAGAGGAAGCACTTGTAGTCAAATATAAAGTGGTACTCGCTATTGAAATCCCAACAGTATAGAACCGTGCAGTCAGGCAGAAATATTGTATGTCGCCATTTTATCTTTTTTTTGACCATTTTTGCCTTATCGTGGAAAACGTAGCAGATGTACAAGCTCACAACGTGTCTTCTCAGATCTGCTCATTTAAAAGGAATTGCAATATTCACCTATGATGACCATGACCATGTGGGGACCATGTGGGGTATTATAAATACTTCTGAAAAATATCAACTAGAGCTTTTTCACGTTTTGTAAAGAAAGAAAAACATACATTGTTTTTGGACATACAAGGTTTCCACCTGAAAATGATTGTCAAATGTTACTGAAGTGCATTTTTTTAGTATCACAATGCAGAAGAACTAAAATAGTATATTGTATATTGTATAACTCAGGAATTTTACCAGAGCAACTTTCCCTCCACCATTGATAGACTGCAGCAGTTCGATATTATGTAGGCCTATTTATTATAAAACCACAATATAAAGTTGAATCCTTTTACTTGCATAATAGAGATACAGTACATTATAGTGTTGTCATCTACAGTTGTGCATTTAACTTGAAGACTTGCAGAGCACTGTGTTTAGTTGATTTCATGAATCCGCCAGCCCAAACATTCAAATCTGTAGACTGCTTCAGAAAATCCATGGCCATCTCTGCCTCTGTTAAAAGTGGACCACAGTACTTCAGGTCTCACAATGGATCATTGCAATGCACTCAGCCAGGCTCATTCCTATGGTAATGTAATCTATAGGTAAGATAGTTGAAGGCTTTCTCGCGGGCACAAACGTGCATGCATGTGCATGCGGAAGCGAGCGCATGCAGACATCTCTGCTTTGGAGTAAAAGCTCTCCATCTCATGAGTACACCCCGAACATTCTTCTGTGCTTTAGCTATAATGACTAGCCTGAGAACCACATGAATCCGTGAGCTCATTCATTATTTGTTCTGGCAGTTACATCATGGCCCCCCTCCCACTCAGACAGATTTCTAGCCGACCTGGGGGTTGGGGGGAGCAGTGTTTCCCAGGATTATTTTTCTTTTTCCCTGCCCTGTTTGTTTCATATGCCTGATTGTCTGGGGAAGGATACTGCCTGTGGCTCTGAGGCCAAAAGGAGGGAGCACAGCAGCTGCAGCAGCTGCCGGCCCAATAAAACTATGCGATTAACGGCTGGACTGAGGCGTGGTTTTATACCGAGTTTAGACAAGGTTTGGTTTCTGAGATTAGGCATTAGGTTATAGGCATGGTTTTACTGAGGTTAGGTTTAGCTAATAGGCATGGATTTTGCTGAGGTTGGGGTTAAAGGGAAACAAAGTAAGACTTAGCCTATTCTTGTGTGTATATAAATATTTTACCCCTCATAAGCTCCTATGAGACACGATATTATTGTGCTGGTGTGCAGAAAGACACATCCCTCAGGCTGTATTTCAGTTTTGTTGCACACGGTTTATGGAAACATTTCCCAATGTTTATGTTGATATTCATCTCTTGTCAGGATGATTTTTTTTTCCTGTGGGGGAGAGAGAGAGGGAGTTGGCCAGAAGTCTTAATTGATCAATTTCAACTTCAGAATGATTATGCACTGAGTTGATTTATTGGGCCATAAAAGAGTCATACTTGATCTGTGCTAGTTATTCTCTCTCTTATGAATTAAAGCATCAACGACAGCTTCCTATTTGATGCTTGTCAAAGAGAGGGTTGGGTTTTTAAACATGGTTTTACTGAGGTTAGTAAAACCATGCTGGGGCATCGTTTGATGCTCCAAACCAAACTTCAAGCCTGGAGGGCGCCACTGGGGGCTTCATGCAGAGCCTATTGTCTCCAAAGCCATCCGGTCCGCACACGTTACTAACACAGTTAGAGCAAAAGTCTAATTGAATTGAGTTTATCTGCTGCAGACCAAATTTTCGCAAAAGCAAATTGATTTTAAGGATGTCAAGCTACATGTTGACAATAGAATGGGGTAGTTAGGGAAATTATGTGTTCCAATGATAGGATCTAGGTCATTCAATGTTCACAGTAATTGAGCTTTGTGCTGCCGTGCCAGACTAGAAAACCTGGCTCACTAAACTTAGGTGAGCAAGGTTTTGATTAGTGTAATCATGCAGGCCTGAATATAATTGGCAACTCATCACAAAGCATGCTTTACATTGGCCACTACATTCACAATCACCTTCCAACTCCAACATTGGTGGATAGTCTGGATACCATGAAAGGCAACAACCTGCTCGTCAGGAGCAGCTATAGGGGTTGAGTGCCTTGCTAAAGAGCACAGGAGATTCTGGGATTGAGCAGGGAACCGTTCCCAGAGGTGGGGATAGGCTGCCCTAACTCCTGAGCCTCTGCCATGTTTTACATGTCTCTTCAAGATAGCAGTTCAATTTCGTCCTGAAAGCCTGGTCCCAGGCTAGTGTACTGTCAGATTGAATTATAAAAGAAGCCGGTGCACTGTGACTATGGAAGGAGAACATTCACTTAAGAATATAGGTTCACACTGGGGCATAGCTGAGGGTCATTTTAGTTTTTTAATTTACTTATTTAGCTTTCATTACACATACCATCCACACTCTCCATATACAAACCACATAAAGAGAATTCTGAGGGGCATTTCCCCTTTGGTGACTTTTAAATTTTCAAAATGAATGATCACAATACCCTTTTCTTTTTTCTACTAGAAACTACTAGAAATTATATTTTCAAGGAAAATATAATTTTCCTTGAAAATTATTTTCAAGGAATTGACAGTTTAACCAGGTAAAAACATGCTATGGTTAAGTTTCTTCTAGTCAAATCCATTTGTGATCGGCACTGCTTTTGTAGCTAGACATTAAAGTAGCAGTGCATTATCACTCCACCAGAACAATGCCTTCTGTGTTGCTTTGGTATACAAAATTGTAAGCCAAGAATACAGCAACTGCAAAACTGACAGGCTGAGGTTAATTGCTGCAAAAATAAATTACCAGCTACGCACTATAGGACTAAACGTGTCTTGAGGGGAAACACTTGTAATAATGCAGAACTGTCCATGGCATGAATCCTATTGGAATGAATGATTTATATACTATCTCCGCCTTTTGGTGATCAAAAGATAGATTATTCTGGGGGCTTACAGGGTCATGGCTCCAGTCCAGCCTGTAGTTTTTGCAATATGTTTCAGGACCAATGTGACAGACGGACGGACGGACAAACGGATGGATGTAGCGTACTACAACTGACTGACATTACCATCATTTTACGTTTTTGAATCAGCTGGTGTCCTATTCATCAACTTGAGAGGCTATACAGCCACAAGGGTCCTCGTGGGTAATAGCGAGCCATTAGATTTACGGGTCCATTTTACTGGAATTATGGAAAACGCACATAGCATTCTAACAAGTGCTCTATTCTCACATGCTCTATTCTCCCATGCAAACCCTTTTAATAGTTCACATTTTTTGCCTGCCTGAATTATTCATGCGTATAGTGAAGAGAAACTGTTGCAGTTACAAAAAAGAAAAATCGCACGTCCTAGTGATATGAAGGATGGCTATGACCAACAGCAGCACACATAGGCTAATATATGCAATGTGCCTCATAACACGCATATCCACACTGACTGTCAAAGGTTGCTGTATTGCATAAGTAAACAATACAACTCATAACTTGTGTGTAGAACAAACAGGGTTCGAATTGGGGTGTGCAGAGAGGGACATTTTATTGCTCCACAAGGCATTGCATCATGATGTGTTGTGCGCTTGTGCAGTAGAATCTGTTATTTACTCTAGTCTGTTGCTTAGTAAAACAGAGACATCTTGATGCCGTATTTTCGCTCAGTTGTTAAATCGTGATATTTTCTCAAACATACATGCATATAAGTAAGACGGGCGATCACATCTTACTTGCGTGGGAAGCGAACACAGCTTGTGAATTGCAATAACACAATGCCCCAATATGGAGGCTGCAGCATGTCCAAAGCCCCACACACAGACACACACACACTAGGCCCTCCAGAAAAACGCGATTATGCGATCGCAGAATCCATTGCATAATCAAGCAAAAGGCGCGCATTATGCGACCATCAATTTATTTCTAAAAGGGCGCGCAATTCACGCATATTTACATATTTTGCCTATTTCCGCGCAAAATATGCGCATTATGTCGGCATCGCATGATTTCATAATCCTCGCATATTTTCGCATAAAGTTTATAAAGAAACAACCTCACTCATTTCTTCACTTTCACACAGAAGCGCGTGGTGATGAGCGCCCGCGGCGCGCCTCTCTCTCTCTCTCTCTCTCTGTCTCTCTCTCTGTCTCTCTCTCTCTCTCTCTCTCTCTCTCTCGGCCTCGCAAAGCATTGTGCAGCGCGCACGTGTGTGTGTGTGTGTGTGTGTGTGTGTGTGTGTGCGCTGCGCTGCTTCAACACATCCTGATATCGCATCGGCTCGTTAGCTGTTTTTGCGTCTCTGTATTGTGGAATTCATCCATACGCAGTTTATATTACCTTCGGAAAGCTCCAAGACTCACCCCAGGTGATGGCAATGCTAATCAGTGTAGCCTATTCTTAAAGCATGAAAAAGCTCCGTTGAACGGGCAGTCGTTATAGCCTAAAGTTTACAGCTGGTTCAATGTTCTCATCGTAGCCTATTTCCAGGGGCGGATTGGCCATCTGAGAATCGGAGCAGCAGGGGCGGTATTACAGTCGTTATACCGCACTGTTGTGACGAAAAGAGAGCTGAGCCAGAAGGCAAAGCTCTCTGTCTACCGAGCTATCTTCATCCCTACCCTCACCTATGGTCATGAAGTGTGGGTCATGACCGAAAGAACGAGGTCGCGGATACAAGCGGCCGAAATGAGTTTTCTCCAGCGGGTGGTTGGCATCTCCCTTAGAGATAGGGTGAGAAGTTCAGTCACTCGGGAGAGACTCGGAGTAGAGCCGCTGCTCCTTCACCTGGAAAGGAGCCAGCTGAGGTGGTTCGGGCATCTGGCTAGGATGCCACTCGAGCGCCTCCCTAGGGAGGTCCTCGAGGCACGTCCCACTGGGAGAAGACCCCGGGGCAGACCAAGGACCAGATGGAGGGATTACATCGACTCTCTGGCTTTGGATCGCCTCGGGATCCCCCAGGAGGAGGTTGCCAATGTTGCTCGGGACCGGGAAGTCTGGAGCTCCCTGGTGGAGCTGTTGCCCCCGCGACCCGACCTCGGATAAGCGGAAGAAGATGGATGGATGGATGGATGGATTGGCCATCTGGAGTACAGGGAGTTTTCCCGGTGGCCTGCGCCACCTAGTGGCCTGGACAAGATCCAAAATGCACTAGTGGCACTTCCAAAATGCACTAGAATGAGCTAGATGCTCGACTGGAACATACAGATCAAAATGACCATTCATTTTCTACATTCTCTAGTTGTGTAGACTAAGTTGGGCTAATTCACATGATGAATATTTTAACTCTTGTGTAAAAATGAAACTAAATGGACCCGCAAGGGTCCATTTGGCATATTTCGCATTTTCCCCGCATAATTTGCATTTCCCCGCATACTTCACATTTGTTCCGCAACTTTTGCAAATTCCCGCATTTTCACCGCATAATTGCACCTAAAACCCCCGCATATTCCATCGCATATTTTTGCCCGCAACAATCACGATTTTAGCCCGCATAATCAAGGATATTTCCCCGCGTTTTTCTGGAGGGTCTAACACACACACACACACACACACAGACATGTTGGCCTGGCTATCACTGCAAACGCGGCGAGTGAGATTACTACAGGGCTTGACACTAACACTTGCCCGCTTGCCCGGGGCAAGTAAAAAAAAATGGTGGGGCAAGTGAAGACTGCTACCTGGTTGCCCAATCGGGCAAGTGTGCAACTTAGTGCACTATAACACAACACAAGATAAGTTTGTCTTGAAGGCAGTCATTACACTCTGCCTCTGTGTCTTTCCCTGCTTTCTAGCTATCTCTACCTATCTCTCTCCCAGGTTCATTTGGTTCCAAACTATCATTTTGCTGGGGTCATGGACCCCTGGGTCTGTGACCACTATGGGCTAATTAAGATGATGAATTTTAACTTTTGAGAGTGTAAAAATTTTTTACATTCTCAAGAGTTACATCTGGTTAACCAACTTAGCTGGGGACCACCTGGAACCCTCTCAGGGGCCACTGGTGGTCCCCAGACCGCCTGTTAAAAACCCTGGTTTAAAGCACCCAAGTAGGAAGTAAACTTAAATGCAAAATTTACAATATATTTTGGGGGGGCAAGTGACCACGACCTGAGGGCAAGTAGAACCTGACTTGCACTTGCCCGATGGGCAAGTGCCTCAGAGACCTTAGTGTCAACCCCGGTACTATGTAAACCAGGTAGAAATATCTGTGCATGCGTGTGTCTACGTGTCACACTGGAGTATGGGGTATATGTGGGAAGCGCTTTAACGCGCCAGTAAGGGGCTCACTGTTTTTGAAATCAAACGCATGACATGAGATAGTCTACATTTCCCAAAAGCAAATGCATCTGTTTAACACAACAACTGCCAGGCTTTAGGACCACAATCCAACCGTGGCCTGCTGCGCCTTCTATAATATAAAACCCCGGAATTTCTGTTTGGGAAGTTGTGTTTCTATAACACAGGCAGGGGTTCCTAAACAGGTGATCTGGGGACCACCAGTGGTCTCTGAGAGGATTTCAGGTGGTCCCCAGGCTAAGTGATGGAAAGTTGGTTAACTAGATGTAACTCTTTGAGAGCGTGAACATGAAACCAAATGGACCCTTGCGGGTCCATTTGGTTTCATGTTTACATGGAAAATATTCACTATCTAGTTGTCTACACAACTAGAGAATGTAGAAGATTATGTTTGACTGTTTTTTTTCCCCAAATCCAGCCTGGTATTGTGGACAAAGGCAAGAGAAATCTTTAGTTTTGGGGGACTGTGGGGCTTAAATGTCCTCAAATGGTGGTCCGTGGCTCAAATTCTGACTAAATAGTGGGCCCTGGTATCTAAAAAAACCCTGCTATAACGGAGCTCCAATGTTCCCGATCTGCACCAATGGATAATCAGCAGTGATCCCGAACATAACTTTTATGGGACAGGATGTACAGGACAATATGTACTGTGTGAGGCCTCCTCTGTGAGACCCCCAAAACTCCAGTAGTGCCTGTAACTCCAGCTGGCCCTAGATTAGCTCCAGATGTATTCAAGGAATGTACGCTGTTCTGAGATCTGCAGCGTCTGCAGCTCCCATTACAGTCCTTAGGATTGCACACATGTCACATGCACACACGGCTTCCCAAAAGCATATCTTAGTTGAACATAGGAGCATGTCAGCGGCGCACACACACCTCATCCACTTGAACATACGTGTGTGTACATTGAATGAAACCCATGCTTTGAGGCCAGTGACAGAACAAAGGATCCACAGCCCCTTTTATTCGTGAACCCCGCATATACCAACACCATATATACAAATAAATGGTTTCTCTTAAACCTTGCCAATGTTCTGAGTTTGCCTGTTAATCCCAGTGGCATTACCTTCGTCCTAATACCAAGTTTACGACAATACCATGGAGAGTTCTCTAGATCTCGAGTTATTCAACATTCTAGGACAGCAGTGTGCTGCGTGCATGCGCGACACAGTCACAAGCGAACTAAAAATACATATATACTGTATATAAATAAAACAGCAATGTAGTTTAATATAAAAAAAAACGTATATGATGGCGCTGCCTGTCAAAAGCACGGCCTATTTACATTATAATGATGATATGCACCATAATTAAGGGAAGCAGTTTTGTGTTAATTCAGTACGACCATAAACAACAAGTGGGAAATCAAAAACAGAGCCATGGAGCCCCCGCCCCGCCCCCTCCCACCACCCCAGCAAATCAACCCCTGGATACAAGCTTACCTTGAACAGCCGCAGTATGTTGGCCACCATGATGGACACCGAGCTGGAAGACGCTCCGATCACGCCCACCACCCTCTCGGGCTTGGTGATGATGGGCGCCCCGCCGCCCAAGCACTTGACGTCCGTGCTGTCCTTCTCGATGAGGGCCTGCACGAAGGTGAGCGACTGCTCCAGGGCGTGGGTGTCGCGCGAGCAGGTGTCCAGGATCCGCGCGCCCAGCGTGATGTTGGGCAGCAGGTTGTGGTCGTTGTTGATCCGGTCGAGGGCGAAGAGCATGGCCTCGAGCCGGTGGATCCCCTTCTCCTTCTTCAGCTCGCCGCAGGCCTTGCCGTCGTGGCCCCTGGCGTGCACGGGGAACAGCCCGCCGAGGGAGATGTCCCCGTCGATGCGGATGGAGTTGAGGTGCGTGTGCCCGGGGCCCTTGGGCTTGGCGGCCCGCGCCGCCTCGACGGAGCAGTGCAGGAGCAGCAGCAGGACGATGGACCTGCTCCACCTGCAGCCGCTCCGGCCCGTCCCACGTCCTGGAGGCTGAAACATGGCTGAGAGACCCGAAGTGCACAAACACACACTTTTACCCAAACGGGGGCTCGTTGGAAGCACCACCACAACAAGGAGGAAGGGTTAGGATTTCGAGGTGGACCAAGGTGATTACTTCAAAAATCTCTTGAAGCAGTTGGTAGGGGAAAAAATCCCTCTCATGTCGCTTCTCGATTTCGACCGGTCCCTTCAATGAGAACAGAATACGGGCTTGGCTCTTTCACACACTGTAATCAGTCTCTTGCCTCCCGTCTGCCTGTTTTTGTCTCTCACTCCATCATCTGACCAGGCTGGCAGGCAGGCAAGCGGCTCTTGTGTCTGCTGTTATCCACAGGCCGGTCTATGGAGATCTCTAACGTGAAGCATTAAGGAGAACAAAGGTGAGGACGACGATAAGCTCTCTTTCGAATCTCCCTCTCACTCGCTCTTCGAGTCAGTCAGAAGTTTTTAATCTCCGCTGCTCCCGAGGGCGAGGATTTGGCGTGGTGTGTCAGCGCCCCCAGGCCCTCTTAGGTCCACAGGCGCCAAAGTGAATTCCCTGTAAGATGGGAAAAAAATAGAAGAGGAGTAAGATACATTGTGCACTGGAAGAAAAACCGGGAGGGATTTGTATTTGTTGAATCTTTTTCTCTCTCTTTTTATTTATTTATTTTTTTTGCTTAACCCTCCTTTTTGCTGCAGCCTTGGGTGGAACAAAGAACTAATTCACACCCACTCTCATTGCCTTTCTCTTGTGCTGCTCTGCTCCTTCTAACATTCTAACATTCTTCAATTCAAAAGGTTGCCATGGACGACCAAGGTTGACAGCGATGACAGGCATTAGGCATCAGTCACACTGCGCTTGATTTTTCACGTCATCCTTTCGCATTGAAGAAGCAAGTCTTTCATCGCACTAATTCAGCTAATGTCATTTCCTGTGCTACATATTAGCTTTTTTCTTTACTTAATAAAATGTAAATGCAGTGCTTTTTTATAATGACGTTACTCCTCAGATGTGAGGCCTTCTAGAAAAGGGTCGGTTTGATAACATTGTAAACTGCTGTACCAACCATGACAAATGTTTTTTGAGTAAGCCACAAAAATACCTTCAGTCCAATTCAATAGCCAATGTGCTCTTCCCTCCATTGTTTGATTTTCTTTATTTTGCTATAGAACAGGGGTGCCCACACTTTTTTGACTTGAGAGCTACTTTCAAAATGAGCGGCTCAACAAGATCTACACATCCAAAATGTGATTGTTCCACCACTGAAAATCCATTTCAAGCCCCCCTAGAAAGTTTGAGCTTACTGGTATACTGTTTAAGAATAATACACTTATAATGAAAAATAGAGGGGGAGAATTGGAAGGTTTTCCTGTTTATGCTATTAATGATGTTTGAAAACAGTATTTTTTTTAGGTTTGAGTTGACAGTTTGTGATCTTGAGTTTAGATTCTTGCACCCAAAACTAAGAACTTTCACGTTTTTGTACACAATTGGGAAAGAGAACTGGCAAAACCTTGGTCAAAATAACAATTATTCTCCATTTTCTAATTATGTGGACCCTTGAAAATTACGTAATTCAGATGTTTAAACATAATTTAACTCTTGAGAGCGGTAAAATGAAACCAAATGGACCCGTAAGGGTCCATTTGGTTTCATTTTAACGCTCTCAAGAGTTACAGATCTATAAGGGTCCATGTGCTGGGGACTATCATGTGATCTACCTGCACAGCCTGCGTGATCTACTGGTAGATCACGATCTACCTTTTTGGGCACCCCTGCTATAGAATATTATAAGGTCCCTATGATTATGCTTGACCTAAAAATACACTACTGTATGTGGCTATTACATATTGCCGTTGCAATATAATCAAGTACACTTCATCACGATTGCATCATCTTGACTTCAGGTCCAGTGCATCTCTCAAATGTAAACAATAGAGATGTTAAGGTAATGGTATACTATATATACAGTATATACTTAGCCTATAGAATATAGGCCTACTGTAATGAAACCACTACATACGCTGATAAACAGTATAAGCATCATAAGCATTGATGTTGCTTGAGAAAATTCATGTTTAACTAACATCACACAGAATGCATAGCTAAGTACATTCCCTATTTTAATTAAATTGATTTTCAAGTTTCCAAGGTTTTGTTTTGAATCCCTAAAAAGCACAATCCACTGCATTAACAGAAAGATATTCAAGGCTTTTAACACAACCATGCCTTTCTATTTCCTCCATTTCATTTAGTAGTAGTTAAAGACCGCACAGAGTTAAGTGCCTTCCCGTTGACAACAGTGGAAAGACAAACTATTAATGAAACTCTGAATTGTCCCCTTAATCGCAGCAGGGGCCAGGTTTTTCCTTTGCTACAGACACACGCACGCACAGGCGCACGCAGCACACACACACACACGCACACACACAGAGCTTCAGCTTTAGCATAATATATAAGTCTGTGCCTTGGAGGGTGAGAAATTTACAACAAACCATGAGGGGAGAGTCTAGGAACTGACTATGAAATGGTAATGATGCTATTACTACAAATGGAGAGTTGCTTTGATACCGGGAGTTGGCAAGTAGGGAAAGAAATCCTCCTTATGAAGAATCTACTGTTCACAGTCACAGACAGCACTCTGGCTCGGTGGTTCCCAAACTTCTTCATGTCAAGGACCCCGAAAATTGAGACTAATTGGACCACAGTCCCCCACTTGAAAGTACCCTATTGGCCTGAATATAGACTATGTTTTTTTCCAACAGACATATCGTCAAAAAGTGAGTCGCCTTAGGCGGCTAAACTATTTGCCATTCAATGTTCTTTTTTCCCCACAAATGAGTCTTGAAAAAGGGGGTTCGTCTTATAACCAGAGATATCTTCAGTATAATATACCAGGGACCTCCATAAGAGAAGATATTGTCAGTAGCGGTGATTCTCAACACCCGGTTTGACATACTGTAGATTAGGCTACAGAACGCCATTTAATGGCATTTCTATCTCTGGGACGCCCATAATTCATACTGTAAAATCACTGTCAATCTAATCCCTGAGACGGTACAAATGGACCCATTTTGTTCCTTTTGGTCCATATCATTTATTTGGGGGGGCCCTTGGAACACCCTCAAGGACCTCAGGGGGTCCCCGTACCCCACTTTGGGAAGAACCTCTCCAGCCATTCGCTGCTATGCCGTATGTATACCCATAGTACTCTGCGTACACTGGTATTAAGTGTCAACACAGCACAGTTAGATACATAATACTGTCCGTTGTCTGGAATGATTGTACGACTAATTTGATCTTTGTTTGTATCATCTAATACGCCTGATAGGATCTCACTATATCACTCCCACAGATCCTCCCACAAATAAATACAGACACAATTCCGGAGAGTCCAAAAGCTTATTACCGGCATTGTGCAGCGAGATGTGCAACAACAGCTTACAACATGCTGAAAGAGGAAAGTGTGAATAATGGAGATAAAGATTTCGACTACAGTACCTAACTGAATCAATTGTAATTTGATGGTGTTAGCGTGTGTCATTGTTGCTACATGCCGTGTCGGATACATCCGCTCTACACAGATAAAGATATAATGTAATTGTTTCTGAAAACCAAATGGTACTGCAGGTCTTATTACCACAAATCTGTATATTCCTCCTTCCCTCTGAACTAGATTCCCTTCCTACAGTTGTCCCATACACACTCAGTTACACACCATAATGCATTATACACAAATAGATATGGCCAGGTTGTACCCATACCTGTTCATCTTATAAACTGTAATAGACAGTGAAGGAACAATCTCCATGCTGCAAAGTAACAGAAAACAGGGACAAAGACATTGGTTTTCCACAGGAGTCTGGGAATCCGCTACTGAGATTCATTGGGACCATATTGGAAGCGACAAGTCTTTTGAATGCACCCAACTATCTACTAGTCAGTGAGGAGTAATTTTTCCACGTTTGATACACTGCAGGTTCACTTTAACCACCACAGAGCAGATGACAAGTACACAGGGATGCCAGCCCACCCGTATGCAAACACCACCGTAGGCAGCATGAGTACAAACAGCACCAACCAGACAGTGGGAATTGAATTGTAAATGTCCCAACATTTTGTGGGCGACCAAGGCATGATATCTAGCTACTACTGTATTTATATATATGCTGCAGATATCAGTGGTGAATGGTGCCTTCAGAACTCCCAGCACTGCCACACGTAACCCTTTTTTATTTGCATGAAAATGGTGAAATATGGTGTACTTTGAGAGCAAAATTAAGAGGATAGATAGTTTTACCATTGAAAACCATTGGCCACACAAGAGCTTATGAAATTAGGAAAGGGACAAGAGAAATATGGTTAATCAGTGCAGAACCATCACAGAAAACATTTGTCTCATGTACCAAATATTATGTTTCCAAAAAGAATGCTGTAGGATGTGATTCAAAGTGTACACACACACACACACACACACACACACACACACACACACACACACACACACACACACACACACACACACACACACACACACACACACACACACACACACACACAAGGCACCCTAGCATGAGGCTACATGTCCAAAAAGTATGCAAATAAATTCCAAAATGTTACAATACAAATGAAACTTGAGGCATTATCTAGTCCCTAGCAGATAAACCAAGGCTGTGTTTTGTGTTTAGGTGCACTCTTTAATTCATTAGGATTGATTTACCTGATGCAGCAGCACCACCACAGACTGCTAGCTAGTATGCTAGCATGAGGATTCATGATTAAAAAGTAGTCAAATCCCAGAACAATCGAAGTGACCTGTTGAGTCCTTCCTTATGCCTAATACTACGCCCGTTGACTACAGCTCAACATGTGATTGGCTGGTCAAACTGTCACTCCACACCTGGGTTCCCATTAAAGGGGAAATCCACCTATTTTCAACACTTTACTACTTTGTTTACTACTTTTTTTTTACTATGTAAAATGTAGCAGGTCCATTTGGTTCACATTTGTACACTCTCAGGAAAGTTTTGAAAATGTGTGGAATTCCCAAGTGTATCCACTATCCACGATTTTCACAGCACTTTTCAAGGCACTGGGGCTCCTTGTGTGTGCTTACTTTCCGTTTGGGCAGTGTTGCCATGTCTGCTTATTATAAGCAACATTTGACTCGTTTTAGTTTGTAAAGTCACTTGCAAATAGTTGCTGGGTGGTGTTTTCTAGACTTGTTTCTAATGTGTAGGCCTACATGTAGGACTTATTTGGGCTTGCTTCCTAAAGTTATTGTGGTTGCCACATTTTTTTTTACACCAAGAGACCACAGCCTGATACAGTATGTAATTGTCCACACTTATCCATCTGAAAATGTGCATTCTTTATTAAAATGTTTGAAAAGTACTACAAATATTTCAATTCATTCAATGTGATTTTAAATGACAGATGCACAGCCTCACAGTGTGTCGCTGTGAGCTTGTAGATCAGCTATTTTAATTTGTGCTCGATTTTTCATACACCTGGACACTTGTTTCTCTTAGTTGCAAATCTGGCAACAAATCACAAGCTAACAGGAACTTCTGCCATAGAGTAATAAAATATAGAGACTGGACTGGAGAGACAGCCCCGCCCCCTTGTTATTCATTTCAATAGAGATGCACAGTGACGTCACCGCCCCGGTTCCGGAAGTCTTTTCCCCATTCATTTTTCTCATAGACTTTTCGAAAATAATTTATATCAAGACGATTACGCCGCGGCCAAAGCCAACTCAGGTCGTGACAAATCATGACAACAAACACAATATCGTCATATAATAGCCTATATAATTAGGAAGAAGTAGAAAACGGCATGATACAAGACTTTTTGTTTCGTTTTTCATCTTAGAAATTATTTTATTGTCCCAAAAGTTTTGTGTGTCATCATGATTCGTCACGACTCGAGTTGGCTTTGTCCGCGGCGTAATCGTCTTGATATAAATTATTTTCGAAAAGTCTATGAGAAAAATGAATTGGGAAAAGACTTCCGGAACAGGGGCGGTGACGTCACTGCGCATACAAGTTGCTCATTGGCGTTTTGAAGCACCCAGAAGACCGCTGGAAGTGCGCCTATTTCTGCATTTGACCAAATTGACCACCAAAATTTGGTTTCTGGGCGCTCATGCATGAATTTCACCCGCCTGCAGTACCAGTGTTGGCCACCATGGACCATTGAGCTGCGCAGTGACGTCACCACCCGGTTCCAGAAGTCTTTTCCCCATTCATTTTTCTCATAGACTTTTCGAAAATAATTTATATCAAGACGATTACGCCGCGGACAAAACCAACTCGAGTCGTGACGAATCATGATGACACACACAAACTTTTGGGACAATAAAATAATTTCTAAGATGAAAAACGAAACAAAAAGTCTTGTATCATGCCGTTTTCTACTTCTTCCTAATTATATATTATGACGATATTGTGTTTGTTGTCATGATTTGTCACGACCCGAGTTGGCTTTGGCCGCGGCGCGATCGTGTTTTTATTAACCATTTTCGAAAAGTCTATGAGAAAAATGAATGAGGAAAAGACTTCCGGAACCGGGGCGGTGACGTCACTGCGCAACACCATTGCTTCAAGCCTGGAGGCGCTGTCGGTGCATGTGACTTCTGCACACACAAACGCAAAGACTTATGGGTTGTAGGAATGTTGTGGATGGGCCAAGGCATGCCAGAATCAATACCCTCAGCAGGGAAATGCTGCCTGGAGACTGGTAGATAAAATCTCTCATTGGCTGTTTTTTCCCTGTACAAAAAATCATTCCCCATGTGCAGTGTATAGGGCATTACTACCCGGCTGTCTCTCATTACTATGGCAAGCAAAGCAATGCGTTTTTACAGATTAGTGACACAAGCTAAATTATATCAGTACATTTTATTATTTAAAAAAGAGGGTTTTGCCGTCATCTGTGTCGACATGTCAAAGGTGGTGCACACTGTAGGCTAAAAAGTTTGGGATAAGATTAAACAGAATAATCTAATCATGCTGGATACAAGAGGGTTATTTCCAAACAATAACCACAGTGTCAATTATCCCACTTATTCGCTATTGTACCATATACACACATGCACACACACAAATACATACACAGCGTATATAATCCCTCGCTAGACATGCAGCAGAATGTTTGGACATTTACAATTCAATTCCAATTTCCCTTGCCTTGGTGTTTACTCATCAGTACGTCAGCCACTTTTCTATGCATTTAGACAGACAAAGACGGGGACAGCGAGTGGATTTATGCCTTCTGCAGATGGAAAAACAACAGTTGAATGATCGGAAGGAATACTATATATCGTGCGGCTCAAAGAGGATATCTTACATCCTCTCTACTCAGATTACATCGACCGCCATCACCACAGTCACAATGTTTGGCCTTGCTTCAGATGAATCACATAGTGGTTCCTCTGATCAACGTAATAGGTGTTAAGCAATTTACCCTGTATTCAAGAAGACTAAAACTTCATTGTGTTCTAGCTGGCTCTATTTAGCCAGGTACCTCAATTCAAGAAATAGATCTGTTTCTATTTGTAGTCCATCAGAGCTCATGATACAAGCCTGTATAAATGTGTCCAATTTTAAGCACTGGGGGAATCACCTTTAAGAGCCAAAATACAAATGCATCACAGAACGAGTGAAAGGAATAACATTGCTAGTTCCTAAATTAAGGAAATTTGATTCATGAATTTTAGTTTGTTTTTTCCAACTTGCATACATTGCATACATCGTAAGCAAGGATATGCTTATCTTGGAACAATTGCTCATAAACAATTGAGTCATTTTTTTCAGTAATAATATACAGTATACACAGTCATGCATGTGTGATTGTGTTTAGGAAAGCACAGAAAGACAATCCTGGGTAGGAAAATGCCACAGACAGCTGTGGGAATTAATGGTGAATCTAATTGAGAGAATGACCTTTCTGGGTAAAAAATAGATAGGCTATAAAAAAAAGCTGAATGATACAATATTACAATATAGATATGCAGTCATATGAAATGGCCAGGCAATAACATTAGGACATGAACAAACACCTTGGTTATGTTAACGTCCAATACTCTTTTGAATGCACCCTCCACATCAAAAACATGCGTGCACACACACACACACACACACACACACACACACACACACACACACACACACACACACACACACACACACACACACACACACACACACACACACACACACACACACACACACACACACACACACACACACACACACACACACACGCAAATGCGCACACACACGCAAATGCACACACACAGAGAGAACAGGAAATGAGGGACTCTGTCTTCCCTTCGATCTCTACCATTAAAATTATAATTATTATAATTAATTAACTTAAAAACGTTCCAGACTAGAGCAATTATTCTTATGAATGCTGGACTGAAACCTTCTTTATCTTGGGGTGCAGTTCTAGGGTTCAAAGTGCAAAACCACACTAAAAGGCACCACTCACTTCCCTGCACAGCACAGCGGCTGAAATGGACAGGAGCACAAGAGACAGACAGCATCTGACAGACCATAAGTGTGTAGAAACTAGAGACTAGTCATACTGGAATTATATATACTGCAGTGGTTCTCAAATGGGGGTTGGGATGTACGTGACCACGTGACACACATTGAGATAATTAGAATCCACAAACAGACTCACACACCTAATCTGTATTCACCCAGCACTACTCAGTTGACTAATTTGGAGTTGCAGTAATTTAAATAGGCCTATACATAAGACACAATCACTTTGTTTTGTTTGCATTGTTTATGAGAATATGCACTAGTTGCTGTTTGTATACCAATGCATTTCTTTTTGAGCAATGGTCCCTGCAATGGCAAAAGCTTCTTGAGCTTCTTCTTCTTCAGGTTTATTGGCAGTTGGCAAACTACTTAAGGTGCATTATCACCATCAACTGGACTGGATTGTTAAACTGGAGCATTAAAACTAATAACTAATAATAATGTTCATCATGTTGTTTTTTCCACTGACATCCATCACATCCAGAAATTGTCTTGCTATATCCAAACTGAATCTTTTCTGGCTTGTCTGTAATCATCACCATTAAGGGGTGTGGCGATACATTTTAACAGCAATCTCTTATACGTATCACAATACATTGCTGAAGATACGATACATGGACCAGATTGGTTCATCCTGGCAATACGATACGTTTCAATTAGATTCAATTATCTAAAATAGATACAGTAACTAAGTATTTAATGTTGGTAGCGATTCGATACTGATTCAATACAGATTCTTCACATTGAAAATCGATTACAGGTAATACATAGTCAAATGATACAATACAATATTTTCTGTTTACATTAAGACATACTTCGTTTTTTTATATATATATATATATATTTTAAAATCAATATTTTGATACTATACGTACTGTATATCATTACACATAGTGGCATATACTGTATGGTGATTCACCATATATGCCACTATACTGTAAATGCCAGAAACCCTTTCTTCTCCATGTACTGTAGATAACCCCCCTCTGAGCTCCATATTCGCTTTTTCTCTTGGTTCCTGTTCGGCCATGTTGTGTCTGTGCAATCCTTTCATTGCTCCCCGCTCCACTCTCTCCACTGCTTCAGCGTATGACATCTTCTCTCCTGCTCTGATCTTACTCACTTTAATCTCCTCTTTCCTGGGACACGGTGACGACCCTGGCTGCTGTTTGTCTCCACCAGGCCGGTGTGTGTTACTAATACTATAGGCCTAATACTATAGACAAGGCTTAAATGCAAGACTTAGACCAGATCAAACTTGAAACCACATCAAATCATATTACACTACAGTGAACACATTCAATCGATTATTCAATCAAAGTCAACAGTATAAACAACATTAGTTTGCATCTTCTACAAAAATAAGAGTTACATGTTACAAGGCTGTTGTGCGTGCCAAGCTGCCAATCTCTGTCCATTGTATAATTTCCCACCATGGAGTAACCTTGCATCAGTGTCACCAGACAGTGTATCCAAAATCCACCATAGCTATAGCTACCAGTATATCCACCTCAGAAGTCAGAAACGGGAAGTGCTTTCCACAGTTACTAATCATGCCTTTCCACACGTAGAGGCTAGCAACGCGACCACATTCAACGAGTCGCAGACAGTATGAAAGTGTGAAAAGTACGAAAGCTCAGAATAGTGAGTCATACGGTAGCCTATAGTGTTACAGGCCATTCGATATGCCGAGCATAAATTGCCCTAGTGAGTTCACTTAGTGTTCTTGTCTCCCCTCACCTTTGAAATCAAGGATATGTCCTTGCTTGCAGGTCTATTAAAGTCTGAGAAATAAATGGAACCAAATAGAGCATTTTGTCCTTTTCCAGATGTCAGACATATCTTAACATAAAATTAACTAGCATCAGTTGGCTACAACACATGTGCTTTGTAATGACTTTGTAAAAGAAAATATTGGATGAACAAATTTGTTTTAGTAAAATGGTTGCTGACAATGAACTGATGACCTGCCTGCAGCTAAGAATTTCTGAAATGGGCCATGAAGTGAAGGAATGAAAGAATGTATTTTTCCTTTTTGGGGAAGACTTTCACAATATGTTTGCGTCAGACACGTATTGATTATGAAGCTGAAACTGTAGTATAATTGCAGTAATTCACTCGAGGTTGTGCTATTCCATGATATATTGCCATTGGTGTGCTGAGGTCAGTTCATCAGACCCTGCCAATATATCACAGGACAGCACAGCATCCAGTCAGGGTGATATTGCTTAAGTGAAACTAAGGGTTTACTTTTTGTGGCCATATCTGCTTGCCTTCTCCTACAGCAGGGGTTTTCAACCTTTTTCATCCCAGGGCCCACCATTTCAGCATTTCAGCCACGGACCACCATTTGAGGACATTTTAGCCCCCCCCCCCCCAAAACTAAAGATTTCCTTTTCTTCTGTCCAGGATCTACTTGTGCAGATTAGGACTGATTCATTTTAACTCTTGAGAGTGTAAAAATGAAACCAAATGGACCCGCAAGGGTCCATTTGGTTTCATTTTTACGTTCTCAAGAGTTACATCTGGTTAAACAACTTAGCTGGGGACACCTGGAACCCCCTCAGGGACCACTGGTGGAAACCTGTTGAAAACCCCTGTCCTACAGTGCCACAATACACAGTTTTCAGCTTTAGTAATGCTGTGTTAAAATTTGATAACAATTTATTTATTTATTTCACATAATCCTCAATAGGTCATATTATGGACAACTGGTGGTCTGGGGGCCATATACATACAGCTCTAAATGTGGCCCTCAGGTTAATATCACAATACTCATTACATTATTGATTTGCAAACATGAACTGCATTAATTACTAAATTAGTAGCTTAAAGAGTAATATTAAAATGTTAGTGACTTTTTTATGTCCAATGTATTTGTATTTAGTTAAATGTTACTCTGAATGATTCAGATTGAAAATATCAAGAAATTATTCAGGATTTCATTTCAAATAGTTGCAGCGCGATACATTTTTGAGCTTGAAGATCAGCTACATTACATTATCGGTAATATGCGATGCGGCTCTCTGGAGTAAGCGTGGGAATAATAGTGGCCCTATACCTCCATCATCAAAGTTGTGCACCCCTGAAGCAGGCTACACTCAGTTCTACAATTTATTGTTTAATATTATAGTAATGATCGTAACATCAGAAAAATACACTCCTCCTTGCCATCCATCCTCAGCCTGGCTGCCATTACAAATGCACTGCGCTTCAAAATAGCTTACACATGTTTTCTTTGCACCTTACAAGTCAGCGTGCGTTTCTCCAGACCAGACTCTTTCACCAGAAGGCTCCTGTCTATTACCACCATCCACCACGAATGAAAGACATTTCACAGCTCTTCCAGCCCTAACATTTTTACAGTGCTGTCAGAAGGTGCAAAAGAGAAAGACAAAAAAACAAATCTGACATGAATATGTCAGCAAAACCCTATATATTTTTCATACATGTTTTTTTTTCTCTCTTCTGTAAAACATGCAGCTTGTGGGCAGGGAGGATAGAGCAGCACAGCCATAGAGAGGCCTTTTAGAGGCATGCTGGAGAAAGTGCAGCCTCTCTCACAGATGGGCAGGAGGGGCTCTCTAATTGACACACTCTCCAGCATCATGTTGCTGCAGAGCAGATCAATAGGAAGGTAGAGGGAAGCTGCCCGGAGGAAAAAATGAATGGAGAGAGAAGGACTCTCTCTTGCAAACCCTACCAGGCGTTGTTCCTTATAGACGAAAAAACAAAAGGTCAGGGAACTTAAATGGACATCTTACACCTGGTAATCTTCACAGACATTGTATCCCGAAAAAATCTAATTCATTTGCGTGGACAGTAATGGCTGTAGAATTGCAGCATAGCTGTGTTTAGGTGTCTAAGAGGAATTCAAATCAAATTATAAACACATTCTTAACAGTTTGTTTTTAAATGGTGTTGAGAATGAAGAGAAATTAACGTTTGTTTTGTTGCTAACACAAACATCATGTTGTAGCTTGTAATCAATGTTGTAATCGATGTTGAGAGAGTGACCCTCACTTCACACGGCTGTATTTTTTCTTCTTTACCTTTTCCAAACATAAAATTTAAAAAAATCAAATAATAATAATTACATTGAAGGGTTGGATAAAATGCAGTAGCAGAGACAACAGATAAGCTTTGAACTGTTTGTGTATACAGCTGTAATCTGGTGTGATTGGTGAGTCAATATTCTCCAGTGGTTGCTCCAAGAATTTAAGCCCCTACAGACCAGAAAGCATGATGGCTAGGCCAGGCTAAATAACATGCAATGCATGATGACGATGATTCCAATTATACTGTGTGCAACATACATCCTATATTAAAATCAGCATCACGCTCATGTCATAGGCTATATGACTCAGCCATAACCATATATGGAGCAAATATTGACTACTGTTGTTTAACCCCAATGTGTGATCATAACATCGGGCGCAGTCAAATGAGTCAGCTCCATATCTGGGCATTGAATGGACAAGATCTCCTCATATATGGGCATATGTGTCCGTTCGGTGGTGTGGCGTGATTGCCAGTTTAGTCACGCAAAGTGCAATCTTGATAGGAAGTCTTGATATATCAGTCTGAGACAGTCTGATAACTGTAGTTATCAGCATGCAAAGCAGAGATGGCTGCAGTGCAAACTGTCATCTTATGAAATTGCAGTAAATGCTTTCGGTGCAGTTCTTGCAGCTAGCTTACCTTGGTCTAATTACGGTATAACATTTTCTTGCCCAACCAGACACACTTTAAGCACATTTAAACATATTTAACCACATGGACACAGGTATAACTATTTGGATATGTCATAATAATTTTAATGTTAAAAATAGGTCAAGATTTTGTGTAAATAACAGAATGTCGCCGTTCAACCTACAACAAAGTATATACAGGCTGTTAAAAGACAGAATAGTCTACATACAGACCTACTATTGTAAATACATTTAAATATGGAATAGAAATATGTCTCATAATTTAATTATGAGATATGTGACCTTAATGAAGGTCAGAGACATACACTGTACAAGCGGCAGCAAGTCCATGAGGGCTCTCTCTTGCAGCCTCATTCAGCCATTTACACACACTTTATGTAAATCTGGATATCTGCAGACTGTGCTTGAGGCAATAGCCTACCCCACAATTCATTGCATTGTGATGTAAAAAACGAGGGCATGATAGCCAGGTGAAGCCAGAAGCATCCACAATGAAGAGTGTAAAAAGAAGTAGCTGACAAGAACAACTTTACATCCAAGTAGCGCAATAACGATTAATATCGGCACTGTTTAGTTGTTTTCGCTGTCATAGCATTTCAAGGTTTCCAAAGAGAGTAGCTTGTGATATAGGTCTCTCAAATGGTTATGCTTCATCCACCAGAGAGCATGAATGCGCTCAGTAAGTTTCATGGCAATACTCCAATTAGATTTGGACTACTTTTTTGTGCAAGTGGAAAGTGTGACCTAAGGGTGGTGCCAGAGGAAAGATGCATGGGTCAACCCACCTCAGTAGAATTTATTCTCTATCTGGGGAGCATGAAACCAGTCATTTTCGAGAAATATTGTTTGGGTCCAAAGCTGTTGCACAGACTGATCAACCAAGATGCAGTACATTTCCACACAGAACAACTATAACCAACAAGTTATTTTCAATGGAAGCGAGTGACATGTAGCTTCAAAATGTTCCCCGAGACAATCTCCAAATAAAAGTTGAGCTAGACTAACATTTGTAAGCACTTCACCTGAAGCATGCATCATTGTAACAGTCTCTCTTCTCGCAATTGCTGTTCATACCCTAAATAAAAGAAAAACGTGCCATCAATTATCCTGTAAGTTCCCAAGTGCTACTTCATTAAAAAGGAACATCTGCACTTGCTAAATAAAGGCTTATCTTAAGGCACCACAGACTTAAAAATGAAACGCATTTCGACTATTCTTTTCAACATAGACATTCAGTGAATAACATACAGAATCAAATGAATACTAAGTGCAATATTATGACATCTTAATAGAACAAAATCACCACAATACACAGTACAACATCACAGATTATAAGTTTGGAGCATAGAAAAATGGATATACAATATTAAATTTGATCTCACGTTCAGTTTTCATATTATGAAAACAACACCAATTCCTAGTCCTTTAGGTAATTTCAGGCCCAACCTCTGACTCTAGTCTGAAATATCAGCACACTAATTTTAGCCAGAGAAGATTTGAAGAATGGGTCTGTGGAGCTTATCCACAAAACCATGCGGTTATAAATCTGAATAGTTCACTGAACTTTTAAAATGCTTGCATTGGTGATTGATCTAGTCTAGTGTATGTTGAAATGCTAAATTAATCTGAACAACAACAGAAAGTCTAATGGAGAAAGTAAATGATCCCAATCTTTAGGGCTTACAGCACATTATGCTTGGACACTCTTTGGAATGAAACCGAGATGGTACAGTATATTTATTGCAGGAATAGCAAGATATAGATGACAGGTGTGATTTATTTAGACCCTGCAAAACGTGTAAAACTTCAGTAGGACATGATATTATGCAATAGCTGACTCTCCCTGGCCGTTTGATTTCATTCTACTGAGGACCCTAAGGAAACTCTGGTGTAATTTATCTCTTGAAATATCAACTTTATGACAGTCTCACTAGAGACCCGCTCCACTTTTGCATAAAGGACACTTTTAAGCACACAAACAAAGCGTATTTAAACCAAACAAGAGATGTTTTGAAGATACTTCTTCGGGGACCTGATTCAGGATGAACAAATGGGCTTGTATTGCGCAATGTATTTATTTTTCTTCCTTCTTTTTTAGGTTAATGGAGGGTCACTTAACTGCATCTATGTAGAAGTAGAAGATAAAATGGGTGAAATGTGAGAACCATGCCAGGTTCTCTTGCCCTGAAAGATCCAGGGAGAGAAATATCACACTGCTTGCCTTTAAAGAAGATGGTGGTATGAGTGGAAGCTGGTATTGAATATTGTTGACTTCCCGATTGCTGGCTGACTCAATGACTATAGCGGCTTTTTACAATAGCCCCCCCCCTCCACACACACACACACACACACACACACACACACACACACACACACACACACACACACACACACACACACACACACACACACACACACACACACACACACACACACACACAGGCACAAACACATTCATAAATTCTAAGAAAATTGTTGAGAATCTTATTCTTTATTCAACAGTTTCCCAACACATCTATCGCGTGAAGAGGCAACACAATGCTTATTATTCATAGATGTGTCCAGGTTATCCCACCTGTACACCCTGAGAATTCTACCCATCATCACAAATACCTTGGGGCTCATATTGTATATGGCACAAGAAGAATCCAACATTCATTCATTTCCTGTGCCTCTAAATCATACATCCACAGATTCCATAAAAGCATGTCCACAATTCATGATCTCCCGTGCACCAGCCCTGGGCAGTCAAAGCTACTCATTTATTCGCTCACAACGGGTTTGGTTAATGGTCCAGTGAAAAGATGGCATGGCGTGTGCCAGCATCTCCAGCTTTATGTTGACTCTAAGCGTTGCTTGGTAATGATCCCTGGCATATGCCACGTTGCTATAGGTCAAATACGCTTTTTTATCATAAGCAGGCTGCATCAGGCTACATCATAAGCCATCACTGGGCAGCTTGCAGCATGCCCTGGTCTAGAAGAAAGATAGGGGAGGGGTTGAGTAGTTCCACAGTCAATACAGATACCTGCAACTTCTCAGACACATTGATTTACTGTATCTGTTGAGCTCGACCTGCCTGTCTGTCAGGATTAAGGAATTTATGGCTTATCAAACATATTCCTCTGAGAGTGCTTCTCCCGACAATTTCACTTCAAGCTTCCCACAGATGAAAAACCAGCAGATATCAGAGCGTGAATTGTCAAATATTTTTGGTTTGTTGTTGTTGTTGTTATCATTTTAATATAATGTATACCGTTTCGCCTGAGAGAATAAGGTTTTGCACGTTTGCACACACACACACAGCATGATGAGTGAAAACTAGAGCATCAAAAGGCGGAGAGGACTAACTTCAAAATAGAGAACATTAGGGGCATAGAAGGCATGCAAGGCAGACATCAACCTAAAACATTTTCACTTCTACACACAAACTAATAATATTAGTTTGTGTGTAGAAGTGAAAATGTTTCCCTTCTCCCTTTATATTATAAACTTTATAATATAAAGGGAGAAGGGAAACAACGACGACTATCGGAAAAACTCCTCCGAGAAAGCACAGCACTCTTCCCCATTGTTCCACTTCTGTCTCAAAGGGTTACGGGTTTGTGTGTGAGACGTTATAAGAGGATGCAACAATTTATTCTCAAACAAGAAATCCTTGAATGTAAAGGGAAGGGACATTGTTATAGAAGAAAGATGCCTCCTCCTCTAAATAATACCATGTCAGGGCATGCATTCATGTCGAAATTCAATCAGTTTGTGCTGCTTTGCTTTCACAGGCGGTGCGCCCCTTAACATTGTAACAAGTCCTCAGGGGCAGTGGAGGAGGATATGGCATTGACAATTTCACAGAGAACCAAGATTGAATCCTAATAAGAGACATATGTTTTGCAATGTAAGGTCACGCGGCTAGCCAAAGGTAGGATAAGAAATCACACTTGTGTTAAGTGAGGGGCGCCCATATTTGCAGGAGTGACAAAATCTGAGGGCGAGCTCTTATCATTGTACATCATGATCTCAATTTGCGTCCTCACTTTCATGTTTGCGTATACCCAATGTTTCAAAACTGACCCTTCATTGTCACTGGCATTTAATGTTTGTGCTAGGACAGTGTTTGTGTTTACACACACACTAAAAGTTGGACATTGGATGGGCTCACCCCTCAAAAACATTTTTCCATTCCTAGTTCTACTGGCACAAGGGATTTGGCGCTGATCTGTCTGGTGGTTTGCAAGATGAAAACCAATATGATGTTCATGAATATGAAAAGGACTAAACTCTATGAGATATGCATGAATTCGTGAAGAGGTGTAATGTATTCTGTCAACACTGGAAATGACCATTCAGTAGCCTGCAAGCCGAGACTATATTAACATTGATAATTTTCAATAGAGAGGCTCACATCAGTCACATGCTTCTAGAGTGCTAATAAAGATAAAACTGGAATATATGCTGAATGGAAGGTTGAATGATCCCAGGCATTTGGAATACCAGGGTGAGAGAGACAGATGTGTTTTTGAGAGGCCACGTGACAAACTACTAAGAGCCAATTACAGAAAGAGGTTGCGGCCAGGTTGGATAGCATGGATACAAATCCAGAACAATGTCATCCAATTTTCTCACATTGCTGTGGTGGCAAATCCCAACATTCCAATTATCCTAGTAGAGAATGACAAGTTACTAAGCAACCGGATTTGAGCTGCTGTGATTTTATACCTACAGAACTTTTGCGAGAGATGAACTATATATCCGTGGTTTCTCTCTTGTCACAAGGCTGTGACTTCAATACGTTGATATTTAATTCTACTTCCATTTTTCAAGAACTGTCATTCAATATTTTAAAAATATGAACCTTTTCTAAATGTTTTATTAGCACAATGTTATATTTACTGATACAATGCAGTAGTAGTAGTAGTAGTAGTAGTAGTTCACCTTTATTTATAGGCTGTAGCTTATCTCATTGAGACCTGCAAGGTCACATTCTCAAGAGATGCCCGGTTCAGACAGCAGCAACAATCAACAAAGTTACAGACAGACAGTCCAAATTCAATACAGACGAGATAAAAAATAGATTGGTATGGAATTCTTTCTAAATGCAATCACAATTATAGCAGCTAAATGTGAACCTCCTCCTGCTTTTGGTAAATGCGTTTAAAATGTCCTATACTTTGTCCTAGGTTGAGGGGACAGCTTATTATTATTATTTTTTTTTTTAACCATGTTTTGTACTACAGACCTAGGGGATGGAGAGTGATGAAGCCCAGGGAAGTACACTGTGGGCTATATAGCCACACTGTTACGTGACATGTAAGTGGATATATGACTGGGCAGCATTCCAATGATGGATTTATAAATGAAAAGACACATGACAGTGTAAAGTCCTGCGTGTGGACAATGATGACTAGCCGACTAACTGAATACAATGTTTGTGTGTGTGTGTGTGTGTGTGTGTGTGTGTGTGTGTGTGTGTGTGTGTGTGTGTGTGTGTGTGTGTGTGTGTGTGCGTGTGTGTGTGTGTGTGTGTGTGTGTGTGTGTGTGTGTGTGCGTGTGCGTGTGCGTGCGCGGGGGGGTTACAACCTGTTAGAAAGCACAACGGATAGACAGTGTCCACCAAACACAAACAATGATTCATTCACACCGGTATACAGCAACACCACATCCCCATAATATAAAAGTGTCAAGAAGGTGGCAACTAGCTAACATGCTGTATGCCATCACCCATCATGTGTGATCATTGATACTGTAGTTAAAAATGACCTTCAACTGCGTTTTGCGAATTCATTTGTTAAAATGGAGAATAAAATCTCTCATATAATTATGCTGATGGTAATATCAAAGGTAAATAATATGTAACATGTCATCTGACCAAGTTGGATTCAGTAACATTCAGAGGGAAACAGTAGTTAACCAATGGATGCCACATGCATGCTGCAGGTGAGCACAGACAGGGATAGCTGATATTGCACAAGAGAAGAAAAATTTGCATACACCCAGAGCCAGTTATCGTAGAAATGGTAATAACTTTGACCTATAATAATATCCAAGTTCGCAGATGGTCATTAGGCCATGATTTGTGTGGAGCTGTATTTCATTTGCAGTGCGGGTACTCCAGTGTTTAGTGCAGTATCTATCTCTAGACATGGCATCGCTCCTAGTCATAATGTATTCTCCATCTCCAGTGAACATATCTTCCCTTTGTTAGTAAAGCATAATATTGAAGCACAAACACTGCTCCCATTATCATGATTAGACTCAATACACAGAGACAAATTACTCGTATGTGCAAACAGAATGTCAATTCTTATTCTATTTTGGAATACCCAGGGCACTGGGTGTTGCCAGGTAATTGTCAGCTATTGGGTATAGACCTACAGTAAGTACAATCTGTAAAGGCTTAGTCACACAGATTTAATTAATTTATAATGGGTCTGATTACGAACGTACAATGGTGCGTGAGTCTTAATTTGTTATTTGGGCTGTGTCACTCCACCTCTCTACTCCTTCGCTGCCCACCTACTGTAACAAGTGAAAGCATGTTACTGCCGATCAATCACTTAATGAAGGGTTTTAGGAGTGGGGCTGAATCACAGTTAATGCTAAATTGAAAGTGATTAATTACTCCGCAAACAAGTCAAAGTGGATTTTGTCATATTAATTGTTATGATGGAACATTTATACCGTGTGCCTCCTCAATCTTCTGGAGTCTTTGAATTCTGCGGCGTGCCATTGTGGCCCCTCTTATATGGCCTTTTTCTTCTCTTTTTTTTCTTCGTGTATTTACTCTTGATAGGAATGAAGTCCCTCACAAGTATTGAAAAGCTGTCGCACATCCCAAGGAGCATGACAGCACAGTGAAAACAGTCAATATTTAATTTGCAATATTTATTCATCATACTCACCTCTGTATTTAGGCGAGGGAACAGATAACGGCATATGCTATTGTAAGAGCATCCGTAAGCCGATCTACATGTTCAGATTGGCTATTTCTGTCAGGCTATGCCACTGCATGACAATGTATATAAATCATATCAGGCTTTAAATCTGACAGGCTTGTCACAAGATTGAAAACATGTTCATGGGACTGTCTCTAAGGGTATGCTAGTATGTTGCATTGGATCTGCTCCAGTCACACTTTTATTTTATTTTATTCCCGGGGCAAGTCCTGCAGTCACATTAATGAGTAGACAGGAAAGCTATAAACTATAAACTGAGCTATAAACTCATTTCCATCTGTAGTCCCACATAAAAAAAATGATGTTACAGCACAGCCATAACATCAGGAGAAAAGACAGAACATAGGCCTACAACTGCCTAAAAACATGAATAATATGGATGCACCGATATGGGAATTCTTGGCCGATACAGATGTTTGAAATAACAAATTAACCAATAGTTGATACAGATATACAGTATGCTTATTTTGTTTTTATTTCCTCCTTCTGTAGAAGAAATAAATGTTCAGAATCTAAATGATTTGCCGATACCAATAATACCGCAATGATTTGCCGATACCAATATTGGCCGATAACAGCAAATATCAGCCAAACTGATATGTGGACTGCTGCATGGACATGGTGCTGAATGAATACCATACCTATACCAACACCATTTAAAGTATACTAAAAATCAACAGCCCAACAGCAATGTCTAATATATTGTAGGCTACTTAGTTATTTGAGTGTGGATCATGCTAGAGATTGAGCTCCCGGCTCAATCTCCCGCAGTGGCTCACGTGCATTCCCGCACACACACTCATGCCCACACGAACAAGCATGCGCACAAACACACACACGCACAGGGAAAGCCAAGTTTCTGCGCCTTTTAATGAAAGGTGTTCATCATCACCTTGTCAGCAGTAGCGTGCGACTATGACAGGTCGAGGCCACTTAGTCTTCTAGGAGAGTCTCTTCTGTCAAGAGGGATTCAGGGCTCTGTCACTTTACCTGGCGAGTCAAACCGAACTGGACAGGACAGGAGAAACACAGAGCTGCATAATAGGCCCTCCAGTTGTCTTCCCCTCAGAAAGAATAGCATTGTGGCGACATTTGTGTCTCATTTTGAGCCATTAGTCGCGTTCCACCCTGCTACGGTGGTCAGTCTGTACTCTGCTGTGTACTTTCCCCGTCATTCACCAGTCACCACCCACTTGAATGTATGGTGAGTCCCTGCCGGTTTCCCGAAGGGGCCCTCATTGTGACAAAGATGACAAGATGTCTCTCTGCCTATTTCTGTGCGAATCATGGTAGAGATTGGGCTCTTGGTTCACATCTCTCTCTCTGTCTCTTGCTCTCTCTCTCCCCATTTTCATGCTTAGTCTGCTACAAGTGAGTGCCTCCCTCCACCGTCCACTCTGTCCCCCCTACTGTAAAAGCCCCTGATCATAGGCGTAAGGAGTGGGAGGGGGGTAACGGTAATGCTGGCTGACATCCTGAGGAACTGTGATTGCTTAGAGGGATTTGTGGGTGGGCCAGGTCTTATAGCATAGCATAGGTGGCGTCAGGAAAGGGGGCGCTGGAGCAGTGTCTGACATGGACCTTTATGTGAAAAGTCTTTCACAGGCGCTGAGGCGGCCGCCAGCACAACTAGCGGGAGAGAAAACGCTGACGGAGTGGGTGAGAGGGGGGTAGTGTATAGGTCGAGGTATAGAGGCGAGCCAGGAGTAGGGGAGTGTATGGTATATTCAACCCCCTGAAAGGGAGTTCATCAGGCAGACGAGTGTCCCGCGTGACCCCCGCCACCCCCCCAACGATTTAGGCATGTCACCGTACTCACAGCCCAATCGGGCCACTCCATATAGTCACTGTGTAATTACAACCGTTTGCACCGCATTAATAATTCACCAACAGCAACCACTGAAATAACAGCCAGTGTTGCCCGCATGCATTTCCACAGGTTTTGCACTGATTACAGCTATCCATTTCCCCGACTACTCCATATAGGGTCAGAATTGACCTGTAGTTTGGGGGAGAAAAAGTTAGCTCAGATCTCAGCTCTATAGTTTTATTCAGTTTGTTTTTGTTGTTGTTCAATTGCACGTCTTTCGTTGCTTTGCTAAAGGATGAAGTATTTTAATTCTCATTATTAAAACACTGAGCGTGACAAATGCCAGCCAATCTGGATGGTTAGAAGGAGGGGGACAACAATAACATCACAGAGGATCACAGCGATGAATGCACTGAATGCATCCGAAAGCAACTGCTGTGGGCAAGCATAAGTCAACAGAGCCCTAATGTGAGCCCATTGGTATGCTCGATGTTAAATAGGTCGTGAAAATGCTCTTTTTTTCCACGGCTAAGATGGGGCTTTTCATTAATCCTGGAGCTGAACCTGCCTCCGCAACACAACAACACGAGCATCCCTCGCGGGGAAGACAGAACACCCACAGTGGGCTAGCGGGATCTGAGAGGAGCTCTCGTACGCATCTCAGCACACGCTCTCTCTTGCTCTCTCGCTTTGCATCCACCCCCTTAAGACTAGAGTGCATGGAGCATCTGCAGATATATTGGATGTGGTAGCCAATGTGTGCGAGATCTTGTTTCTATGATGTCGCCGGGGCGTCTGCATGTTTGTGTGTGCACGACGAGTGCTTTGTGAATTATTTGCATAATGCTTTTTGTGCGGCGGGCGCACTGCATGTGTGGAAAGAAAATGTAGGTGGTCATGGCTGAGATTCATATTAAGAGGAACTTTAATCGTATTCTGCCTTTTATGTGTGCGTGACACGGTTGGTCAGAGGGCATACAATTTTGACTTTATTTTTAGGAAGTGCCAATTAATGACACCCACACCTTGCAGGGGATTAAAGCAACAATACATCTAAACATCCCCATATGTGTGGATGCTGATAAGACTATGCTTCTGCACAGAATAATACAGTATGTAAATAATATATTACTCAAGGAATATTTGCTCAATCTGGCAGAAGTCCCCTTGTATTGCCTTCCTCCTCTTCCTTATACTTGCTTTCTTTCCTTAAATCCTTCATTTACCTCGCTTTTCCTTCAGCTTAATTCTCTCTGCACCTTGACATGTTATCAATACTACGAATAGATCATTTTAATTAAGATTTATCTGTGCTCGTGTGCTGCTAACTGATAATAGCGTAGGTCTTTATTTCTGGATGAGTGCACACATTAAGTGTGCACATGTACACCAGTGACAACAGTGTTTTGAATATTACTTCAAATTTGTTGCTTTCCAGATGAAACCTCATCATTCATTTATTCAAATCATTCACTCTTACAAGTAACCTGACAACACTATCCCAAATACAGTAAATAGCTACAGCAACAGTGCTGTGTTGCCCGAGTGGCCAAGGCTACAAAAAGTGACCTTGCCTGACACTCAAGTCTGAAATATCATTTTGTTTCACTTCATTATTCAGTCTGAATAAAGCCCTCCCCACCACAGCAGTTCATGGGATGGGATCATGGGCGTTGTCAAAACGGCAGTCTTCAGTGATTGCTTAATAAACAAAGTCAAGAAATAACATTAAGGGTTTTATTTTTCCTCAGTGTAGTGTATTCACGATTTCACACAGGCCTAACAAACAAAATATTGCAGAGAAAAAATAAAAATAAACTTGAAACAAATTACAGAAACATACCCAGAACTGAAGAAAACTTCAGTGTAAAAAGCCTTCCATCACAGGCCCACTAGCAGCTCTCCCTGTGTGTGACCTGGTTGCCTCAGGCTGAACTGAACAACTGCCCCCTACAGCCTCCCTGTTATACTAGGCAAGACCATACCAAGGAACAGTTCTGTAATTGGTAACCCACTTCACATATGGCTAACTACGGCCCATGAATGAACTTATACAATTACCCAGTTTTACTAAACCAATTCCACTACATTTCAGATACATTACTTGTGCCAAACTTCAAAATAAATAGAACAAATACGACAAGACTTCTTATAACACAAAACGGACACCCCTCCTGCTCTATATCACTTGGAATGTTCCCACACAAATCAAGAGGATCACCAGTACTGCAGGAGGGCCAGGTGTCAAACAATCCTAACTAAACACAATGAGCCCTTTGGTGAGTTTAGTCACTGTCCAATGCCAGTCCAAATAGCAACTGTTGCAGGTCAAGCGTTCCTGGTCAAGCTTTACTCTTCTAACGTGCCTAATGGACAAGGACGGATTGGGGAGGGACTTAATAAAGGGCTAATTGACAAAGTGAACGCCTGTGCCAAATACTTGTGTTCTCAAGTGTTACCACTTATTTACCAATAATAAAATATGCACTCATGCCCATTTCTCCAGTCTTCCAACCCCGGACGGCACAGTTAGTTAACTGGATGAAACTGTAGTTCAGGTGTGTGCATTGTCCCTCCTCAATTAATATAGGGCACAGGCTGCCCTGTAACATTCAGCTCTTTGCACTACTGATGCATGATAAGACATTTGTAGAATATTGTATAGAATAGAGCATTCATTATGTAAATAAACATAAGTAAAAGGTCTCTGCCTGACAGCAACAAATGTATTTGTGTTCAACGTGGTAGCTTAAGGACACCACTTATGACAGCAACTGCCACTCTCTCCCTAACCTTGGGATCCTCATCCCATAACACACTCATCTCACTTTCTTTCAATAAATTGTCAAACTTAAGTAGAGGTGTGGTCTCTTTACTAGGGAATATGCCAGTGCTACTGGTAGCTGTGAATGCTGGATGACAGACCTGGATAAATCATTTATATTTCATTGTCAAAACTGTCAGCCTGACATCCTCGGTTATAAAGAGAGTATGGCGAGACACTTTAATCAGCCCTAGAGGAGTTAAATGAATCATCACAGGACTTTGAAGGAATCAGAACTCCTCTCGCCGCATATAGAGTTCCCCAGTTCCAGCAAACATCAGCCTCCATTCGCGTTGATCTGTCGATCTGCCTGCTACTGCATTGCATCGCCTCCACCCTAATCTCATCACAGCAAACACAGCAATCTATTTCTGAGCACAGCCATTTTTTCAACACCTCCTCTGTGTGACTGTGAACCTCCAAACTCTCCTGAAGGTAATAGGCCTGGTACTGGGGCCAACGCAACCGTGATCCAGATGTCTGGTACCGTAGATACAATCATTGCACTTCATTAACACAAATATGAAAGTGACCTCCTTATTCCGTGGTTTCCAACTTTTTCTTTGGATCAGGACCTGAATTCTCAACAGCATTTGCAGCCTGCACTCACCCGACCACTTAAGATTACGTTAAAGAGGAATACCAGACATTTTCAACATTTTCCTATGTCATTAACACTTCCCCTGTGGATCGCGATTTACTGCAGGGAGATACGATTAATCATTATAGAACACTTTAAATAGTTGTTTGGATGTGAGTTTCCTCAGTATTGTTTCATGTTTAATTCACTGTTTTATGCATATTTTGGTAATAATCTGGATTTGTCACAGACATTGTGATGCTAAGGCTAAGGCGCTATGATGACGTAAATCAGAAAATCAACCATGCCCGCTCACAAACAAAGGACAGATGTGTTTTCTAGTGATTTGTCATGGAGCAAAAGCACAATCACCTCAGTGTTTGCAGTCTGGGTAGGATTAGATCTGCACAATTGTTAATATAGTAAATATACCTTAGAGTTGTTGTTGTGGAAATAATAAAAAAGTCATCCCAATGTAAAATGTTGAAAATGGGTGGTATTCCCATTTAAGCGGGCAGATGTGCATTTTCACAATCATGTACAGTCATGAACAATTACAGTTAACCCTTGCAGCACACCACCGGAACGTGCTATCATCAGTCAAACTGACCCATTTGCGACAATCAAAAATACTCCATGAAATCTTTTGTACAACTGCTTGTCCTGCGGCCTCCTGATTAAATCGACCCAATCACCATGCTTCCTTTTGGAGGTTCAAAGATTATTTTGAAGTAGATTCATAATTAAAACCCATTTTCATCTAGTTTAATTTCTCTTTTGTCAAATATGTGAGGACTTCTTTAATAATCTTGGACCATTATTGCACTTTTCCCCTCAAAGGTTCAATATTTGAGAGTCCTATTATCAGTACAATTCAGCTTATTTTAACTGTGCAGACTGACGAAGAACACTATAGGCTGTAGTCAGGCTAAAGCATTTTGTACCTCAATGAGGTGCAATGAGGTGTAGATCTGATGGTTTTACTCACAACGGAAGAACATTGAAGATTGTTAGTGCAAATGTACCTACTTGTGCTATAAGCTATACTATACTGGTGGACATTGACTTTATGCTGCCTGGCATGACATCCTGATATTGATTAAGAGGTTCTGTTACAGCTGCATTTATGGAGATCTGATCCTCCCTACTTGATAAACCATGTTCGACTTCTCAGTGACCTCGAAGTATGAAAAATAATGAATTTATCGTCTTCATGCAACACACCAGTGTGCCAAGGTTTTTAACTAGTGATCCACATCGTCCACAGAAAATATCCAGCAGAAAATAGCAAAAAGTATATATAAGTAAACACAATCAAATAGCGGTTAATACATTTAAAAGTGCTGAATAAATGTAATGTTTTATAGAGACATAATAGTGATTATTCTGTATTTGTGATTTATTCTAAGTTGAATGAACATGGAATCAATAACTATGAAAAAAAATATTACATTCGGTATACTATAGTAACCAACAAAAAATGAGTAGGTCATCCAGTCAGCCACTAAAGAAATGTCACCAGGATAAAAAAACAAGAAAAAACATGCTCACTAGCATGTTTTTAACCAGTATTGAGTGAGTTATATATTATATTATTACATGACTTGCATGAATGCTCCAATCAGAAGCCAATGTTATGGTCACGTGAACGGTCACGACAACGGACCACTCCACTCAACAACAGACCTCTGCATAATCAAAGTGCCCAAAAGTAGCCTTGTTATGTAGTATTTCTACATAATTAAGCTATTAAGCTGTCTCATTTATGAATGTAGCCATGTAATATGATAATAAGGACAATATCCTTCGAACCAATGATTTGTTTCCTAACAACTGACTGAGGCGCAGCTGAATGTTATTCCTTACTTAGAAAAATAAAAAATAAAGTAACAAAGAGCTAAGTGGACAAAAAAAAAACCTGATGACAGAAACATGAAAAGTTTGGCCTTATCAGGAAGAATGTTTTGTGCTGCATGTTGAAGGGTGGGTAGCCAGCTGAAAATATTGTTGCTGAGGGTAGAATGTAAAGACATGAGAACCACTGGTGTAGAACATCACTCCATAACAACCTTTTTTCCCTTTTTTTTTTACATGATTGCTTTCATTGAAAAGGCCAGGTTGTTGTTCCAAAGATAAAAAATGTGACATGAATGCCTGCTTTTGTGTTGCCCTCAATACCTGACCCTTAACTGTCAATGTTATTCTTCAACCTTTAAAACCTCATACACTTCGTTTTAGATCAAATAGTGGACAATATTCAATTTACAATTTAGGCATTTCGCAGACATTCTTCATCCAGAGCGATTTACATCCAATCTACATGCTGACAGCACTGCTCATCCTGAGCTTGCAGCTGTGATATCTTTGCAGAATGTCCCACTTTTACAATAAACAATTTTCCACAGAATCTTCACATCACATATTCAATCATTACACGCAGAACAGGGGTTCAGCATGGCTTTCACTGAGACAAGACACTTAAGAACACAACTAAAGAAAGCATTCAGAGCAGCCATCACATGACAGTGCCTTCATTTTCTATGATTGCATTATGCATGTGTAATGCAGAGGAAGCTTTCAAATCATAATGCATCAAACACATGGAGTCGAGCACACACTCTCAGACACGCATGCATTTGTGCACGTAAACAGGCACACACACACACACACACACACACCACACACACCACACACACCACACACACACACACACACACACACACACACACACACACACACACACACACACAGTATATGTAAAAAATACGGTATTTAGTTTTAGCAATAGCAATACCCAATACCAGTGTGAAATTTTGGTGCTGTTGGATGGTGCTGTTGGCCTGCCTCCATAGGATAATTGTAATTGCCATCCTTTGGATGGAAGAGTGCAGTAGACTCAACTTCCCCGTCTGCCACTTTGCTTAAAGAGGTGATTGTAAGATATCAAGAAAGTAGTGGTAGTTGGCATTGCTTTTGAATACATATTGTCTCGCTTCGATTTGTGGAAAAGCATTTTCTCAAGTAACCACTGCTAGGCTTGGCTATACATTTCTTTGAGATGAGATCCATCAATCCATTCATCCATCTTCAACCGGTTATCCATTGACGGGTCACGGGGGCAACAGCTCCACCAGAGAAATCCAGGATTACGAGTCCCAAGCAACATTAGCAACTTTCCTCCTGGCCAGAGAGTCAATGTAATTCCTCCATCTGAGCCTTGGGGTCTCTTGCCAGTGGGATTTGCATCGAGGACCTCCCTGGGGAGATGCTCAAGAGACATCCTATAACCAGATGACCAAAACATCAAACTACCTAAGCTGGCTCCTTTGCAGACGAAGAAGCAGCGGCTCTATTCCGGCTCTCTCCCGTGTGACTGAAGGGAGATGCAGCCACCTATTGGCCAAAAACTATTTTGACCGATTGTATTAGCAACCCTATTCTTTGAGATAGATAAATAGTATGAAATAGACAGAGCTACAAGCTCATATGCGTCCACCAGAGCAAAAAGGAGGGATTGTTTCGTCACCCACCTTTATCCAACCCTGCATAATGTGAATAATTATCTTGAGATCTTGAGATTTGTGAAGTATCTTTCAAGATATCTCATATCAAAATAAGAGTAAATTGGTAAATTGGATCTATTATGTACTGTATGCTAACACAAACTACAAGACAAGACACTAACGCTTCAATTTATAAATTTGTTACATGCATAACCAAAACTTCTCATCCTGTTCCTTTATGGGTGAACCTCACCATTCCTAAGTCGATGTTTACCTCTGTGAACCTTTGCTCGGTTTGCTGGCTCCCTTTTGGTTGACCCACACTCCTGCCCTCTCCTTCTGGGAAAAACACAGCTGAGACCACTAACGTCACCAAATTTTACACAAAATGCCTGGATTTCAAAGGCTAATGTGAGATAACTTACTGTAACACTAGGGATTTTACTTGTCTGCAGACCTTATAGCAAGAGTACAATTTCTAAATAATAATAATCTCTCCTAACATACCGGAAAGTGTGTGAATGATTAGCCATTGGAATTCATTTCATTCAATGGCCAACAGCATTAATGCAGTGAACACCGCCCACTTAGTGCTTCAAAACCGCTCTAAGGTGAGAAATTAATGGCAAATGCTGAATAGTCTACTTCGCTCAGGTCTGGTAGTAGTAGTCTGGTTGACAACACAACAACCTGTTATTTTCTACCATAAAAGGTGAAGGGAATTATCTGTGTACTTTGCCGTAGCCTATGACTGTTGAAAAAAAACATACCTCCATTTGAAATTCAGTAGTTTATACGCTATGTGACTTGTGGACATATTCTGAAGCAAGAAACTAGATGGTCTAATAACCTGATGTAAGATAATGTGTATAATCAGTGCAGGGATAAGTGCAGTCATTTCACAGTCCATTTCACATGAGGCAGCCCCAGGAGAAGGCTTTGTGTATGATTGACTGTGTCTACGAAAATACACAACATAACTCTTATGATGCCTCTCGTTGTAATGTTTGTAATGTTTGTTAATAATGTGAAATTTACTTTCACACGCTTTTTTTAATCCACCATTTTTTAAAAGTTGTTTTGTCAAATTATAATTATAAGACAGCCAATATTATGCAAACTGTTGTCTTGTTTGAATTCATGTGCGAAAGATACTGTACACTGTGCGAATTACAACGCCGCGGCAGCTTAACTTTAAACAGTTAAGATTTAACAGGTTAGGAGAGGTGTTTACAGAAGAGTAAAAATAGAACATAATAACAGTCTGTATTACACATGTCAGGGCCTGTGAAGCTGCAGACGCCTGTATGGAAATTAGTTTGCATGCAAAAAGAGGCTTTTCTCACAGGATACAGGAAATCTGTTATTTTAGTTAATAGTCAAGTTGAAAGCAACGCGGTTCCAATTTCCCCCCCTCTACTATGAAACTGTTTGGTAGGTCTCCCCTATGAGCAGATGATGTTTGCCAGGAGGAGCGAGAAGAGGAGCGTGGCCTCTATAGGCTGCACAAACAACCTGAATGGAAGGCCTATATTTCCACACAGGCTTCTGTGAGGGAGGAGGAGGAGACAGAACAGACAGCCATCAGGAGGAATCTGCCTATGGCTCTTGCTTTTGAAACAATATAGGCCTATACGCACTTATGCATTGCTGTTTTTTGTCTTGGAAGCAGCACAGTGTGTGTGTAAAGAAACTAGAGAAAGCCTTCCAGCATTCTGCAGCCTGGGCCGGAAACGATGCCATGTGCCATCAGAATGATTTTATTTATTTTGATCACCACAATTTGTATCTGCAGAGGTTGATGTGTTCATTCCATCATCCCTTCACCAACACATTGAAATGTAAAGTAGCAATTACATCCTCTGAGCAAGCCAATCTATACCGTGCATGTCTTCATGCATTATTAAGCACCGAGTGAAGCAGTGCTATCTACTCATAGCTGCTTACTGCCTGCCCTGTGACATATTAAAGTGAACGTAGGCTATATAGCATCAACAGAAACCAGGGGTCTGCTGCTGAGTCCGCAATTGCTAGAAGACAAGATAAGCCCAGGAAGTAAAGTAAATCTGAGACTGTTTGAAAGAGCCCAGCACCAGCTGCTACATTCTACTGACAGTATTCAGCACAAGCTTCTCTCTGGGGAAGGTTTCTTAAGGATACTTTGTAGCCGGATCCAGGTAGGTTATCAGTCACTGCAGTTGCAAAGAGCCTGCCAAAAGTAATAACCCAACCTAATAAGACATCCAATCCATCTATGGGAGCTCAGAGAGACGGGATTGAAACCTGCAGTTTTCATGCTTAGTCACTCTCTTTAGATAATTAACCTACTGATATGAGGAGCCCTTCCCTCCTTGGCTGTAAGTTCAGAGGGAATGTAGACAAGCCACATTTGGCCGCAGCCAGCAGGCTGCACATCTGTAGGTACAACTAACGCACATGGAGGAGTGTCTCCACATTCACACCGTTTGCTGTTCTCACGCACACACGCACACACACACACACACACACACACACACACACACACACACACACACACACACACACACACACACACACACACACACACACACACACACACAGTTTACTCCCCACGCGACGCAATTCAACTTGTTTCAACGGCGAGGAAGAGATTTAGCGGGGGAGAGAGAATTGCAGAATTAGTAGTCTATGAGTGATTTATAGCATAATGTGTCATATAGTTCATAAGGTCTCATAGTCACTAGCCGATGGAATTCAATTAATATATCAGACAGTGGTTTTCAGACAGTGGTCCGGGACCATCAGTGGTCCTTGAGGAGGTTCCAGTTGGTCCCCCAGCTAAGTGACTTTTATTGGAGTTGGTTTAACCAAATGGACCCTTATATATCTTTAAGTTTGAGGGAGTAAATTGAAACCAAAGGTTTGCCAAAAGCATGGAATTGTAGACAAAATCGTATATTGTAGGAGAGGCTAAAATTCAACATAAAGGTGGTCGTGACTCAAAAGCCGAATAAATATTGTGCCTTGAAATTAAACTGGGTAAAAAAAAACTGATATATACGATCGCGATCGCGACTATTCCCTTGCGTGAGAGATGCGTCTCCCGAGTTAAAAGCTTTGGCGTGGCAGCACACACACCCTCCCAGTAGTGAACAGTGTTACCCTTGTCTCTTTTCCATATTTGATCAGACTTTGGGTGGCGGTGCAACGCCGTTTTACAGCGCAGGCGGATACTGGACTGCACACAATACGCTGCGCCTTTACGCATAAAAACAGGCAATTTTGCTCTATCAACCTGGGCGTTGTTCTTCTTGGCTTCAGGTACCGAGCAGGTTTATAATTGCTTAATAAGAAGGCACGCCAGTCAGTTGATATAATCAGAGACGTGGTTAAGCAAGCAAACAACCAAAACGTGCATGGCTTATAAGAGTGTTTTGCACTCGTGCAGATATATGCGCCCTCACATGTCGGCGATACTTTTTAAACATTTAGCTTGACATATTAATTCATCTAGAGGTAATCTGCGATGTTTTAAAACATGTTTTATTTGTGTATTTATTTTATCCATTTTGGCAAAAAATTGGGTGCATGGCTTACCGTATATCGTGCCCAAACGGAATCCTTTTACATGAAGTGACCCATATTATCCAAGACAGAATCGCATCGATCGATCAGCCAAATTGTTTTTTTGTTTTGTTTGTGTCAGTCTGTGTTGATGGCTTCTTGAGAAATGTTCTATTTTTTATCAGGATCTAAACACTGCTTCGAGTGCAGTGGAACTATCCAAAGGGAATCCTTGCATTTCGAGGCTGCGCCGCCGATTCCCCAAATTCAGCATGAGCGTCGTCCGCTGAAAAGTGGTGCTGAAACTCAGAAGTCCCAACTTTCGCTTTGCGCTAATAGAAAATGAAGAACACGACCAGTGCAAGTCCTCACTAATACGCCTTTCTTCAAAAGAAACCCATCATGTTTTTACACAAAAAGCGAGAATCGGAGTAGTACAACAAATCCCACACCCGCGAAAAGTGGAAACACTGCAGACAGTGCATGCAGCAGGGTAAGAATTCACCATCAATGAATGAATGCCAGATCACAGCCAACACAAACCAGTTGGCTACGAATGAACGGTCTTCGTATCATTCGTGATCGACGCGTGGAAGAGAGAGAGAGAGGAGGGGGCGAGAGGGAGAGAGAGAGAGAGTATGTGTGTGTGTGTATGTGTGTGTGTGTGTGTGTGTGTGTGTGTGTGGTGTGTGTGTTGTGTGTGTGTGTGTGTGTGTGTTGTGTGTGTGTGTGTCGTGTGCGTGTGCGTTGTGGTGTGGGTGTCATAGAGAGAAACACCATGCATTGATTGGGCACCTGCTGATGCCTAAGACTTTTCACAATCGGCTGTTGATTCATGTCATTCCTGCAATGAATAATTGAAATAACAATAAATAACGCACGTGCACACGCAAGCATATGCCTCTCTTCTCACCAGACAGACAGATAGAAGTTTCAGTTCAATATTTTGCAGTGATTTCAGCCCATTTCCAGGGCAGTGAGCAAAATAGACTATACTATATGATTTCAACAGTGATCCCCTGCAGGCCAGGTGGTGTTGTAGTCTGGCAGCTGAGGTGGAAGGGACGGATGGGAAATTTACTCTTTTATTAGCCTAAAATGTTGTCTATACATACTGTATGTACATTTTGTGACCCTACTATTAAGATCCTATGGCATGGCAAAAATGACATTGGTTCTGCATTCAGTTTTGCACAAAAAACACTAATTGGGCTAAAAACAGGCATGCACATTCCCAAATGTGCCCACATTGTGCTGACCTCATCATATTTGCCAAGCTGTCTATGGTTGTTTTTAGTCCAAGGAATGTAGATTACTTTGTGCAAAATTAAAGCTTGGATTCAGAATCATCACTACCCCCAGTTGTAGCATGTCGCATGCTACTTACAGCAAAAGGAAAGTTTGACAATTTGACACATTTTTGACAATTGTGTTTGCCATAAGATGTTAATGTATGGTGTCACAAGATACCCCTATAAAACATTGTCCAATACCGACAACCGTTCAGCAAGTGAATTCATGAATGTATGTAGCTATGTACGGTATAGACAATATATTAGGTCAATAAATGACCATGTCACTTTAAACAAAAGAAGCCTGTTAGCTGCCGCACTATACTGGGCAGTGTGTCTTATGCTTGTAAGATGAGCTGTGTTGGAAAACAACAGAATTACCTCCACTCACAGGTACTGTACACAACAACACCAAGAGTTGTAATTTAACTCTGAATTTAATTAACTTCTTTTTTTGTTTACAGATTTGGCAAATGTAGGAAAATCCTGAAGCAATTAATTCACTTCTGCGTGGCAACATTTAACATCACATCCAGATATCTAATATTAGCCTGAAATTAAAATAATGTTAGGATTGTATGATCCATGCCTGCCTACAGTATATGGTGCTCTAAATCTTTTAAACCAACAGAGCTAAGAGTGTCTTCATCGATCCATATGATTATCATGAGTGGCAACCTTGCGGCGATTCATTGATATTCCATACAGATGGCGCCTTATGATAAAGTACCCTACCATGGAAGTGCATGCATCTTGTTTGCTGCCCCCATACAAGCACAGCTGTTCTGTGCAGCGCTCATGTCTCTGTTCTGCTCCTCTGATCACAAGGCAGAGTGGAGTACACTAGTAGTGCTTTAGGGCTTATTTCTAGTTGTTCTGGGTCTGTTGACGACACACCTGTGGAGTGTTGGCCAGTGGCCAGTGGCGGGAGTCCATGCACCTCTGACCTTCAGAGCAGATGTGGGCAGTATAGCATTATCAGACACCTCTGTGGGCTGCTGGGGAAGCAGCAGCAGCATAGTCACACTGAATATTCATGCAGAGTTTAGCTGGAACAAGTTCAACTTAAGTAAGCACACTGATAGGCTGACACAAGATGCGATGCCAGGGGATGAGATAGCATTCAGGAAAAAAGGTTCTTACTTGAGAACATAATTGAAGAAAGTGTTTATTCAATTTATTACCCAGCAACATTCATTTTTCTTCCCCCGCCTCAACTGTCAGCTCTTCAAACAACTGTTCCATTCTGTTAAACAAGTTGGGATAATTTGTGAATAATTTAGTTTTGGAGCGTATAGGGCTTTTCTATTAGGATAGCCAATGCCGTTTCCTGTTGAACTTTTGCTTTCAGTTGCACACTGCTTTAGGACACTTTTGGGGCCACGGCTTCCTGGTCTTTTGTGTGTGTCTGCTGTGAGGATATCATGTTCAGCTGAGTCCTCTAGTCACTCTTTGCAATGCAAACTTGGGAGATTACTTGTTTCAATTAGCCATGGAGTGGAGAGAATTTAAGCCATGCTAATTCCAATCCCCAGTGAAAATCCCAGAGAAAGAAACTAACAACTGAGGCATAATCGCATGCCCCAGACATCTCTCATTTCATGGATGTATTATGGAATAATTCAAACATGTCATTTCTTGTCGTGTCATTTAAAAGGTAGTAATGGGATTCATGAAAAGGCTAAACTTTTGAGTGGAGCCTGCCCTTTTCATGTTAGTTACACTATCACTCAACCAGTACATTTTCAGTTATTAAATGACACACGCTACTGCTCTATCAAAGAGTGCAGGAAAAATAGTTTGTGGTTGAACAAGTAAATGTATGAAAGTAAAACACATAATCTCCTGTTTGAAATGAAAGTGTGGCATAAGCATTCTAGTCCAGTTCCATATTCGCAAACCTGAGATACATCACTGTATCACTCAGCCACTTTGTCTTCTTCTTTTTCTTTTTTTTTTTTTTTTTAGCAATGTTTCACAAAGATGAAGCTGGGCATAAGCTGCATGTGTGAGTTGTATACTGAGTGAGATGCCTCCCACTCTAAAATGCTACAATTTGGCTATGGTACCAGGCCTTTCTACATGAGAATAGTGTGCACAAACACTAAAACAAACAATGACATATTGCTTTAATACAGCATTGCAGCATGGCCTCGAGGGTTCTTCTGTGTTAGGAAATTACCCCATGAATACAATAACAAATGTTCAACAAGAATAGGGAAAGAATGATACATCTATACAAGTATAAGTGTATATTATAAAGCACATGGAAATGTGCATGGATGATTGGTAGAGCGTTGGTGATCAGGGGATGTTAGTGTATAACCTATCAATAGTATAGGAAATGTGTTTAAGTCAAGTGTTTTCTGTTATTTGATGTTTGCTTCTGAACAATATACTAAGATCTCCAGGTAGCTGCTCTATTTTTACATTCTGATAGTTGAATTAAACACAAGATTATTGTGCATTTAATACAAAAAGACAGGCACAATTGATTGCTTTTAGACTAATAGCCCATAAACTACAGTAAATACAACCTTACCCTGTTGCTGTGAATGTTATAGGCTAGTGTTCAAAGTGTGTGTCAAATTGTGTCAAATAATGTTTGGATGCCACCAATATAACCACCTTGTTGTGCAGCAATAACTACATACTTATATAGTCAGTATAATTTTGTAGTACCCTCATTTGGAAATTCAATTAAGATTCTACTGGTTGTCTAATCTAATGAACAGATTTATTCTCAGTGGTTTCCCCACCAAGTCTCAGATGTACTGGGTACAACGCAGTCAGTAAAAGCACAAAGAATACAAATGGAACCCAGCAGCTCCATTTATACATGCTGTATCGTATCCATTTCTGAACCATTACCATGCATGCCACTATTCCTTAAAGTGAGACTCAAATCAAAGCAAGTCAATTTCATTATTTAAAGGGCAGTCATTGTTGTGGTGATGGATGGATTTCAAGCTGGTACTAAGGCTTTTGCAGTGTGGACCTCTCACTGAAGCAACTGCACACATAGGAAAAGTGCATTTCTATTACTAACGCATAACATAATCAAAATAAGCTCTGTGAAATAAGCTTGATTCGGTTCATATATTTCTGAGACCTCGCTTGTGATTTTTAAGTTCATGTCAAATCAATAATGTTTTTCTTTGTTCACATTTACCTGAAATGATGTACCTTCATTATATTTCAACATAACCAGTATTGTTTCCGACTGGCTAGACAGACAATGGGTGCAATTCTCAATCGCTGTGGTGACCCCCCCAGCTTCATGAGTTGAAGCTCTTGATGACAATTATTTGGTAGGCCCAGGCCCAGGCCTGGTGGTATAGACTTTCGGGCCTACCCCCATGCCCCAGACCTGATTTGCTGCCATGCAGCCAATGGGCACGGCCGCAAACCTGATTTGCTGCCATGCAGCCAATGAGAAGACTTACACCATACCTGGCCTAGACCACAGCGATTGGGAATTGCACCCAATGGCTCGAGACTAGGGGCTTTATTTTTATTTTTTAAATAGTTAAATAAAATGTAAATGTAGATTGGCTATTTTAACAATTATTTTTTGAAAATAGTTAGAAAAAGACAATGTAGTTTAGGGATAAGGGGGTCAGCATGGACGGAAATTGAATCCTATGTTTCCGCCTCTCATTCTGTCATTTTGTGAGCAGCTAATCTCTGGTACTGATGGATCGGTCACTGTGCATGGCTGAGGGAAGTATAGGGGTGCCGGGGGGCTGGAGCACAGAAGGGGCACAATAACAATTAGATTCCTGTTAATAAGCCTAATACAAACGCTGTATCACAGTATCAGAGGCTTAAAGCTCAGTCATACTCCAGGGTGAAGTGACTCGCGGTGAAGGAGTTTCACTGTGGTGTAGTTTTTTAAGGCTTCACCCTGGATCATAGATACTCCAGGGTGAAGCCTTAAGAACTACACCACGGTGAACCCTTTCACCATGAGTGTTTGAGCCAATATCCTGGTAAATTGCCTGTGTCAGTTTGCTCGTGCATGTGGAGAGGGAAGGTAAAAGCCACTTTTCCGTGTGTAAATGCACAAAAATGTGCATTTATGAGGTGCACCCGCATTTTGTGTGTTGGGCATTTTGCAAAACACATAATGAACATCCATAAATATCCATGCATCTTTGTATACTCACAGTAAGTAGACAAAGGAAGAACGTCTGCTCTAATCGTTTCCAAATCGGCATCATGGTAGCGCGTAGAATAAAAACAACTCATGGCATTTTTACTATTTTTCTATCACTGAGTTCCAAAGGTTGTGGGCTCTGTGTAAGCAACCCGGCCTAACGAAACATAAGGCAGGCTTATACAGTTGCTGTTTGATTTACTAATGAACCAATGCATCATGCATAGGAAAGGTTTTTGTATGCTTAGAACTCTATAGCCTAAACACGAAAGCATCTTTCCATATTTTGTACTGATTATAATAACTAAACCTCTTTCTCAACTTTTTCAAACCCTTAGAAAAGTGTGTTATATAGAGATCATCCATTGCACTTAACATAGGTACAGGAAATTACAACAAAGAAAATTGATCTGCTTTATGTGCCAAGGCAAGCATGCTGGCCTTGGGCACAACACTACAGTCTTCTGCTTATTAAGTCATTAACTTTCACATTATACCTGAAGGAAAATAAATGCTTTTAAAGGTTAATGTTGCTGGTGGATTCGTAGACTTTGATTAAACAAAATTATGTTGTCTCATAGCCTTGGGTTGTATGGGCTGCATATCAAAATAGGGGTCACCTTATCAGGTAATTAGTTTTTTTCCGTATGTCAAATTCTGAGTGTGGATGCTGTGGAAAATTTGCATACTGTTGTCTGGCAAAGTATAAATCAGATTTTATGATAATACTACGCCACTATGCTCAGTGTAGTAGGTCAATGTAGAATGACATTCTAACACAAACCATTATATTCAATACATTACACTGTGCATTTAAGAATATGTAATCCACATGACTCAAGTTTGGTTTTCAACAAATGGGACTACACATCTCAGAGGTCCAATAAATCAAAATCCCTCAGGCCTTGTAGCGATGATGAACAGAAACCATGCCATTGAATTGCAGACAGTGTTGCCGCCAGTGGAGTGAGCTTATTAGTGCTCTTTCCACCTTCATTACACTCACCTCAGTTGAATACTACAAACTGCCACAAATGCTCCAACTGGAGGTCTTTTGGTTCAGTTCACAACTGCAACTATAAGTGTCAGTTCTCCAACACCCACTGCTGTACTGTACTTAGGTACAATTTTGAAGCAATTTTACGTTTACGTCCAATTTTCAACACTTTTACTCCAAGGCTCTCTACATCTTGGAGACACATATGGTACTTTGCTCGACTGCAATTATTTACAAATAGATGAATAGAGACACATACAGTAGACACTTTCAAAAAAGGCTTCATAATTTCATCATGTACTCAGGCTTATGTGAACATTCAGCATTTTCTATTTAAATATTTGAGGTTCATTTTAGCTGTCCCAACCTTTTTAAAAATTGGGCAACATTAAAATGGAATATCCCTTTAAGTAAAATATGTACATTTTCCACCATACCAATACCTTTAATCCTGAGAATGAGATTATATCACCATCTCTTCACACAAACTCTGAGCAGTGAGTGTTGTGTATATACACAGAAGTCAAACATAGTACATTATTTCTTCATGTTTATTTAGATGGGAGAGTTCATGCAGGACTATCTATGTTATTTCACACCCGCAAGCCATAGATTTGACTGTCACAGCAAGGCCATGGTAAATGTGGAACTATTACTATTTTTCAGCATTGAAGTCATGGATCAGCATTTGATGAGATTTAGTCACTCAGACCTAAGATGTTGGTAACACTTAACTGAGTGTCCTCTTTATAATGCGTTATAAGCTCATTTATAATGCATTATAGTACATTTATAATGCATTATAAGACTTGTTATAAATGTCCATGTATAACTCCTCATGACTGCATTTATAACATATTATAACTGTTAATCATAATGCATTATTCTGGTCAAAGGAACATTGCATTATAACTAGTCAGTTAAGGCACAGATAGAAATGAAGCATTGCATCATAATGGATTATAACCAAAGTGTTTGGGTTTATAAAATGAAATGATGTCTTATAAATGTCTATACATTGCTATAAGATGGCTTTGAGACCTTTAAGTAAAGTGTACTAGATAATATATAGTACACAGACATGAATATGAATATCTATAGATATTCATATTCATGTCCGTAGTTTATAGTTTGGTATGATACAACAATTAATGATGCATGAATATCTGGACACCTTACCATCCACCATAGACTTACAGATCTATAACTGTTCATCATTTAGCTGGGGAACCCTCTCAAGGACCACTGGATGCCCCCAGGACCTGTATTTGAAAGCCACTGCTTTAGAGTGGGGTTGAGAACACGAGGGGTGAGTGCCCTCTTTTGGAAGTGTGAAGTACTGCGTCCCTGTTAGAGAATCAGTGAGTGAGTGAGTGAGTGAGCGAGCTGCACACCAGAATCTTCTAAAGACAATGGGGTTGCCTTAGCAACTGCAGATAGAGCACAACCTCTTAAATTCGACCCCATAAAGATGTGCTTAATTGTGTAAAACCTCCACTGATCTCCCTGAATAGCAAGGGGTATACACAGAAGAGAGGTGATATTTCGTCATGGCCTATGATGACTGAGCCTTTGATGATTCACTTAATCATATAGGCCTACTGTATGTATGGCTCTATGCCGTTGCATGTCTTGTATGTGATGATAACAGAAAACGCACAACAAATCTAGTACTCTCGTACTAGCAGTAATACTGAAAGTGACTGTTGCAGAGACATCACTATTATTATTTGTTCTTTTCAGTCATGTGTCACTAATCAGGAAATTTGCAGTTCCCAAATTGCTGAAATAGCCTACTGACATGCAGTGGCCATGGGTAATTAATAATAAACTAATGCTTTACTTTCACTCAACAATAGTTGAACTGTTTTGAGTAACACACTACTTTTTATTTTGTTACAATATCATGCAGAATGCTGAGATATATCACAAGGTGGACCTTATACAGAATGTGCTGAAACCCTCAGGGGAAGATCATGTGAATGTGGTCAAAGGTATAAATTAGGTTACAGTTTCCATGCATTACATACTGTGTAGTAGGCCATTTTCTCCAAAGCCTGGTTACAGCCGGTTGAGAATATGTACAGTAATGACATAGTGAGCATTTTACAGGAGCATTTTACAGGAGCATGTGGCAGCCGCCATTGGTATTACATCCTCCATAAAAGAAGTCCCTTCAGTGATGCTGAAGGGAATTGACACATGTTCATCTCTGCTCTCTGCACTTTTTTATTTCTAATGCTACACTATTATATGGCCATGGCCATGGCCATGGACCATGGTCATTTAGCTAGTGTGGGTTGTATAGTAGTGTGCAACAACAACTCAGTTGTAACATACTGGTTTGCTTCGTTTCACCAAACACAAGTCCCCAGTGAATGTGTTGTTTTTCCCACAGAAGTGAAGTCTCTTCAACATTTTACCCCAAAATAAACTGTGTGTGTGTGTGTGTGTGTGTGTGTGTGTGTGTGTGTGTGTGTGTGTGTGTGTGTGTGTGTGTGTGTGTGTGTGTGTGTGTGTGTGTGTGTGTGTGTGTGTGTGTGTGTGTGTGCGCACGCGCACGCTGTCTTGGCAGTTGGCAGCAGCACCTTCCATTAGCAAAGAATGAAACTTTTTGTTCATTCCAAAATCTACCAGTGTAACTCACACATAAGAGAATTACCGGAAAGTGCAGCACATATGCTACCTTTTAGCCAGTGTTGGGACATGTGCACTACGTAACTTTATATATTACATAATATATTACCAAATTGCAGTAACTTGTAATATAAATATATATTACTAAACAAAAAAAAAATGTAATATATTATACTTTTCTTTCTGCATTACTGCATTACTTTCAATATTACTTTCTGTCAATCTGTCTCGTTGCATGTGTTCTTGTGAAATTATCTTGACAACTGCAGAAGTTAAATAATTACTTTTTTCTATAATTTGTCATCAACTTATTTACTGGATCCATGAATTCAAGGAATACATTTAACTCCTGTGTTAAGGAGTGACGTTTCAAGTTGATTTCATATGGATTTGGCCAGATAGCCAAGGGCGCTTGCTTTATTGTAGGCACTGGCCTACACAATATTTGATTAATATTGATATTAAATATTTAATTATATACTAAAAAGTTTATTTTTTAAGTAATATGTAATAGTAATATTAATACATTACACTTGCTCAGACAGTAATATTGTAATATAATATATTGCTTTAAAATTAAGGTAATAATTAATAAGTAATATATTAACAACGTAAAGTAATATTCCCAACACTGCTTTTAGCTATGAACAATAGGCAGGGGTTGACACTAAGGTCTCCGAGGCACTTGCACATCGGGCAAGTGCAAGTCAGGTTCTACTTGCCCTCAGGTCATGGTCACTTGCCCTCAAAAAATATATTGTGAATTTTGCATTTAAGTTTAACCAGATGTAACTCTTGAGAACGTAAACATGAAACCAAATGGACCTTGCGGGTCCATTTGGTTTCATTTTTACACTCTCAAGAGTTAAAATTCATCATCTTAATTAGCTCAGGTCTACACAACTAGAGAATGTAGAAGATTAGGTCATTTTGATGTGTATGTTAATTTGCCTGTTTTGTTTCCCAAATCCAGCCTGGAATTGTGGACAGCTAGAAAGCAGGGAAAGACACAGAGGCAGAGTGCAATGACTGCCTTCAAGACAAATTTATCTTGTGTTGTGTTATAGTGCACTAAGTTGCACACTTGCCCGATCGGGCAACCAGGTAGCAGTCTTCACTTGCCCTACCATTTTTTTACTTGCCCCGGGCAAGCGGGCAAGTGTTAGTGTCAAGCCCTGAATAGGTGAATGTCCCATGGTTGTAACCATTTAGGGATAGTTGAGTTAACTCAAAACCCTCTGACTGGATCTGCTATTTTCAAGTCTCCTCCCACGTGGCTAAGAAACTGGACAACCAGAAACACTAGTGGGTGGGGGTTTCTATGTTGTGTTACATTGAAATCAGTGATCTATGAATATGGTTTTGACGGAAGCCAGCGCAAGGTCCGTTGAATACTGCATTTTGCTTATATGTTGCACTGCAAGTGCTTATACACATGCAGTGTATAAGTCACACATTTTTTCAATTATAGCTTCAACACACCTAAAATGTCTGCACTGTTGTGAATTTCATAATGCAATTTAGTCTGTGTCAGATGCGAGTGCAGTTTGAATTGCTAATTACAGAGAGCGCAGGCCTGCTTGGAGAGATATGCTGCCATTCTTGGGTACATAATATGTACCCAAGAATGGCATATTATGTCCCAGGTACTAACAGAATGAGTCCACAAATCTCAAATTTATATTTCAAAGCCGAGCTGAACATCAATCAGTTTCATTTGGAGATCGTCCAGCACATTGTATCCCACATTGTTGGCAAATGAGTCAGAATTCATTTAAAAGGTTAGCGAAGTCTTTCAAACTCACTTTTCCATCATGATTTGTCCATATGCCTGTCCATGTTTATTCCTGTGGTGACTCACACAGACTGCAAAGAGGTGAAATGAACTGGGTGTTATTGGCATACTTGCATCCGCTATAGACCTATTTTAATTTAGTTTTTTTTTTACGGAAAGCACACATTCATATTCATGTTACCATTAAGCACATATATTTTCTTAGCTGGCCCTGCTTTCAGTAAACAAACAATGAATATGGATACATTTACGATAATAGAATAGCCTGGAAATATGCCCAGTCACACTTTCATTTTTTCTCTCTCTGAGTTTCTGCTTCCTGACACCTGATATGCAAGGACAGTACATTTCTGGCGGTTGTGATTTGAATAATGTAATTTAGATTTGTGTGTCCTATGCACCATATCCATGAACCCTGTCTTGGTCATCCAACTCTGCCATTGGCTTCCCTTTCTCATTCACGATGAATGGTTCAATTTTCATGTTATAACTAACTTTTGGAATACAGAATTACATCTTCCACATTAACATTCTCTCAGACTGCTCGTACTATTAAAATCATTTTACTTTTTAATGGCATTTAGGTGTAAGTCTCTCAGTGTGCGAGGAATGTGGTCACTTATGTAGTATGTATCAGGAGGGACTGATAGACAGACATTCTGACATGACTCAGCTGCTGTGGATAAAAACAAATAATAATAATAATAAATGCACCCGAACAGCCTACCGATGTCAGCCAAGCTGAGCCAACACCACCTCTGTTCTTGCTACATAACGCCTCTTGGTGTATACTGTATAGTATTGGGAATTGGAGATTCGAATAATTAAAAGTCAAAGATAATGTATTGCAAGGTAATAATGTAATCCCTATTTCAATTAATAACAGCACCAACATGACCTATGTAGCTTTGTTGGGATAGTCACAATACTGATGCATCCTTGATTGGGAAATGACAAACACCACAACAACAAATGTTTTCCCAAGCCTCGCCAAGGCCCTGGAGTCTGTACAAACTGGGGGTTGACTGGAGTCACACACAGTGGGTGGTTAACTGCTGTCTAGTGTTTTATAAGTACACATACAACAAGCTGCTAGTGCAGCAGGGGGGTATATATTGTACGGTAGTAGGCACAGATAGTGGCAGGACAACAGCAAGATAGACTATACAGATCAGATACTAATACATAGCAAATGTATTTCATCTCCAAATCTCCCAGCAGGACAGATTGGACTCTTTTGGCAGCCAGTTTCAGCCTGTAGCACAACGCTTACAGGCTGCGATTTCATCTTGAACACAAGATATCTCAAAGTCTAAAGGGGGAATTGTCATGAATCTTGCTATTCGCCGCCTTCTGCCTGGATGATAAATCCTACTGTTTTGATGATTCTGTCCTTTAGCATCACCCATAGCCCACAATTTCCACTTCCACACATCTCATTTCCCCTTGTTGCAGTCTGTGGGTGTCACTCACAGGAATAAACACAATGTTGAGGTATAAGGACAAAACATAGCAGAATCAGAATTGTTTCCCAAACTCAACCCAGCCGGAGAAGTATTTTAAGTCATTTCCCATTAATGCACCGTAGAATTTTCTGGGTGAATTTGGCGAAGAACGTACCTCATCCACATTAAATGTTCCACATTAGATGTTCAGGTGCAATGCTCCATGAAGCAATCCAAAACATGAATGAATACTATACTATATGATGAATGGCACTGGATCTTTTTGGATTATCTCATAGGGTGCAGGCTTTGGTTCTGAGTCTGACACTATTATTGGCAGGACAGTCATTAGAATGACAACCTACCACAAATGGGAGAAGGAGAATGGGAGAAAGGGAGCAGCACATGCTCAAGTGCCAGTGCAACCTTGTTCCCGCATGATAGCCCATTGGTGTGTCTAATCAATGGTTTATGGTAAATTTAGAAATTTGTGGCCTTCATGTCAAAATATCAAATATCAGATATCAGATGACCATTCTAAATGTCCTGAGTATGTGGGAGAACCAGAAGATCTCCTTTATCCAAATCATGAGTGAAATGATGAATTCATGACTGATGAAACAATTCTCTCCAAATCAAACGCATTAGTGTATACTATTTTTCTTTGAATGAGAAGATTGTCATAAAATTATCATTAAACAATACTACAGCAGGTCAAATAAATAATTACTTTGTAAACAACACATATTTCAACATGCTCCAAACCTGCTAATACGGCCTACAAGGGACATCTTCAATGGGGAGCTTACTGTATAGAAACCAGTGAGACACCTTAGGGCGAGAAGCCTTGAGAAGCTGTAAACCTCATCCTCAAGGCTGAGGTCGCCCTTCAGAAAGAATATAGCTTTTAAATATGGCACAGTTGAGAAGTAGGTGTTAAACTATTTATGTAGCTCAATATATGGGTGGGCATAACCAGGATTGTATTAGGGCATCGGATGTCACGTGATGTCATGAGGCATGGCCGCATTTACGTGGTAAATGGGGCGAAACAGACCAAGAGGAAATGAGCGTTTTCATAATGATTGTGACATTTGGTTGCAAGTACAGACTGCTTTTTAAAGTCTCAAAGTTGCGTACCTTGGTCCAGCAGGTGCAAGGTGCAACATGGCCTTTAGGGCCCATTACCAAGCTTGTGAACCTGACCATTAGCCTCCTCACCACTTTTGCAATAAGATATTATTTTTAATGACGTTTGGGATAGAAAAAACATTTTCCTGTGGGTTTATGAGGGTATTTGCGTATTCAAAATATCTCTGACATCATAAGAGACACTGGCCTCTTCACTCCACTACAGTGACTATAATGCCTTGCTGCACTCACTACACCTTGTGGAGAGGGGGTGGCTGGCTATTTGTCTTACTTGAAACAACATGTAGTACAGGAAGGACATTACAATAAATAACATAATATACAACCTAATTCAAGCCCATATTTTACACACTTCCTGGGTAGGCCTAGCTCTGCTCCAAAGCTCTACCATAGCAATGCCACTGAATTGGAATAGCAGACACGGCATTAGGACTATAGGCCGGAACTATAGGCTAGGCCGATAGGCTTTCCCAATCAAAATTTATACTGACACTGAGAGTTTTTGACCCCGGGGACTTACTGGGGACGGGGACTCTATTACAGGGAGGATTATGGCAAAGCAAGAATAAAAAGTGATATTTGAATTAAGAGTGAATCACTGAAGATGCATTTAAAATGAATTCCTATGAAATGAAATTGCCGCAAACAGTCAACCTGTGGGCTACGCTGCTGCCCAAACGGTAATTATCACATCTGGGCGCTGTCCATTACCTGTGGTGCTGAAACTGTGGATCAATTTTGTATTGCAACATTTTACAACATACATTTAAGAAAGGCTAGGGGTGAGGCCAATGGCATTTAATTAGCTGACACTATTACTTGGAATAAAATCGAACTTGAACAGCGTAGTTAGAGAGCTAAAAGTGCCACTTCTAACACAGACAACTATGTATGTGGTAACAAGCAGCCTTTCCCCCCCACCATACGATGCTTGAATTCTTCAAAATACGATACGTGATATTCTTACGCTCGCTCGGGTTCGAAAGGTTAAATTACGTCGTGGGCGTAGGTAGCGGCTTCTTGTAATGGCGACCGTGCCGTAGATGTGTGCCTAGGTTTGTGAAGATGAAGCGGAGAAGAAGTTACCTCTTTTAAAGCGTATATAAACGCCGATGTTCCCCCGTCGCAGGAGGACTTTGCGTCTCACATTTCAGCGCTCTCTCAGTTCTCTTTTAGGGGTTCCTCCACTTTGTGCTTGCTGTACTTTAGAACTTTAGGAGAGATGATGAAGCTCAAGTCCAACCAGACCCGGACGTACGACGGGGACGGATACAAGAAGCGGGCCGCCTGTCTGTGCTTCAGGAGCGAGACTGAGGAGGAGGTGAGTCCGAGGAGGGACCGCTTATTGACGGCCAAAACATTAACGCCTCGTCGCGGCGCCACCGACACCGGGGCTCTCTGTCGGTTCGACGAATTCGAACCTTGGAACGAGGTGTCAACGAGTGTCACGTCGACATCTTTCGCGGTAGAAAATAGGTCGTTTATGGCGATCGCCGCGGACCAAGTATGTATGACGTTTGGGCCACCAGGCCAGGCTGAATGGATCCCGTGGTTCGTCTCTCTGTGCAAGTGAACCTGTAACGTTACATAATCGATAATCAGTCGGCATGGGTGCTTTTTCTAGCAGCTGGTACAGTGCGGACTTGGCCCTGGCGGGGTTCTGCTTTTTAGTTATGTTTCTGGCCAAGAAAAGTAGTATTATGTAAGCTCCTTGAGCTGAACACCACACACTAGGCTAGCTGGCAGCCAGTATTCTCACTATACTGGACATTGAGCCAGGTCGTTAGCAACACATAGCAACACGCTATTGCTAAGGCCAGGAGCCATCTAGTAGAAGTGTTGCGACATTGACGAGTCAGAAACGGAGAGCTCGAGCGCTATTCGTGTTGCCTCAAAGAGGGACTCGCTTGAGCTGGAAATATTGTTTTCAAGTAGGGCTGCGCAAATAAGAACTATTTCAGGCATATCTGCAACATGCTAACTGTTTGAAATACTGTGCAGTAACAACTAAAGTCTCTGCAATGCTTATGTTGTACCAATATTAAAATAAATGGACCTACTTCCTGACCAGGTCCATTCTCAAAAGTATGTACACGAGCCTCCATTGGAAGGAAGTGAACGGAGTTGTCATAACTCTCGTCTATTCTCTTAAGGTTCTGGCTAAGGCTACGAGGCTAACAGCTGTCGGGTACAGTACAGTAGACTAGTACAGTGCAGCGACCACATCCCACATGATCCCGTCACAGGACTGTTGTGATTTCGTTGTTTGTGTTGATACTTAAATGGGCAAGAGCCCTCTTTTAGTGTTTAATATGTTGGCCCACTCATCGATGCTAAAGCTCTAACCATTGGCTCCATTATGGTGTATTAGCATTAGCCTTCATGGACCAATGGGATCAGTAAACAATTCATTGGGCTTTAGATTCATTAGCTTTAGAGTCATTAGAGTTAAAGGGTGTGAACTGATCAGTCAGTACTCAGTGGCTATTGCAATTGCAGTAAAAGCGATGTCTGATTGCTTTTTTCGCCAGGCAATTATTCCATAACCATAGCCTTTGTACATGGATTCCACATGTGCATATGCAAACCAAATGCAAGTGCTGTTCCTGAAAGTGAGGAAAATTATTGAAGTTTGTTTTTTTTGCATGCTGGCTGTGGTCTCCAGACAGGAACTCCCAAAGCTGGCTTTGTATTAACCAGGGAGGAGATGACACATATTTTATGTCTGTTCATGTTTGTATAAGAAGAAAATCAATAATTGACTATAATGGTCATTTGGAATACAGGAAACATATGGTGTTTATCCATGACATGGAACAAATGGCCTACTTGGCTGGTACCTGTTTTTTTTTAAGAGACGAGAACTATAGTGAAACATAACATTGTTAATAATCTGCAAAGGATCATGGGTCGTTTATAGAACCAAACATATTTTTGACAGCACTGCACATAAACTTGGGATAACTAGTTAGTTGCCTGTGGTAAGGATAAAGTATCAGGATGTCTTTAATTACACTCAGAGCCAGACTGGCTCCATTATTTCACTTTATGTAGGTTATTTAAAATGCCCCGGTACCATTCATCATAAAGTATACTCTTCTTAGGGCTTGCTTCATGGAGCATTGCATCTGAGCATCTAGGTCTCTATTGCCCTGCTCTCTGTTAATTCCTTTTTAAAGTGGATGAGGTCTCCATGTTGCTCATCAGATCATCTTGTCCTTGAGTTTGGGGCGTCTTGATGATGAGGGCAGGAGAAACTCACAGAAACACATTATACTGTATATCCTGTCTGTCCATATGTCTTAATATACTCTTGACTGTACATAAAGGCATTGATAATTATAAGCATTCTTATTTGCACACATTTTCAGGTACTACTGGTGAGCAGTAGTCGACATCCTGACAAATGGATTGTCCCTGGTGGAGGAATGGAGCCAGAGGAAGAGCCCAACGTTGCTGCAGCTCGAGAAGTGTGTGAAGAGGTTAGTTCTCTTCTTTGAAGGAACTCTGGTGTAGAGAGAGATGCAGACAGTGTGCCGAAGCACACTGGCTGGTGTCACTCATGTGACAAGTCCAGGTTTACCTTGGGATTTATATAACCATGCAAAACCTTATGAATATATTTTAAAAGTACAGTGCACAACTTGGAGCACATTATGTCTGCAACTGTTGTGATTTTTTTTTTTTCCATTTGTTGCATAACCCTTTGTCAGGTGTTGCTCCATGGCTTGTTTGTGTGTCATCATGATTTGAGTCGTTATTGCTGAGCAAAAAGCGTTTGCAAGGAAGTAGGTTATGGCCTATTGTATGAAGTGGCCCTTAATGTTTCAATGGTGTGGCCAGTTTTGACGTCACTAGTGAATCCTTCTTTATTCTAGTTGGAGAAAAGCTTAGGCCTACACAGTACTGCCAGTTTTGACATGTAAATGCAAATGACACTACCAGACTGTAACAACAACAGCTACATTCTTTTGAAACAGAGACACACCATGGCCTCTGCATGGCAGAGGTCGTCATCCTCCCTGAGCCAAGCTTGTGCCTGACCGCATACCTGAATAGGACTGGGTGTTATGTTCTGATTATGTTCACAGAGAGGATTGTGTGCACATCTTTTGCCTGAATTTAGGCCAGGTGCTGGGTGACAATGCAGTCAAACATCAAAGAGAAAGAAGAAATGTCTGCACACTTGTTTCTAGAACTCGATAGTAGACTTACTTTATTTTTCTTATATATAAAGCTCTAGAAATGAGTGTGGGAACTCTTTGATGTTACATAACATGTCCAGAAACATTACTCAGGTGTCATCCCTCTCATTAGAGTACAAAAAATAAGTTTTCGTGACAGTATTAGTCAGCACTGAAATCTGTTTGCAAGGGCAACAAGAGCCGGGCAAGATCTACACTACACCAAGCTACAGTACACCAGCATCATGTTTAAAAGCAAGAGTTTCCCTTTTAAGTACCAAAGGGAATCACACTGAGATTGCACATTAGGCTTCCCAGTGGTTATAGTTCAGCTGTAATACATACTTTAATACCTACAAAGGAAGGAACAATGAGCCTTTATTGTTTAGATGTGTTCTATTTACAGTCTTGTTATGCAGGCCTACATTGTTGTCTAAAGCTTCTATTTTATATGAAGCTAACTATTTAGTTTACATGTGGGGAAAAAGGAGTAGCATTGCTTGGTCCAATCAAGTGGTTTGCAAGAGGGTGACCATAGCTGGGTAGAGAGGCCATTGGGGAAATGGAAGGTCCCTGGTTTGTGCCCTGGCTTTGGTTAATGTGTTGAAGACTGTCCCTGCACAACACTTACAACCTTAACTGCTCCCCAGGCACTACTGCATATATAGCCCTCTGCTCCCAATGGCTAGGATGGATTAGGATGGATTAAATGCATAGGACACAGTTCACATTATGTGCAAATGTACTTTGACAAAAACTATATTACAAATAGTTTCAATTTAGTTATATCCAAGTGTGTTTGGACGGCATTCTATACATTTCAGTGATTAACCAGACGAACTACATCCATGGTTACCCTGTAGTGTTGTGGAAAGAGCTTTCACTTTGAATTATTAAACTAGGGAAATTAAACATGTTTTTTTTCTGGCAGCGAAGAGCACTGTCAATTATCTGTCTTGTTCTTTGGATGTGTTGAACAAAGCTTGAATATGTCTCATCTTAAATAGAAGTCCGTGTTCTGCTTATTTAGTTTTTAATGTGCCATGAAATAAAACTGCAAACTTTCAGGGTTGGAGGATCAGGGATGTTTTAGTTGTGCCATTCTTAACAGAATGTAACCGAGTGTGACAAATAAAAGACTTTGAATGCAAACACGGCCATGGCATTGAATTTCACCCGCCTGTCTGTTGTTGACAGACTGCTGACTGCATAAAGCCTATTCTCTGTCTATGATCCCTCACACTGATGGATGCTGATATCATCTCTTACTCTGGCCGCTACTCAGTCAGTAGATACGGCAGCTACCAGGACCTTGTCGCTTGCCAACATATTTTCCCCTGGGCCAAGGTCTATGGATGGAAGTGTCACATTGGTGTCGAAGTTTGTTAAAAGCACTAAAATGGTAACCCGGCAACAGTTCAGAAACAGTTGACTTTGTGAGCAGAACTTGTTATAAAATGGTTTGCATGTGCACCTAACCCTCTTATAAGGTGGTGGGTGTAAAAGGACATGCCCTGATCCTATACAGTAGCTAGCTTGTTCTGATGGTGGTTGACTGCTTATGCTTATTGGTTTGGAGGCCTGCCAGGGATGATAGGGCAAGGCTGGCAAAGCACAGGAGCAGGCCAAAGGTTAATATTGCTCTACCTCATCTCATCTGGCTGAGAATCATACCCTCGCCTCGCATATATAAGATTTTAATAATCTATTGTGAATGGGAAGATTTTTTTGTTTTTGTTTTCACCAACAGATTTTGTTTGCTCTATTACCTAATCGCTTGGCACTTCTCTAAGCCTCTTCAATGACATACAATGTGGCTGATAGTCACTACAGAATGTAGAGCTGAGACTGTATGGTGCATGGAGTCAACATTTATTTATAGGCCGAAACTGGAACCAGAAGAAGCTGCGAAGATGTCAGCAGGCACTTGGCTCTCGTCTGTATATAAACCTAGCCTGTTATGCACCTTCGGGATCAGTTAGGCCCTTGTCCAAATCACTGTTGCTGCCACTATTGGCAGCATTGCCAGATTCTGTGTGAATTGCAATATAAATAATAGGTATTATTAGTGCCTAAACAGCAATTACAGTTTGATTAGCATAGTATTTTTAGTGTCTTCTTTCCTCCTGCCAGACTCGATGCTGTAATTTGTAGTGTTTCACAAGGCTTTATTATTGTCAACTGACATAGATTAAGTAATCACCTTTCTTGTTTTACACTTGCATTGCTACTTCATGTGCCGGTCCATATCGTTTGGTTCGGTGGTCTGCAATGGGATGAAAGTGATTGTTAGGTAGTTAGACTAGTCTTGTGCTTATATACCCTTTTATTTATATTCAAGTCTGCTGTTTTGGTGTGGTGTACTGGCGCCCTCTCCTGGAAAACGAAGAAATATCTTATTAAGAAATAAGATGCATCTCATCCTCTCTACAGTAGCTGAAAGTATTGAATTCATGTTTACTCCTTACATGTATTGCATATTTATTTTGTCTACTATTATGCATTAGTAGTTGAAGTAATTGAAGAAATTAAATACAGACAAACAGTACATAGACATGTGACTCATAGGACTATAGAGCCTACCTCTTGTTTCTATAGTATGAGGATACAGTGTACATTTCCCCAGTGAACTCTGACCTTCCAATCTCAGGGTGGAGACTCTTTACGGTTACGACAAGGCCACTGAGTGAAAGAATATTAATTGCAAAAAGCAACCTTGCAAATAACCTGAAAGACTACCGGTATCTCAGGCATGAATTTCTTATGTCTTTCTTTTTTTATGAACAAAGCAGGCTGTTCATTTGAATGCTTTCTAAATTTTACTCAACAGGCTGGCGTAAAGGGGACTTTAGGACGCTTAGTTGGAGTATTTGAGGTGAGAGGTTTCAGATGTCATGCACACGCTTTATTTGATTCTATTGGCTTTGGTGTAATGTTCTCTGGTGAGCTGACTTTGAGCCTGAATGTTTTCACCCACAGAATGGAGAGAGGAAACACAGAACTTATGTCTATGTTCTTATTGTGACGGAGGTGTTGGATGACTGGGAGGACTCGCTGAACATTGGTAATGTATAACATTTGTTACTAAAAGGAAAAAAGGAGCGTTCTCAAAAGTCACATGGTGCTTTTGTCTGGCTTTAATGACTGGTTTTCTCTCTGCATATTTGATATCTCAACTCTGATCAGGGCTTTATTTGTGCTCCACACAAAAGCTCAGTTAACACCCAGCTCTGTCAAGTAAAGCATTTGGACCCAGACAGTTAGTTTAACCATCTGGGCACCTAGGGCTCCATTTTTGTCATAGCTCCAACTTCTTTACCTACAATCAACATAGATTGGCTAGTTAAATTATTAAAAAATGTTTTTCAAAATGGTAAAGTAGGCAAAGAAATTTAGGAATAATGATTAAGACGGAGGAAGCAAGCACTAAAAAAAAAAATATATATATATATATATATATATACAGTATATATATGGTATATCAGAGAACTTCTGAGTACTGTTGTCTGTAAGATGTACATCAGTAATTTCCGAATGTCACACCCTGTAAAGAAATGGGCACAATGTGACACATTGTGAGCTTGTATGTTGAAAATTTCGAATTTGATGTTTTGCAATCTCACACCGATTGCCTGTCTTCTCTGTCTACAGGAAGAAAAAGGGAGTGGTTTAAAATAGACGATGCCATACAAGTGTTGCTGTGTCACAAGCCTGTGCAGGCTACCTACTTCGAGTCTCTCCAGGAGGGTTGCCTGACCAGCAACGGAACGCCCTTGGTGGCGACGATAGCCGGGGACCTCTCCCCTACCTACAACATCAACCAGAGCTCCGAGACGGATATCAGATAACTAAAACACAAACACTGACGCCCCCCTTCCCCCCACTCACACCCCTCCCCAGGAGCTTATGCCACCGCTCGCGCTCTTACTTGTATCGGTTTTCGGTATGTTATTATTTTTTTTTTTCTTCTCTTTTATCTCAATAAAAATAACATGATTTGCCTTGCCAACTCCTTGGTGCCAGTATTGTGGCACACACTTGATGACAAGTGAATATTCTGAAACACTTTGTAAATGTCATCTTTGACCCCTCGCTCCCTCCCTCCCTCCCTGTGTCTTTTTCTTTGTACTGACAATTGCATGAAATGTTCCCACTATCCTGAACTCCCCCCACTCCCACCCGTACATTCTACTTCCTCAACACGCCCTTAGCGTGGAGTTTATTGAATGCAAGAACTACTTTTTACTGTTGTAATGTAAAAGTGTATACTTAGTGCTTAAGCTGAAGGCTTTCTGTGGTCTTTTTAAATGTCCCCCTCTTATTTTTATTTCTTTCCTTTAGTTTCTGTGGGTGAATGTGCTCGTGAGTATATCCTCCTCTCTTGCAAGGATAGGAAAATGTTCTTTGTCTGAATGGACTGAATTGTGGGAAGTGACTTATCTTTGCATGAGCACTGTTATGTTCCTCTCACTCTGACTTGGGTGACTTTTTTCCCTCCCTTTTTCTTTCTTTTGGGTTTTTCTTTTTGTGGTAATTTTTTGTCACAGAATTGGAACTATTAAGCCCCTCGATGAGGTTCTTTACCATTTTTAAGTGTCAAGTATGCCTCTCCCTCATTTGGGAAGCTAGCCAATCACTACAGGTTTCACTCGAACAGAGGATATACTGTATATGTTAATAGAGAGAGCGAGAATGTTGATGCACAATGTAAATCATCTTAGTGTCTTTACCTGCTATTTAATCCCTTTGGTCTGTATTTTTATTTTCCTTTTTTATCTTGGGTTGAGTTGGTTCTGAATGACTGCAACGTCTTCCTCTGTATACTAAGAGGGGTTATAAAGCCTGATTTATGCTTTGGTGACAAAGTGTATTTTCAATTGGGGGAAAAAGTGTCTGATGCATGACAACTTTTTCCTGGAATTGCATTATATTTGTCAAGATAAATCATGCTTCCGAAGTGGTTTTCAAAAAAAAAAAAAAAAAGCGATGGGCTCGTAATTTCAAAATGCAGCACATATCACTTGTTTGTTTTTGTTTTCCAAATCAATTTCCAATGTTTTTACACCTCACATTCAGTTTGGTTGATAGAAATTGTTTACATTGTGTTTAATATAGTAGCACTAGACAGGTGTTTTTTAAGATTACTTTTTAGGGCACTTTTCAGTATGATTCATGATTGATTTTTCTTTTTAAAACCATCATTCTTTAGTATTTAATCTGCATCCCCAGAAACACTCAAAAACAACTGCTTGACATTGAAAGTAAAGGAATCTAAAATGCTGTCTTTGGCAAGATGCAGAACAAACAAGCCTTGTACAGTTTGAGACCTCGTTTTTAATATAAATATGTAAAATGCTTTTGGATACTAGTTTTTCTTCATTTTTGTTTTGATAATTTCTTTCTCTTTCACGTCTGGCAAAAGTCTCTTTAGCCAAGCTGCGTCACTTGCCTCGATGCAGCCCAGAGCAGCTGGCTCAATACTGTGAAACTGGAGGCGCTGTAGATAGCATGTAAGACTTTTTTATTGTAAATTGTTCATTTCTGTATAGATCAAAGGTGAGAGTACAAATGACAACGCTTCTCTAACACATCTGTGAGTGTAACATGTCATGCAAACAGAGGGCCAGAATTATCTACTCGGATCTTAAGAGTGGCATTGGCTTTTTTTTTTTTGTTCATTGAGGATTTTCTCCTTGAGAGATGGCATACAATACATCTTAAGGCTGTAGAACAAGGGATGCTGCTGAATTGGCGTGGCTAGGAGTGATGGGCCTAATTATTAGAATATTCTGAACGTTTTATAAGATCTGATGCTTACATGTAACCATATCCTTTGTTATTGATATACTTTATATAGGCCGTGAGTGAGATGTTTAAAAAAAAAAAACCCACCTCTTGAGTGTCCAAAACACCTAGACTACCATTTATACAAGGCTTACATTTTGACAGGCCTGAAACGGTTGCAGATTGTGAAGCAGTGGTAATTACTGGGTACTAGACAAACCTCTGGATAAATTGTCACTCCATAAAACTGGGCATGAGTCAATTCACTAGTAACGCCACACCTTAACATTTAATGAGAACCCCTAATCTCTGTGTATCTTGCAGGTTATCTTGCAGAATATTACTTGAGTATTTTATAAATCTCTTGAAATGCTTGAGACTTTGAACTAGCATTTTTACTGCTTTGCATCTGGAAGGTGTGGTGGCCAAAGTCCTCATTTGTAACATCCTGGTACTTTAAAATATAATACTTTACATGCCAATTTGACCTGATTGAGTAAGTTTTCTGTGTTCAGTTGGATGTCAACAGTATGAAATTGTACACAGCTGGTGGGAATTCCACCCCATTGACCCTCTGTGACCGACAAGGTACTAAACCAGTTGAAGGTGATAACAGCTTGATGTGGGTCACAGCTGCTGTCAAATTGAATGTGAGGAGGATTTTCACAAGTACAGGAGGCCAATGACTGAATGAACATTTATGACCACTTGATTTTGTTTTGTTTTTCTCTCTGTGATTTTATCTCTTGTGTTATTGACAAGATAATGTCTTGTACATAGCTAACGCAGCATCCTTACAAACCAGAGAGCCCTTCTATCCTCTGGCTTTGGTCAATGATGGTTGGTGTAATCTTTCCTCCTTGAATCTTTGACTTCAAATTCAGTCCTTTCATAAAGTATCAATTAAAGTAGATGATGGACGCTGAGGTACAGGGGGAGCCGTGTATAACGAGGTAATGTCTCTGAGTTGAGTTGGAGCCTAATGCATCCTTACTTTTCTTGAGATTTCTAGTCCATCATTGGATTGACTGTTATTTTTAATTACATCAATGCACCATTGAATGAATAGATTAAATGGGTGCATTTAAAACAAAGAACTGGATTCAGTTCAATGTAATGTCCTCAATTCCCAGCGATTCACGATTGCTAATGCCACCATCTAGTGGTTAAAGTAGATACCATGAAAGCACATCACTGTAAAAGGTGAAGTCACAAGTTTCATTTAGCATAGTTGCCCCTGTGGAAGGTATATTTCTTTCAGGTCATGTTCTTAATGGAGCAATCTTAATGGTAATCTAATTAAACTTCATTGGAAATGTTAATGTACCTATGAAATTCTTGGAACTAAATTGAATAACATGTGCACTTGTCGCCATTGACCTCAGCCTTGAAGTTACCTACAGTACATTTGTTGTAATTGTATTCTCCAAGGTATGTGTCACTGGAATTTTCTTTTCCTCTTGTCATTTGGGACTGTGGAATAAACCAGTGTGAGAAGACTGAAGATTGTAATATAAATGTGCCAACAAATAAACACCAGTATTTCACAATTCAGTCCATTGTCCATTACTGTAGCAATCTATCCTTATTACAGTAGTAGCAAGTTATTAGCTTAGCTTGGCTTTGGCCAGACTAAGGTTGGCTGACTATTTAACCAGGCTTTCCGTTTTCACACAACGTGGATGAAAGGGAAAGCCTGGGTGACGAGGCTGTGACCAGACTGACGTGGTTTCACTCACACAAGTGAACACCTCAAAACTGGTGGCTTGACTTTGGCTGTCAAGGATTTATCACCACCGACTCCATTTAGGCCTGTCAAATTTAGCCTGAATCACATCTGAGCCACATCAAGACTGGAATCTGATTTGTTTAAATGAGTTGCGTGTCATGTTACTCAATTTGCATTACTCAAATTTCTATCTTGAAGTGACAGATCTGATTCAGGCAAGATTCTGCTGCCAGTGTAAATCAGGCATTACTATCAGAGCCTAACAGAGCTCTAGGTGTCAGAGTCCATTTTAGGAAATGTAGAATTCATTCCTCCAAAGGTGATGTGGTGTGTGTGGTAGTACAAATCATACACCTGTTAAATATTAAATGTCAGAGGGACCTTTTGACAGCCTGTTTTTCCACAAAATAAGGACACTAAGGTACAACACTAATGTAGGACACCAGATATACCAACTTTCTATGGACTAATCAGTCTCAGTCCCTCAACTGATTAGTCCAAGGAACATTTGCCAAGTATTTGTTGGGGGCTCAGCACACAGCTTTGAGATATCCTTGTGATCTTTGAAGATTGTCAAACTACTGACTGGGGTCTATCTGAATACTCAGTTGCATTAGCCTGTCCATCAAAATGTTATGGTGAGTCTTCGACCCTGTTTAAACATGTGCCAGTGGGTGTTTTCTACACGGCTGAAATGTCACCTCCTGCTTTTTTGAAAGGTCCTGAATGGGAACTTCCGGCAATGGCAAACTTTTCCTGTAAGCTTGACGTTGCCAAGAATATAAGCTGGAAGTGTTCATTGACTACCATTATAAAAAGCATGAAGTGATGTCACAGCCAAGCAGAAAACACCAGTGGGCATCTGCTCATATCAAGATGCACCTGAGTTTGAATAGACTGGTGAGCTGTACCTTGCTTATTGTAATTTGTGCTTGTTGAAGAGCTTCTGCTAAAGCCTGTGTGATAAATGCCTTCTAGACATGAAGGCCATCTGGGCATCAGGAGGTCTGTGGGTTCAACATGAGCATATATTTACAAATCCTAACTTAGAAGCTTTGCGCACTATGCTTGGTCTGTGCTTATAACCACCAACTGCTCCAAGTGTAGTGCCCAGAGCTCCTAAGTAGGATAGGTAAATGTTCATGTTTGGAATGAATGGGTCATTAGACTACTCCAGGAGTGTAGACTATTGGACACTGGATCATTTGACCATATGCATTCCAAGCAAGGTTTCAGAAAAATACAATTAGTACTAAGGTGCATAAACGTGTACCCCAAAAAATTTGCAAATATTTTTTTCTGTTAGCCTAGCCTAACTTGAAATGATTTTAGCCTAGAGTGGCGGGGACCAGCTCAGCATGTCTAGGGATCCCTTGACTCAGTTCAAGTGAGAAAACCCCATCACAACATTGCGAACAGGCGTATATGGTAGGCCCAGGACTACCTCCACTGCTGTGCCATATCACATAATTCGGAGCGACGGCCACCCCAAAGGTTTGACTCCCCGACACGAGCACACGGGTGACTGACTCACACTCTCAAAAAGACAAATCTTTTGATGGAACCGAGCCAATGCAGCACAATAGCTGTCTCGCAGCAGCGCACAATGCCATTTTGAGAGCAATCAAGCTAGAGCTTAGACAGACGCTTACCACCACCGCACCTCTGTGAATGTGACCAAATTGGTGAGGTTGTAACTTTATACTATAAACATAATTTGCATATTTATGCAATTATTGCAGGAAATAAATTGATACCTGCATATGCACCTTTTGCTCGATTATGCAATGGCGATGCGATCACAAACATGTTTTTCTGGAGGGCCTTAATCAAAAACAAAATACCCTTTGTTATTACTTAGGGGAGAAATAAAACAAATTTAATTTACGTAGCTTCAAGGAGTTCATACAGGTTAATTTACCATAGACATTTAACATCCACCAACAGCTGCTCAGTCATCTTGGTTTAGCAACTGGCAGCCCCTATGCTCACTGGAAGTGATATACCTTTATGTACAGTATAATGATCTACCAATGTCAAGGCTAGTGGTACATAAATAACTGATACAAGGTCAGGCATGTTGTGTTTTGACATTTATTGTACAAATAATGAACAAATTGGAATTTACTGCGGCTGCTGTCCTCCTCCTCTGCCACGCCCAAAGCCACCTCTCTGTGGAAGGAAGATATCCCAAATTAAACAAATGGCTACAAAAAACAAGCCCAAGTATATTTCATTCAATTTACATTACATTTAGACAAGCAATTTCCTCTGCCTGGGGAGCAGAATCCCTGCCACCCCTCAATATATCACTAAATGGATAATGGCAGTAAAAATATGTACTAAATGGATAATGGCAGTAAAAATATGTAACCCCTTAAGGGCATCAACCCTTATATCCATTAATTACCCCCCCCCCCCCCCCCCCCCCCAACAAAAAAATAAATAAAAGTAAGAGATTTCAATTATTAATTCAATAATTAATTATTAAGTGTTTTTGTCCCATATGGATACTTGTCTGTACACTTACAAACTGAAACTCAGTGGCTGCACCAGCTCCTGCCTCTGCTTTCTTGTCAGCACCAGCTGGAAGGCAAATGGAAAATTATAAGTGAGATTCCCTTTACAAAAATAAAGCGACCCACCATTCACAAACCATCAAGCAGTCCACAAGCCAGCCAATTCACTATATTCATACGGCAAGCCATTATGCTCTTAAGCCACACTTGGGCACACCTGCAGTGTGGCTTTTCTTCGCAACATGCAAATGGGACGCAAGAGCAAAATGGCCATTTTGTGAATGTAGTTAATTATAGCATTGTGCGGTTTCTAAATGGCCATTTCAACCATTTACCAAAACTAATTTAGCCAAAACAACCCAGTGAAAAGGATTGACTGGTACTGTGTTGATGCTTTACTTACGAGGTGCAGCAGAGCGCCTGTATGAGTCTCTGTCAGCCTCTCCTCCACGGTTAAGGCGGGCAGGCCTCTCTCCCTCCATACCTAGAGAAAATCGTTGTAAAAATCAGTAACCTTGTAAATGCTACCTGGAGAAGCTGTAGTCCAAGTCTAATGAAACATACATTTAAGTTTTTACTGTAGTATCAGTTCCCAATCATTCAGCAATGTTAAGATTCTATGGTGAGATAGACACCCTTCCAAGTTATTAGTGGTTTTGCCCTATACCCAGTCCTCTTTGAACCAAAGTTTGCAACTTTAAATGTCCACTTCCCTCAGAAATGCTACCACACGGCAGGTCTTCCTCAAATGAAAGGGACGACAACTGTCTAGCAACTGGCCAGTTTAGGGCCAGAAAGACTAATTTATAGACAAGAGAGCAGCAGACACCTACCTAGTACCCACCCAAAAACCATGTCATATTTTCAGACATGTTGTCCCAAAAGTGATTAGTTAGACATTAGTAACTCAATAGATCAAAATCCTGCATAACATTTATAGTGCTTACCCTTGGGCCTGGGCCTTGCGGTTTCGGGGCGAATCTGGCGACGCAGGGTGGCGGGCACGATCTCAGGAGGGAGGTGGAGGAAGTCCCTCAGGTACTGGATGCCATCATTGGTGAGATACCAATAGAAATGGCGCCATGCAAACTGCTCCTTTACATACCCACATGACTTCAAGGACTGCAAAGACACAAGCATGCCCCAACATGCATTTAATAAACCGCTTACATACACAATTACACATGATAAGACAAGCTACCTAGACAGAGCACCAACTTGAAAACATAAGCTAAGATAAAACGATATAAGGTTCAGCTTTAAGATCAGACTTATGCAAGCAAACGCAGTACAAAAATATTTAGCCAAGCCTTTTAGCCTACATATCAAAACAAACATTACTTGTGAACAAAACATTGCATGGGAAGTGACAGTAATGAGCTCAGCAGTCAAATGAGGAAAACTGGCTGCTTGACCCATATAGGGCCGAGTAGTCCTACACCTCTTGTGACGTCACCCCCGCTTTAATTGATTCCACATTCATTTTCCTAAGACTTTTGGAAAATGATTTACCGTATATAGAAACAATTACACCACACACAAAGCCAATTATGGGACAACAAAATAATTTCTAAGAAGAAAGCCAAAACAAAGTGTAGTGTCCTTCTTACCAATTAGATACTGAATGGTAACATTATGTTTGTCATGATTTGTCACGACCCCAGTTGGCTTTGTTCGCGGCGTAATTGTCTTAATAAATCAGTTTTGAAAGGTCTATGTGGAAAATGAATGGAGAAAACATTTCTGGACCATGGGCGACGGCATGAAAAGGGCAGGACTGCTCAGCTCTATAGTAGTGGTTCTCACACTTCATGTCAAGGGTCCCAAATACACATCAGCCAACATATCCCGATTTGAAAATATATATGCCATGGACCCCCGTAAGAGATATCTCAAACGGTTTAATTTCAATGCATGACAGTTTGACATGCATTACTACAGGTGCCATTTGATGGCATTTTGATCTTTGGGGCCTCACATTTTTGTAAAAATCAATTCTAACTTATAACCTACAATTGGAACCATGTGGACCCGTACACACCAACAAGGGTCCATTTGGTTCCATACTCTTTGGTAACCAGTAACCACTGCCATAACAATGATTTGGCCCAATTTCCTACCAGCATAGCTTTCATGACGTGCAGGTTGGGCACGTTCTTGTCAGCAAGTTCTGGATGCTTGGCCAGGTGGACATCCTTCTTAGCCACCATGACGCCCTCCTTGAAGAGGAGCTCATAGATGGCAATGCGATTCTTCTTGGGCATCAGCATCTGTCAAAGGCAATGCGAGGACGTTACCCGAAGTGACTTGACATATAGCCGCGGGAATGCATATCTAATCTCAACAACCCCGACATATGGCCCCCAGGAATGTCTGCCTGAACTTGTTGCTTGCACAGCCGTGTAGACATAACCTTAAAAAACCCTACCCAGTACTGTACATACATCACAACACACCTCGGACGACCCCCGACTCTATATTGTACATATAAACACCTATTAAACTAGACTTGTATATTTGTTATTTCTGTCCTGTTTTAATGACATTTTAATCAGTCTACGTTATCTAGGAACCGATTAATAGTTTACTCTCTTGTTCCTGGCAATAGATCCATGGCAACTGGCCATTTAAAACAAAATTGTTCCTACTCGTTATTGACGGGAAGTGATAAAGATAGCTAACATTGCGTTTTCGTGTTAGCTTCAGTAGCTAGCGATTTATTTCAGTCGTTTCCCACAGAACAAGAGTTGACAGACTACATTTTCACGTCAATTGCGTTTTAATATTACTAGACAAGCTGAGGCCAAATAATACCGCTAGCTATTGGAATTTGGCAGCACAGGCGGCGTTTCTGAGAGAAGACAAACAGCAGACTAGGAAAAATGGCAGTCGTTTGATGGAGATTTCCGAGTCGAGTTTACTCGGTAAATTCTAACGATAAATGACCGTTTTGACGATAAATAGGCTCGGGGATTTGTCGACAACATAGATCCTCATCACCAGTCGACCATAGATGTTTTATAACACATAAGATGTTTAAGATTAAGTTAGATGAAGAAGGCCGGCATTATCCTACCTTTGCACTTGGTATGAGAGCGGAGCCGGAAAAGGACTGATGCAGATCACCGGCAGGGTTTATTGTTGCTCGCCGTGTCCGCTGTATTATAGCGCCCACTCCTGGCACGGGGGTGCGTGAGGAGGAGCGTAGGATACGTCAAAGAAAAATCACACCCGTGTGAAAAAGAACAAAAGAAAATGATATAGGCTACATTTGAAGGTTGTATTCGTGTACAAAGGTCTACATTTTTGTTCAGCGGTTCAGTGGTCTGGGGACCACCATACATCTAACTCTATGAGAGCGGAGCATAAAATTAAACCACACACACACACACACACACACACACACACACACACACACACACACACACACACACACACACACACACACACACACACACACACACACACACACACACACACACTGCAGTGAGCCAGATGCAATAAGACTCAGCAAGGCTGCAGAGTAGGCTACAGACCTCCCAAAACAAATTGGTCAGGCTGTCAGGTTTCACTCCCCGAACCCACCTCACCCCTGCCCACTTTGACAGACTGGGTTGGCTTAGGGTTGACAGAGGACCTTTGCAATATGTTCTCCTCTGAGAGGAGAACATATTGCAAAGGGTGTGCTCCACAAGATGTGATACACTAGCAAAATACCCATTAGTAAGGGAAATATCTGAAAATCTGGGAATAAATTCGTTACCAAGCAAACTCTTCACCAATGTGTTTCTAAAGGTGTCTAATAACATCTCCTAAAAAGTTGAAATTCAACTCCTGTGGGAAACCTAATAAAAAACTGCACAAAGTTGGTGTACCAATAGGCGATTTTCTAAAATTCGGAAATGTTTAATTTGTGAGGAGTCAAACTAGGGGTTTTTCATCATTCTGACTTCTGAGTTAATTTATAGCATTTGTTTTTCACTACAACCATTCCTTAGTGGAAAAACTGGCCCACACCTCATTACATTTACATAAACTTGTATTTTATTACAATTCGTTTAACATTAGTCAGAGCAAACAGTGATTCCATCCTGTGGAATGCTTTATGAGTCAATGTGTGAATATACATCCTCAACAGTGTTGGGCAGTAACTAATTACTGTAATATTATTACTTTTTCCAGCAAGTAAAGATATTACTCTGCCAAAATGTGTAATAAGTAATATGTTACTCTGTCAAAACATGTCTAGTTACTCTTACTCTCTTTTACTACTTTTGAGCTTGTTGTTGCATGTGAAAATAGAACAGATTTACAAGGTAGCAACAGATAATAACAGAGATCCATGGTAGTTAGTAGATCCTAACCCACCACACATGACCTACTCTACCACAGTTTTCGCTAAACGGATTGTGTTGTACATTTATATTCCTTTGCGTGTGTGTGGGTGTGGGTGGGTAGGGAGGAAAGTAACATGTAATATTTATAAAATCTAGTAATAAGTAAAGTAATAGTATTACTTTTTCTAAGGGGTCATAAGTAAAGTAAAGATATTACTCTCCTAAGTAATATTGCCCAACACTGATCCTCAATGCCTTCATCATGAATAGAATTCTTATATTATTATATATTCTTAATAGCAGGTAATGCCTTGACAGACTTCACAAGCTGAGATCCACTTGACGTCATTCTTCTTAAAGCTGCATCGTTGGCTGCTGCAATCTCCATGGCAATTGCAGCTTGCAAACTGGAGCAGCTCTTCAGGAGCCATTGGGAACTGGAACTGGCTAGAGTTGGAACTGGCTCATAACCATGAACACCAACTACCTATCCATGGTTACTGGGGTCCAGAGACATGCTCTGTAGAAGGAGCCAGTTCCGAGTCTGTAGGTATAGCACGGAGCAAATAGAGTCTCCAGTGGTAGAGTCTCCAGTTTGTTCATCTCAGCCGCTGCCTTGTGTGAGAAGTTGCTGTATCGAACCTCACCCAGAGTAGTCCCTAGTATATGTAGAGGAAGATCGATGTACCAGCCTTAATCACTGTATTTGTATGTCCCCTGCCCAAAACCTGAAGAAGAATGCACTTGAAGGTTTGTTTCATTCAATATAGAAAAAACCATTGATATAAATATTGATATTATTACCTGTCAAACAGAGTTGTTTTACCATGACCAGCGATAGCAGAGACCATATCACACAAGGCGTGACAGAAAACCAGGTAACCTCTCTGTTTTTCAGTGAGAGCTTCTCGAATCCAGGTGACATTATAAGAGCCATTTGATGTTGTGAAGAAGAGTGGGTGTTTGGTGCCTGGGCTATGCACTAACATTACAGTACGTCTGTGTCAACTGCCCGAACCAGAAAATATAATGCAATGCATGTCCAACTATGTGAAAATACGTAAAACTAGTCAAAGCTCTTACTTTTAAGAGAGTCATAGCTAATAAAAGTATGTATGTTACTGACAAGGCAGACAATTGCTCTCACAACTAAATTGTCAGCATCAGTGTCACATCAGTCAGCTCATTCACCTCCTCTCTTTCAATATTTGGAAGG